>OY856410.1:925669334-925706834 GCA_963693085.1 Alisma plantago-aquatica | reverse complement strand
ATTGAGAAAATATCATGTACCCCCCCCCCCTTCCTCTATAGTTTTGAAATAGTTTTTCAAAAAAACATAACCCCTATTTGCTAATCCAAATATATGAATATTATGTACCATTTTGATCATCTCAAAAAGATCAACAACTTGGACTATATTTTAAACCTTGATCCATCATTTGTTCCTTGTATTCCTGTTAGATACCAACTTTAATCATTTCGAGTATAATTGATGCATGATCTTGATAAAAGATTGAATCTTTGATGCTCAACCTACCTCTTACACCTCAAGTCATTCACTTCTATGAACTTTGAGCCATATGTGATCCTTAATTACCCTTCTTGCACATTTGATGTTAAATGTGCATTTATGACTTGATTTAGACCTTAATGGTGTACCTTACTTTAACTTCATAATCCTGCTTCTTAATGTTAACTTTTTCTTAATTAACTTGAAATCACTAATCTATGTCTCTCCTTGACTTTAGCATTAGTCCCTTATATTATTCTTTTTATGGTTGATTTGTTTGACACTTAATGCATGCATATGCTTCATTTATGTGAATGAGTGGTTACATCTTAGGCATATGTTATCTTTGATCTATCCTATGCATCAAAACTCATTTTTATCCTTGAAATCAGTAGTCTTGTAATGTCATATGACTTTTATGTAGAAGGACAACCCCCATTTGTATTATGATTATGGTTATGACTCTAAGTCCATTGATGATGGCTGTCACGGAACGGTTTGTTACTCAAATCCTAACTCCAAATAACTATAAAGTCAATGGTGATAGGACCTAGGCGTCTGCCCCTAGCATGGTATTATCAAAGTCTGAATGCAAAAGTAGAAAGCTTAGCATACAAGAATAGATAACAAGATAAAGACACAAATCATAATCTCAACATTCAACAAATATTATTAAGCAACATTCATTCAGTTACAATTTGAGAGTCAGATGTACATAAATCTGCTCATGTACACTAGAGATCTAACAACAAGTACACCTGACATAGCTCACCAAACCCATCAACTTCTATCCATCTTTGAACCTATAAAACACGTGAAATAAGGTGGGTCAAGCACACGAGGTGTTGAGTATAATGCTGAAAGATACACATCTATAAGTTTTGCATAATTTGAAAAGATTTGCAGAAATAACAAATAAGAATAAACAAGTTAAGTATTTAGCAAAATGAGAGCCCATGTTTTATGTCATTTCACTCCAGTTATACCATCATTTTGTGCATTCATTGATATCATGTATTCATAAGGCCTTTGATCAACTTCCTGTTGGAAGGATCCGTAAGGGTGCTCAAGATTAGATATCTCTTTTATACGTGAGGGACCTCAATAACCAAAGTCATTGAGCAAAACCATGTTTCAACATTTATATAGTGGAGTTCTATATTATATGTGCAAGTTCTACAACCACGATACGAGACAAGGATCGAGTACAATACTAGCATACTACATGGCAATATTGAGCAAGTAAACAAGCATACATACATATCAGTTTGCAAGCAAGAAATCCATAGACATATAACTATTTAAAGCTTGTACCTGATTCAGAGATTCATTACTTAGCTTATTCTTGACCATCTAGCCACAAGCAACACATGGTCAAGCATAAGATTACATACATGCATTAGATTCTCATCATTAACCCTAACCAGATTCATTTTCGGGTTTTGGCCAAGTTTGGTTCCAAGTTGCTTATTATTACATTAGATGGTCCTACACTGATTTAGATTCCATCATGAAGGTGGGGTTCAATTTGCATGTCATTTCAAGGTTCCATGCATTTTAAACGATCGTATCCAGGTTTGGGTTACTAGTGCACATTATAGGGTCAAAGACCCATAATAGAGAAACCAAAGTCAAGTGTCATCAAGTTATGAGAGAAAATCATAAAAGAAAGTTTAGATCAGCAAGATGTAGACAAAAGGATCATATTCAATATTAGGTGGATGTCCTTAAGTTTGGGCATCGTAGGATTCCACATTATCAACATGCATGTTAACATCAACCTAAACCCTTAGGTCATTGGGATCAACATATGGATTATATGGGGCATCCACATCAAGACAATCACAAGGGAGGATACTTTACTGATTTGGGAGGGGTAGACATGAGATCAAGATACATATTGAATTTGGGACACAGGGAAGACAAACAAGCCATATTAGAAAACATTAGGTCATTATGGGTGTATCAAGTGTCACAAGTGCCATCATAATACAAAGGGGCTACACCTTAGGCATTTATGTCATTAAGCATCACAAGGTTAGTGGTTTTAGTTATCTAAGGTAGTTGGGTGCACAAAGTAGATCAAACACACATTTGGTTCAAGTATAGTCAAAACATTCACATAATAGGGGTACATTCAAAGTATTTGGTGTCATATGACCTAAACATAGCAAAAGCGGACAAAGGTGGATACGGGTACCATATGGTAGCATAAAGCTACTGTTTTTCAAGTTAAGATGAGCCTATAGCTCGTATTAGAGGTAAATTTAGCAACTTAAAGGCAAAGTACACCACTAAAGTCCCAAACTAGGCACATATGTCAAATTAAGGTCATTCATGAGCAATAAGGTTATTAGGACCTTCATTAGTCTCACAAGTATTCAAGACCTACTGATTTGATGCTTAGGAGAGTCAAAAATACATCAAAGTTTTAATATTCATAATAACATTGCATTAGATGTGGCCAACAAGGTCAAAGATCACATCTTTATCAATAAAGAAGGATTAGAAGTTGAATCACGGCCTAGAATCATACCCAAGGCGTAGTCTGGTCGAGCTGATCAAAATGGTATATTGTTTCATATTAATTGGCCAAGGAGTTTAGGAGATATGATTTTTACAAATAGAAGCATCAAGGGTATAGGAGATCAGAACATAAGCGTTACCATTTAATTTATGCAGTGACACGGGTCGTGGATCGTAGATCCAGTGGCCGTACCGTGTCCTCCCCATCACGCACGCGCTGGCTGGTAGCTCAGGAATTTGGTGCCTCGGTTGTCACCCGAGCGCGGTGGAGAGCGGCCCATCCACATAGGCGTCAGAGAGGGGGAGAGAGAGAGAGAGGGAGAGAGCATGCCCCTTGGCTGAGGTGGCATGCCCTTGTTGGCTTCGTCTGCCGTATTGGTGAGGTTAGTGGCCCATCTGGTCTCACGTCGTGATTCCCCTGCTCCAGTCCCTGAAACAGGGGAAGAACATGGGAGCTTGGTCCCCCGTTCCCACCTGGCCAATCGTTGGTGCTACTGCCTGGAGCTCTGCGGCGTCTGGGTGGTGTGGTTGTCCGGTACCAGCCGTCGATACATGGCTTCGCCCGCGGCTCTGAGGTGTGGGTGTAGGGCTGCTCGGCAGCATCGGCTAGGCTACAGCCGTTGATGGCTCTAGAGCACGGTGAGTGCAGGGGAAGGATAAGGAAGTGAGACAATGGAAAACGAGCCAAGGATTGTTAAGGAGGGGGCTTATAAAGAAGCATTAGGGCTAGAGTTAGCCCTCCAACCTTCTGTTTGTTACCAGATTTGGGGCGGATAGAGGAGAGCAGCTCCTGCCCTCCGATGCTTTCCTGAAGGAGAAAGGGGGGGTGTGCATATGGGCGATTTGGATGGGCCCATGGATGGGCCAGCCCAACAAGCAACAAGAGTTTCAAAAGAACTAAAACCAAAGTGATTCAAGGGAAAGAAAATTCAAAAACTCATAACTCGGGATACAAAGGTCAGATCAAGGAGATTTTTGAGCCGTTGGAATTGTAATGGAATCCTCTATCTCATGAAACATGTTATATAGCAAGATGATAATCTAAACCAGGTTTAAAGTCAGTTGTAAAAGGGTGATTCCTTAAAGGATGAAATTTTGATAAGAAGAACAAATTAAAGGCACACATTGTGCAATTGAGCATTGACGTAACCAAATTGGAGTGTCACGACACTTAAACTTATGAAATTGATATCCAAACTAGACAATATGTCATCATAGAGTGAAAAAGATCATTATCAAAGAAAGACAGAATCAGGGTTGTCACATCTTACCTCCTTACAAGAAATTCCGTCCTCAACATTCGTCATAGATCATAATAAAAGGTCATAGTTACATAGTTATGATGTTTACTAAACCACCCTATGGGTGTCAAGTCATCCCCCACTCTTGAGTACACCATTAGGTTGTCATCATCAAGGTTGTATATATATATATATATATATATATATATATATATATATATATATATGAGAGAGAGAGAGTCAGGCTAGAATACACTCGAGTGTACAGATCACACGAATACACTCAAGTGTGTTTGCACATCAATACTATTTTTTGCAAAATGTAAACCATTGATCTTCACATTCATACTATAACTAGGCTACATACAAATTTTGAGCCCATTTGGATGAGTGTAAGTCACTCATCCAAGGGAAAAGCGCGAAACTAATTTGAAATGCATAATTTTTGCGGTCTTTACAACATGACCTATAAATGTCCAAATGTGCTCAAATTTTGCGTATGAGCTATTCAGAAGATGTTTAAGAAGATCAACGGATTACATTTTTGAAAAAAATATTGCATCATGAAAAACTACTTGAGTGTATTCATCTCCGAATACACTCGAGTGTATTCTAGTCTTACTCTCTCTCGCTCTCTCTCTCTCTCTCTCTCTCTCTCTCTCTCTATATATATATATATATATATATATATATATATATATATATATATATATATATATATATATATATATATATATATATGAGTCAGGCTAGAATACACTCGAGTGTACAGATCACACGCTACACTTAAGTAGTGTTTGCATATCAAGACTATTTTTCTACAAAATATAAGCTATTGATCTCCATTGTCATACTATAATTAGGCAACATACAAATATTGAGTTCATTTGGATGAGTGTAAGTCACTCATCCAAGGGTAGTAAAATTGACCCACAAAACTAATTTGAAATATATAATTTTTGTGGTCTTCATAACATGGGCTATATATCCAAATGGGCTCAAATTTTATATATGAGTTGTTCACGAGACATTTAAGAAGATCAACAGATTAGATTAAAAAAAAAAATAATACATCATGAAAAACTACTTGAGTGTATTCCGCTCCAGATACACTTGAGTATATATATATATATATATATATATATATATATATATATATATATATATATATATATATAACTTGGTGTTTCAACATAATATAATATCATCTTAACGTTAAAGTTTTCCCATCCCTTAGTATCCCTATATTAGGATTTTTGTTCATATCTTCATACGAGACTGGGGTGGATTATAAAGATTTATGTTATCAATCCTCAAGCGAACATGTTCATCATCGAGAATTTCAATGAGATTACCATGAACGTGCATTTCGTCATTATTCTAAATTTCATGCATGTTTTAGTTTCCCCAAGTTATGCTACTCATCAATAATTCTGTTCATTATCCCTCATTGAGTTTGAAATTAAGCGATCTATTCATCATATTATTTGATTTAAGACCCTATAGTATCATCATATCAGGTTAATCATTTTTATTTGGGTATGAGATTAGGCATTTACCCTTGATTATTCAAACTAAGATCTCTAGGCTTCATCATATTAATTTCATGATTTCAAAACTACATCATTCATGTATGGTATAATTTCATACTAGGTTTAGCTTATGAGAGTGACTCATCACACATATATCAAGTTTTAAATGTGAGTGAGATTATTTTTTTACATCATAGATTATTTGAGGAACACCATTATCCTCATCATTAAGGTTTCGTAGTCATCTCACTCGTATCTAAAAGAAGCCCTACAAGCTCAAGCCACTCAAGCTATGACTTACTTATGTCCAACAAGACATGCTAACCAAAACCATCTACCCATAGCCAATTGTTCTTTTTACCCAACTCTCAAGAAAAAAGGGAAACCACAAGATTCCTTTACATACAACCACTAACCCAAGTACGAGGATCATCATGGATATCACACATCATCTTTGGGTCTTCGGACATCTCCCTCACCTATATAGCCAACATCATACATTCAATTGCCTCTTTCTCTAGGGTTATATCTTTTCATAGGAAATCTAGGGTTTGATAGGTTCAAGGGAACCACACACTAGGTTACTCAACTAATATACTTAGAAGTATTCTATCTAGGGACTCATCATCATGTATTTCATCGTGCATATTTTCCAATATTTTGCATATTTTGGAGTTTAGGTACTCTGACCTTCTCTCGTGTTGGGTTGGATCATATGAAGAGGTCACCCTTTTCATATATCCCATGCTAGAGTCCTCCTTTGTATAGAGATTGAGGCCTATGTTGGTCTTTAACCAAATATCACATATTGTATCTCAACATATACAATACTAGGCATAAGAAGCATGCCAACCCACTAGCTATATTTTGTACATCAACCAAGTCACATGTATCATACAAGGTGCTAAGCTAAGCTAGGATTGCATGGTCAAACTCAACTCATATCGTCAAACTACTTGACCCTCTCAAAGATAAACATGGGTCTTACAAAAATCAACATCATTATCAACATCATCACTATCATCGTCATCGTTGTCGTCATCATCATCATCATCATTGTCATCATTATCATCATCATCATCATAGGTCATCTAGTATATTACTATACTAACCTTTATCATGGCTCTAGACAACTGTAGAGACTACAACTATCATATAAGCACTCTCATCTAGACTTGATGTTACATCTCTTTCCCTTAGGTTACATGGATACTCACTGCCTTTCTGGGTGTGGTAACATTTTTCATATGTACATATACTTATACTTGAAATAGGTTTTCTCCAACATTGAAATAGGCAATGAAAACCATCATACTTCATTCAAATAAAACCAAAACCAAAATGAGTTACCACACTTATTAGGCAGTCTAGTACCATGACACCTAGAGAACTAGCAAGAACAAGGTGCACACATGTGTAGCTACCCTAAGCACATGTCGTGAACATATGTCTAGGGATATAATAAGGTCTCCCTTTTCTCGCCCTCATGCACCTACAACCCATAATACAGGATGGAAGGAGGAGTTCAGAAATATTCTAGGGGTTACATAAGTCTACGCCTAGTTCTAGAACATCTGGGTTCTAACCTAGAGGCTAAGTCAACTTAGTCCACAAAGGATGTCTCATTAAGTTTCTAGGTTTGGGATGTAAGGTTGTGTTTAGATTGTGTTTCATGTAAGTCATGTTTGGTGTAGTTATTTTTTATGCTCTGATACCATCTGTCATGGAATCGTTTGTTACCCGAATCCTAACTCCAAATGACTATAAAGTCAATGGCGATAGGACCTAAACGCCTGCCCCTAGCATGGTATTATCAAAGTGTGAATGTGGAAGCAGAAAGCTTAGCATACATGAATAGATAACTAGATGAAGGCACCAATCATATATAATCTCAACATTCAACAAGTATTATTAAGCAATACTCATTTTTATTACAAGATTTTAGTTACAATTTGAGAGTCAAACATACATAAGTCTGCTCATGTACACTAGGGATCTAACAACAAGTACACCTGATATAGCTCACCAATCCCATCAACTACTAGCCATCTCTGAACCTATAAAACACGTGAAATAAGGTGGGTCAAGCACACGAGGTGCCGAGTACAGGGATAAAAGATACATATATATATAAGCTTTGCATAATTTGAAAAGATTTGTAGAAATAACAAATAAGAATAAACAAGTTAAGTATTTAGAAAAATGAGAGCCCATGTTTTATGTCATTTCACTCCAACTATAGCATCATTTTGTGCATTCATCAATATCATGTATTCGTAAGGCCTTTAACCAACTTCCTATTGGAAGGATCTGTAAGGGTGCTCAAGATTAGCTAACTCTTTTATACATGAGGGACCTCAATAACTAGATTCATTGAGAAAAACCTTATTTCAACATTTTGTATAATGGAGTTCTATATTATATGTGCAAGTAACCACAATATGAGACCAGCATCGAGTACAAAACTAGCATACTACATGGCAATTTGAGTAAGTAAACAAGCACACATACATATCAGTTTGCAAGCAAGAATTCCATAGTCATATAACTATTTAAAGCATGTACCTAATTCATAGATTCATAATTTAAGTTATTCTTGACCATCTAGCCACAAGCAAAACCTGATTAAGCATAAGATTACATACATGCGTTAGATTCTCATCATTAACCCAACTAGATTCATTTTAGGGTTTTGGCCAAGTTTGGTTCCAAGTTGGTTATTAGTACACTAGATAGGCTTACACTGATTTAGAGTCCATCATGAAGGTGGGGTTCAAGTTGCATGTCATTTAAGGTTCCATGCATTTTAAAGGATCGTATCAAGGTTTAGGTTACTAGTACACATTATAGGGTCAAAGAACCATTATAGGGAAACCCAAGTTAAGAGTCGTCAAGATATGAGAGACAAGCATAAAAGATAGTTTAGATCAGCAAGATGTAGACAAAAGGATCAAATTCAAGATTAGGTGGATGTCCCCAAGTTTGGGCATCATAGGATTCCACATTATCAACATGCATGTTAACATCAACCTAAACCCTTAGGTCATTGGTCTCAACATATGGATTAAATATGGTACATACACATCAAGACAATCATAAGGGAGGATACTTCCTGATTTGGGAGGGGTAGATATGAGATCAAGATCCATATCACATTTGGGACACAACGAAGACAAACAAGCCATATTACAAAACATTAGGTCATTGTGGATGTATCAAGTGTGATCCATCATACTACAAAGGGGGTATACCTTAGGCATTTATGTCACTAAGCATCACAAGGTTAGTGGTTTTAGTTATATAAGGTAATTGGGTGTAGAAAGTAGGTCAAACACACCATTGATTCAAATGTAGTCAAAACATTCACATAATAGGGGTACATTCAAAGCATTAGGTTTCTTATGACCTAAACATAGAAAAAAGGACAAATGTGGATATGGGTACCATATGGTATCATAAAACTACTGATTTCCAAGTTAAGATGAGGCTAGATCTCACATTATATGTAAATTTAGCAACTTAGGGCAAACTACATCACTAAAGTCCCAAACTAAGCACTTATGTAAAATTAAGGTTAGTCATGAGAAACAAGGCGATTAGGACCTTCACTAGGATCACAAGAGTACAAGACCTACTGATTTGATTCTTATGAGGGTCAAAAATACATCAAAGTTTCAATATTCATTGTAACATTGCATTAAATGTGGTCAACATGGTCAAAGATCACATCTTTATCAATAAAGAAGGATTAGAAGTTTAATCAGGGTCTGAAACCATGCTCAAGGCATAGGTCTCGTCGATCTATTCAAAATGGTATATTGTTTCCTATTAGTTGGACAAGGGGTTTAGGAGATATGATTTTTTTCAAATAGAAGCATCAAGACTATAGGAAATCAGAACATAAGTGTTACCGTTTATTTATGCAATGACTTGGGCCGTGGATCTTAGATCCAGTGGTTGTACTGTGTCCTCTCCATTACCCACACACTGGCTGATAGCTTAGGCGTTTGGTGTTGTGGCTTTCACCCGCCTGGTGGGAGTTGACCGCGGTGGAGAGCGGCTCATCTACATAGGCAAGAGAGAGACATAGAGGTTGAGAATGGGCCCCTTGGTTGAGGTGGCACACCCTTATTGGATCTATATGCCCTATTGGTGAGCTTAGTGGCCCATCTGGTCTTGCTTCATGATTCCCCTACTCCAGTCCCTGAAATAAGGGAAGAACAGGGTAGCTTGGTCCCCTGTTCTCGTCCAACAAATCACTGGTGCTGCTGCCTGGAGCTTGGCAACATCTGGGTGGTGTGGTCGTCCGGTACCAGTAGTAGGTATGTGGCTTCTTTCACGGCTTTGAGGTGTGGGTGTAGGGCTACTCGGCAGCATTGGCTAGGCTACAGCCATTGATGGTGCTAGAGTAGGTGTGTGCAGGGGAAAAGGATAACGAAGTCAGATGAAGGAGAGGGAATACAAACCAAGGATTGTGAAGGAGGGGTATTATAAAGAAGCATGAGGGCTAGGGTTAGCCCTCCAACCTTCTGTTTGTTACTAGATTTGGGGAGGAAGGAGGAGAGGAGCTCCTTCCCTCCGATTCTTTCTTTAAGGGGAAAAGGGGGGCACATATGGGTGATTGGGCTGGGCCCATGGATGGGTAGGCCCAACAAGCAAAAAGAGTTTCAAAAGAATTAAAACCAAAGTGATTCAACGAAAAAAATTAAAAACTCATATATGAAGGTCAAATCGAGGAGATTTGTGTGTCTTTGGATTCGTAATCAAATCCTCTATCTCATTAAACATGTTATAGATCAAGATGATCATATAAACTAAGTTCAAATTCGGTTGTAAAAGGGTGATTCCTGAAAGGATGAAACTTAGATAAAAAGAGCAAATTAAAGACACAAATTGTTCAACTGAGCATTGATGTAACCAAATTGGAGTGTCACAACACTCAAACTTGTGAAGTTGATATCCAAAATAGACAATGTGTCATCATAGAGAAAGAAAGATCATAATCAAAGAAAGATAGAATTAGGGTTGTTACAATGACTTAGAGTGACACTTGACTTGCTTGCTATGCTTGTTTCATAATATCTATGTGAATGTTATTATACACTCCCCTCTCTAATCAATATTGGATCTATTATTCTTGTACTCCTTTGATGTGTATGCAACATATAGTTCATATGATGACCTAGAATGTTATAGTTGCACTATGTTGATAGTTACATGTATGTAGGAGTGTTAAACATATGTTTAATTATGATGCCTAAACGCCAGGGAACATCCACTTATATTTAAATATGTTTATTATATCCTATTATTGCTGATATAGATCATCCCTTATGCTTGGTCCTCATGCCTTGGTGATCATGAAACTTGTTGCTCTATTATGAGTCTTTTGACATTTATATTCAAGTAACTGAATGAAATCTTGATATAATCATATAAAATAGACAGAACCTTGAAATGGCATGAAACTTGAATCACACCTTCATAACGTACCATGATCAGTAAAAGATCAGCAAACAAGTAGATAACTAGCATTGAACCTAACATGACCTAAACCCTAAAATGGATCTAGTTAGGGTTGATGATGAGAATCTAATACATGCATGTAACCTTGTTCTTAATCAGGTGTGGCTTTTGGATAGATGATCAAGAATAAGATAGGTTATAAATATTTGAATCAGGTACATGCTTTAATAAATATATGTCTATGGCTTTGTTTCTTGTAAACTCAATATTTATGTATGCTTGTTTACTTGTACATATTGATATGTAGTACCACAATATAGTACTGGCTTTTTTTATATGCCATTAAACTCAATAAGAACATTTTCATACACCAACATAATACAAAATAGTAGCATCTGTATAAAAGCCAATTGATGGATAGTGGCTTTTTTATAAATGCCAAATGATGTTTTAGTGGCCTTTATTTGGCATTTATTGGAAGCCACTAAAGATAAACATTTAGTGGTGTTTACAACTTATGCCACTATCTTTCTAGTGGCATTGGTACTAGAGGCATTTTTTAAGTGTCAACAAATGCCACTAAACATGTTTAGTGTCTTTTATTTTTTTAGTGGCATTTCTAAAAGGCCACTAATGTGAGTGTTTGCTGTAGTGGTTAGAGGAGGAGTCCAGTTTTACGGACCATAGGTGTGCCGTGGCCAGAGAGCCATTTTCCTATTGTAGACCAGTGATGTAGTCATGCTTAGCATCCTGGGTGTGTCAGCTATGTCTTGTATGGTGAGATTGTATTTCGTTACGATTCTTCATATGTAGAGTACACTGCATATGATCAGGGCATAAGCTAAAATATGATAATATAAGTTTATAGAGTTTCTTATAAGTAAGAAGAGTTAAGAAAGATTTGATTTCAGTTTCGCAGCAGTTGTTCTTTAAATGTAATATTGAATATAGTGAGGATTATATTTCCATACTTGTTTATTTCTAATGATGTAGGCTTCAATGTTATTAGTAAGTTTTTTTTGAATATCTAGTATTTTAATTTGAAATTACTATCTTGTTTTAATTCAATTATCCAAGAATGATAAATGTCTGATTCAGTACTTTAGACTGCATTATTGTTTTACTCATTCACTGAGCGAGTAGGCTCACCCCTCTGCTCAAAATTTTTAGGGAAACTGTGGGGATTGAAGATATCATTGCATCAGAGTAGATCTGCCACAAGAGTTAAGTCCGAGTATAGTTAAGTTCAGTCGGTCCTTGTCACTCTAGATCCTTGTAAAGAGATAAGAGATAGTTGTAAATGATGATGTATAACATTATTCCTCTTTTAGCAATATATGTGAATTAGCAAGTCTTATGTGCTTAAAAGTATGAGAAACATAATGAATGTTCATACATGCATTTTTACTGTTGAAATCAGATTAGAGAAATCGTTGTTTAGATTCCCTTGTAAAGTTAGTTTATGTGATTCAATGCAAGAAAATAAAGAGTTTGAAAAAGAAGAAAAAGTTAAGGATGGTCTTTGTATTACGTTAAATCCTCAATTTATGCCCTAATCTCATGATTAGTGGTAATTGTGAGATCGGGGTGTAACAACTTGGTAATAGAGCTTAGGCTGAGTTGTCAGGGACCATTAAGTTAGTAAGTTAGAGTCATAAGTGTGGAAGATAGGAGATGTTACGATGTTAGCTCTGGGGATTTGAGTATTTGGATATCCCTGCCCGATATCTGAGTACTTGGATCAACCAGTATCAAGCTACTCTGTCTCTTCTTTCATGTATACCTTGGCCAGGTATATAGTGGACGGATGGTCTAGAGAGGAACCCTAGAAATATTAGGGTTAGAAACAAGATAAGTAACATGAATTAAGAGCATAAATATAAAATGAGATAGAACTTTCATTTCATATTGTTGTTTTATTGGAGATGAATAGAAAAGCTCTTATATGTTTGAATTGAGATATTCAACATTTTGAAATATATATGGGTCTTTAAGATTTGTTGTACACTATGCACTTTTAGCATTTATTGATTACATTCTTTGTATCAAGTAGACTAGAAATGATCTTTGAATGAGCTTTTCTAAGTGGATAAGTTTTCTTCCACACATTTGAGATGAATAGGAGTTGAGTAATGCTGAGTAGCTCTTGGCTTCAGGACTGTAGGTTCGGCTTGGTCTGGCTGGAAGGATGCATTACTGGGATCTAATGACTCCTATTAGTAACATAACAAGAGTAAATTTTGGATAGATTAGATTCAAATTCTAGTATGAATTTATATACTCTAAGATTTTGAAGTACAAAGGAAAGACTGGGATAACTAAGAATCAGTTGGAACTGATATCTGAGATCCAACTTTGGGGCCTCATATGAGAAACCCTTAATTGGGAATAAAGGAACACGACTTAAGGTTGTGATTAAGTTTAATTATTAGTATTATATGAACTTTAAATATGAAATATGGAAAAGATATGAGAAAAGTATGTAAGGGCCAAGATAGTAAGAATCAATCATGAGGAATGGATCATATAATCGAGTAAAATGCTTTTATGTACTTTAAAGCAAAGGGAAAATAGAAGAAAAGAGTTAAGTAGACAATAAGTACATATAAGTGAAGAGTCTTCAAAAGAAGTAAAGTAAAGAGAATTGGATGAACATGTAAATCATAAGACTAGAATAACAAACTTAGTTGAAACAAAGAGAAATGTTAGAAATGTTGAGCTTGATTAAGGAATGTGGATTATGATATAATTGAGAGCATGGAATGTATAGCTTTATTATAAAGTTTAATACATTCATCCTTACTACCTTTGGATTCTAAGTCTCTATAGAACAACAAACTAGTTTCTAAAAGAAGAAAAAAAGTGTAGCTAAATAAATGAATAAGTCATACAAAGGTAGACTATATTCATAAAGGAAAAACTTGATTGAAAGAGAAACTAAGTTTGACCCATGCATGAGATGTTTGATTTAAAATGAAGGATATGTAATGTATTAAACATGAGGTGAAACTAGTAGAGAGATTATTGATTTAGAATATCAACTTCACATTAGTAGAAGGATAAAAAGAAATATATGCAACATGGTATAAATGATCATATACATAAAAAAAGCAACATAATCATAAGAGAAAACTAGAAGTTAAAGATGACATGTGGAATAGTAGTATATGGTAAGGGGATTATGGAAAGTAAGCAAGGGTTTGAAACATGATGGAGTAATATAGATTATAAAAGAAAGAGGTTAGGAGATTCAATCAAGTGCTAGTTTGTCAAGTATCCTTGTTGATAACTATCTAAATCTACATACGAGAAATGAATTAAGGGAATGTTTAAAGACAAGAATTATAAGTCTTAGAATTATCTTCTCTTTCATATCTTCCTTAATGAAAGCAATGTGGGAATGAAGTGATAAGAAAATGAATCATATATTATTCATAACCACTATGGTAGAGACATCTAGTGAATGTAATAATGACACACAATATGATGCTGAAACTCTAGTGGGGTAATTGAGAATGTAATCTATATGAATGGCCAAGTAAGAGAAAGGAAATTCAATTGATAAGATAAATAAGACTTTAGTAAAACTTGTGAGATCTAAAGTTTGAATTTCAAATTAAGGAAGCAAAGTCACATCACAATAACGTCATGCTACTGATAAGGACCAAACCCTAGAATGATTAGAGTTGTAGTAGTTCAAGGGATGTCACTAGTGATATGACCTTGAATACTAGCATCTCTATAAAACAAGATCATGAGATTTGCACAATGAGAAGTAAACTAGCACTGATAGTAATCCAGGGTTTAAAGATAGCTAATCTAAAAGGTAGATGAACAATATGGAAATGATTTGGAGTAAAGAGTAAGATATAAATTTGAAATGTAACAAGTGTGTTTTGAATAAAAGGAGAAATACAATATGAGTGAAGTGCGATATGAGATAAATTCTTGCAGTGATAGCAAGAATGATTAATAATCTTTTTGTACCTTATATGTTTCAATTTTAGGAATGTTTAATCTACATGATTAAAATGAGAAGGATTAGTAGCAAAAAGTAAGTAGTGGTGAATGAGGAGAGAGATAAGAGAAATCAATGGCTTTTAGTAATATGTGAATTTGTTTTTAGAAGTATAATTTGTTGAAGGTATATTAAGGGATGTAAATTGGTTCTACGTATGATTTTAGTGTACATGTCAAAGAAATATGTTAATTAAAGGTGTCGGATAGTTGTAGTCATTCATACCAGTAATCCATATTAGTATTGTACAATTGAGGTATGGTGATATGGGTTGAATTATGATGGAACAAATGAAGGGTTACCCTGAATAAGGTAGTCTTACCTATTCACTCATATGTATAGAAGGGATGATAACCATATTGTATTGATGTGTAACCCTAATGAGGTATAGCTTGTTATACCTAGCTTTAATATAACTAAGTGATGGTAATTGGGTATGAATAGTCCTTGAATGACTAATACAATCATGGAGTACTTTGTTAATGTTGGTGAAACCCTAGTATGCTATAACCTGATGGTTACACCTTGAATTATGTGTGGGTTCATACTTGAGAATAATATGGAATGTGATGGTAATGCTTTACCTTATGCTACCATGATGCAATGGGGATGTTGTGAGTAGTATTGTACAATTTCTGTTGAATCTAGTCTTCCAACTCAAGACTGTTTTGCTATTTGAGTAGCACAATAGTAAAATTCAAAAGAACATGGTGAACTCTCTTTTGTGACTTAGAGGTAATACATAACAATAGTACATATTGAGCTGTATGAATTGAGATAGTTGGATCAGATTATCAATGTTGAGGTAACACCTCAAGAGTATAAAAAAATATTGAAATGGTTGTTTCTCTCTCTCTCTGCTATGATTTATTGTGGCATAGAGAATTTGTTTGTTGTCATTGAGAACTATTTCAAACATGTTGTGATTAGAAAAGAAATGAAGGACTTAATGTTGAAAACTGCATTCAAGTATGAAATACAAGAATATAATGACAAGTAAGATTTAGAAGCTTAAAATAAACTTTGAATATACTTTGTTTGCGTATTTATGTTTTGAGGACGAAACTTTTTAAGGGGGTGAAAATTGTAATGACCACATTTGTGCTTAATTGGTAAACTAGGGTTTACCTGAATGATTACATGCTTGATTAGATTGAACATCGTTTAAATTTGATTAATGTTAGTAGATCAATTGTTATGTTTCAAACCTAAGAAGAAACTATAACTATGATTTTAGTTTGAAGAATTAGGATTTGAGAAATGTAAACCCTAATCGACAAAAATTAGGGTTTTGATAGTACAGGAATATGGAATTTGATCATGATAGCAGTGTGGTAAATGATTTTTCATATTTTCTAAAAATGTTGTATCTAATTGAATTTTGGATAATACATGTATAACTCAATCATACATATTGGAGAAAAATTTCTGAATATTTGAGTGTTCTTTGAATGTGGTTCTCGGTCAAACTATACTTCGACCAAAATGCTAACAGAGTGCTTTTCAGTAGTGTAGTGTTTTATTTTTAGGTTTTTATTGGTAATTCCAAATGATCTGAAATTTTAACCAGAGATCTGAAACTCAATCATAAACAACATGTAAAATGTTCATAATTTTTGGATGCGCTTAGACCTTAGTAGTAGGCAAATTGCAGTAATATTTTTATGACAGAAAATTCAGCTGAAATAAGAAAGTATAGTGAGGGGTCAATGTGCAATTGACCCAAGCAACTCAATTGCTCTATATGGTTAACCTAACACACAAGGAGCTCTCATAATTTGTGATTCAATCCAAGGAAACGAAATCCTAGAGAGAGAGAGGGAGAGTTAGGGTTTGAGAGGAGAAAGTGATGGAGATGCTGACCTAGGGTTTTACAGTCCGAGGAATGATGAAATCATGTAAGTTTAGCTTCTTTGGATATAGTTTCATGGTGAATCTTCTCTCAGATGTCAAGATTCCCTCCCTCCCCTGATTGGATTTGAAATCATATCAAATCAAGTCCTTTTCTCACTCTTTCTCTCCTAATCTTCAATTCTAGGGTTTCCGAGTTGAAAGGAAGAAGAAAGTGGCAATTTTTAGGGTTTTGATATGGATTCGAGATTTTCAGATATGGGATACATGTTTAAGCTGTTATACAGCTTAGGGTGAGTGGGTAAAAAAATATTTCAGTCAATTGTACTCAATTAGATGGTTTTAATTTATATTCTCGATTTCTCCCTAGATGACAATAAATGAAAAGCACTGTTCTTGAATTCAGTTTATAGAATACTTCAATTCATGTTCCAACTATGATATGAAAATGTTTATATGATTTCATGGATATAGATATCCATGTATCTTGAATACTACAAAATTAAGAAGTTTATTGAGAATCTTCTGAAGATATGAATTTTCAAGTTATTCGGGTGCTTGAACAACATTATAGCTGAAATTCAGATTTATGTTTATATGATCTTATATATGTTCCTAGTGCATATAATTCTACATGTTTGATCTCTTTGATTTGATATATGGACAAAAAGAGTTTTTGATTTTCACAATACATATCCTGTGAATAGCAAGTAATCAAGGATGGAAACCCAATCTAGTATGCTTTTACAAGTATACATATATGATTTAGTAGTAAATGGCTGATTGAAATGACTCATGTGGTATTGTGGGATTTTATTTGAATATTATCTTATATGCATATATGCTTTGTTTATGAGATTTTTATTTTTTAAACTCAAATACTTGTCATTAAATGCATATGTTGTTATGCTATTGCAAGTGGAGATATGACATGCCCAAGATAGGTATGTTATCGATGCCATGCATTAATGTGAGAAATGTTGAATGAGAATATTTATATTAGTAGACATAATATATGTTTGAAAGTGCTATATGTGCATGAGTAAGGAGAAACCCTAAGAAAGGGGTAAACAATATATTAAGCGTTAAGTTCAGTATCATCAGTGATTTCAAATAGTCCGAGTAGTCATTAATATAAAGAGTTAAAAGAGATAAGTCTAAGAGAAAGATATAATCAAAGTTACAGTGATTCTTCATATGTAGAGTACACTGCATATGATCAGGGTATAAGCTAAAATATGATAATATAAGTTTAAAGAGTTTCTTATAAGTAAGAAGAGTTAAGAAAGATTTCATTTCAGTTTCGCAGAAGATGTTCTTTAAATGTAATATTGAATATAGTGAGGATTATATTTCCATACTTGTTTATTTCTAATGATGTAGACTTCAATGTTATTAGTAAGTTTTTTTTGAATATCTATTCTTTTAATTTGAGATTACTATCTTGTTTTATTTCAATTATCCAAGAATGATAAATGTTTGATTCAGTACTTTAGATTGCATTATTGTTTTACTCATTCACTGAGCGAGTAGGATCACCCCTCTACTCAAAATTTTTAGGGAAACTGTGGGGAATGAAGATATCATTGCATCAGAGTAGATCTGCCATAAGAGTTAAGTCTGAGTATAGTTAAGTTCAATCGGTCCTTGTCAATCTAGATTCTTGTAAAGAAATAAGAGATAGTTGTAAATGATGATGTATAACATTATTCCTCTTTTAGCAAATATATGCTAATCAACAAGTCTTATGTTCTTAAAAGTTTGAGAAACATTATGAATGTTCATACATGCATTTTTACTGTTGAAATAATATTAGAGAAATCAATGTTTAGATTCCCTTGTAAAGTTAGTTTATTTGGTTCAATGCGAGAAAACAAAGAGTTTGAAAAAGAAGAAAAAGTTAAGGGAGATCTTTGTATTATGTTAAATCCTCAATTTATGCCCAAATCTCATGATTAGTGGTAATTGTTAGATCGAGGTGTAACACATACACTCATAGCACACAAGGGTATAGCTCCCTGGTAATCAGACCAAGGCTACATGAAAATGTCTAGGTTCGAATCCAAATGGAGACAAATAAAATTGAGATTTTTGGCTTATATAATTTGTGTGTCAGGCCTCCATTGGTTATGAGGGGTACGGGAGAGGAGGTTACCTCGATGACTCGTACATACATATATACATACACTGATATACACACAATATATATATATATATATATATATATATATATATATATATATATATATATATATATATAGAGAGAGAGAGAGAGAGAGAGAGAGAGAGAGAGAGAGAGATAGAGGCTAGAATACACTCGAGTGTATTCGGAGCAGAATACACTCGAGTGTATTCGGAGCAGAATACACTCAAGTAGTTTTTCATGATACAATATATTTATAAAAGTCTAATCCATTGATCTTCTTAAACATCTTGTGAACAGCTCATATATCAAATTTGAGCCCATTTGGAAATTTATACACACGTATATCAATCTGTCTATCTATATATACGCACACATATAGATATACGAACACATGTATGTCAATCTGTCTATCTATATATATGCATATATATATATATGTATGTTTCTATATATATATATACATACATATATATACATACATATATATATATACATATATAGATATAGATATATACATATACATACATACATATATATATATATATACATATACATATATATATATATATATATATATATACATATATATACATATATATACATATATATATATATACACACATATATACATATACATATACATATATATACATATAGATATACATATATATATACATATATATACATACATATATATATATATATATATATATATATATATATACATATCTATACACACACACACACACATATATATATATACATATATATATATATATATATATATATATATATATATATATATATATATATACACACATGGTGACAAGCTTCGCAAGGATGCTTTTCTTATGATACCAACTTGATACCAACTTGGACAACGTTGAAGTCTTTTGGGCAGACATGGACTAGGATAGCTACCGACACCATTGCGGCGGGAGCTAGGACAGTGCTACATATTGGTGAACGTTCCTTGGAGGGAGATGAACCAAGAATCCCAGTGGAGCTAGACGTCGATGGACCTAAGCCAAAGGTGGTTTGGCTCAATGTGAAGGGAAGAGACCCGATCCCAGTGACGACCGAATATGATCACGGTTCTATTTCTTGAAACAAGTGGCATATCTTCAGGCTTGGCACACAACAATTTCGGAAGTAGGAAGCAAATAAAGTGGATGACGATCTTGCCATGAAGAATATCTGGAAGAATGTAGATGAACAAGCTCGTGCTTTGGAGAAGCCGTCGACTGAAATGATGAACCATATGCAACCAGTAGATGGCAAGAAGGCTTCAAGCTCGCAAGCATGTGATGAAGGTAGAGAAACATTACTGAAAGACAAAGGGCTCCTGAAGACACTAGATGTAACGACCCCGCCTCCCGATAACCCCCAATTAAGGGAGACCCGAAGGTCGGAATCGTTAATCAATTTACAAGATCAAAGGTTCATCATATAATCAACAATAATTATAAAATTCTACTAACTAAACTGGAATTGGGTACAAAAAGTAAAACTTTTACTTACCTTTATAAAACTGGGAAATCTAACTATCCACAGCTTGAAATACTCTATCTAATCCTCCTTGCACTTTATTTCTTAATTTCACGATGTGCCACTTTTCTATTTGTGATTTTCAGGATATTACCTAAAATGCCGAAAAACAAAACATCGATTAGCAATTGCTGGTATGTGGAGGCAACCAAAATCTCACAATTAGGTCTAACAATTTAAGTATTGCAATCAAGGTAATTAACAAGTCAATTTACATTTTCCATGTGACAATCCCCACCGCTTTTGCCCTAACCCTGGATTTGACTTAAGGCCACCTTCTCAATCCTAAGCTTGGTGCCTGGGAGTCACCTCTCATGGTGCTCCTTAGTCTTGCCTCATCAATCACCTTCTCATTCCCGAGCTTGGTGTCTAGGGTCACCTCTCATGGTGCCCATTGGTCTACCCTCCTGGGCCTGACCTTTATGGCATCTTCCATCAGGGTGGCATATAGGTGCAGGATTTACACATTTATATTAAATGGTGATAGTCATAGTCACTTTATAATTGCAATATGAACATCCAAACAGTTTAGTTGCATTCAATGCGATTAAACATCCGAGAATCCATCGGGAAACTAAAGCGGTTATTCATATTTAACCACATACCTGCTAAGTAGATTTGAATGTAGAAACAACCAATCAACCATGATTCAAGCAAGCACACACAATTATTCCTGAAAAAGCATCCAATTTCTTTATCATTAAATTCGTCATCTTGATCCATTCATCCTAGTTGTTGCCTAGGTTATTTACCCTTTTTAGGGTTTTAACCATAATTAGGGTTTTATTTCCTTTTTATTACTTTTCCCTTACTTTTATCAAATATCCATCAAACCCTAATTATCTTGTCATATTTTCCATTAAGGTCCTAAAGATCAGGTTTGGACCATATAAACCCTAATTTTCAGATTGCTATATCTTTTCCTTTTTTCCCTAATTTAGGGTTTCTAAATATTTTAATCAACATATTGAATTAAAAACCCTAAACATGTAATTCTATCATCAAAACAGATTAAAAACCATCTTAATCATTAATCAGGTTAAGCATATTCGAATTAACCTAATTACAAAACTAAATATATCCTTGATAATCAATTAGGGTTTTCTTTTTACAAATTAACTCTTTTTCCATGAAAATATACACTTTTGCAAAAATATACAGATTCAGATTTCCAAACCATTTTAATCGCGTTCCTCATATTTTTCTGATCATTTTTTATGTATTGACTTTTTGCATCCAAGTTTCCTAGCTCAAGATATGATTTTTATAAGAACAACCCCTTTTAATAAATTATTTGTTATTTTCCTAGGAAAAGCTAGAGCCGCCCGATCTATGGACCTTGGATCCAATGAGGATCCAACGGCCTTGAGGGAGCGTGCCCTGCCTTTTGCAAAACCAGCGCGGAGGGGCAGATTGGTAAAAGGCCACCTAGCCTTCTTCTTCAACCTTGCGTCGAGGTACAACGACGACACGGTCAACTCAGATGTTGACTCCGAGCTCGCGTCCTTCTTTGCTCGCGCTGAATGTCCAGGAAGCTCCCCCGCCTCCCGTCGAACACGACGATGACACCAATTGCTCTCCGAGGATGCTCCAAGGTTGTCCGCCACCCGCCGGACTCCGGCGACGATCCTGGAGCAGTTGGGAGTGCAGGTCGACACGAAACGAGCAATCAAATGCACGTTCACGATCCTTACGCCGTTCCGCAACGTTTGGGTTAGACAAAAGAGGTGTCGGTGCCTTAGATCATCCTCCCCTATTTATAGGGTCAAGGCAGGGAACTGCCCAGTTGGGCATTTTCCCGTTTGGCGACAAAAACCCAACAAAGTAGGGATGTTTCCCTTCGTCTCTCTACCCCGAACACAAAGGGAACAAAAACTGACTTCCATCTGCCCTGGAACGCAAGAAAAAAGGTTGGGAAAGTCCCCCTGTTTCCAGTGGAGTTCCAGTCCGCTTGGGACTTGGACGATGAGCATCCACCATTGGATTAGGATCCAACAGGCCTCATCACCCGCGTTCAAAGGCTAATTTCATCTATTTATCATTTATTTCAGAAATGATTTCCAAATTGAAGAAATCTTGGAAAATTAATATCTCCCAAACCATAACTCCTATTTATCTCAAATTTTAAAGGAACGTTCCTTTATTTATTTCCTAGCTTTGTACGAAATTTGGGAAACAACTTGCAATGGATGAGAAGGCTTCCTTCTCTCCCAAGTTTTCTCATCAATTAATCCGAATTAATTTATATTCCTTTTTCCTTTGTGATTATCTTGTTGTTTTGGGTCCCTTGGACCTCAAGGAAACATAAAGGCACGAATTCCCATATTGGGGAATATTGGTTTGCCTTTATCTTCTTTTAGTAGTCAATTTCTCATATTTCCCTCTTATTAATCAATTTCTTTTCCTTTTTAATTTTCTTTTAAAGGGATTTCTCTTTGTCTCTCTTCTATTTTCCTATTGGGATTTCTTCTAACATTAGGAATCCTTAGGATACGAAAATACACCAAGGATAACTCAATTATACCCCTTTTTACATAGTTTCCACATTTCATCAATATTTTCAATTTCTTTCTTAATAAAGAAATACTTGATTTATCCCTTCTTTTCTTATTGCTTTCTTTATGCAACTTTGGACTCCATGGTACCCAAGGAACCCAAGAGGCACGAAATCCTTCCTTGGATTTGCCTTCTAAGGTTTCTACCTCTTTCTTTTCTCAATTATTCAATTATTCATTAATTAATTGAATTTCCTTGCTTATTGGGCCCAATAGCCAATAAAGCCCACAAATCAAACAACAAGGCTATTTGAAACGAAATCCATTTGTTCACAACAAATTATATCATTATTTGTCCAAATATCTTTAATATGAGAAATTACATTTCTCATCAAAGGAACCCCAAATTTGGGGTTGTAACATCCTTCCCCTCTTATGAGAATTTTGCCCCCAAAATTCTATCAAGCAAGCAAACAAACAGGATAACCTTTCATGTGTCCATCATGGCTCTTATGTGGCTTCACCCTTTCCATGGTGCTTCCCAAGAACTTTCTTCATCTCATTTTCTTCCATCTGAGTTCTTTCTTACCTTGGTATATTGTACCCTCATAGGCGACTCAGGACATTCCAGCCTCAAAAGCCGAATAGGTTCAGGGCTCAGTACATGGCTTGGGTACCTCACATAGTGCTCTAGATCGGACTCAT
Organism: Alisma plantago-aquatica; assembly: GCA_963693085.1. Taxonomy (NCBI): domain Eukaryota; kingdom Viridiplantae; phylum Streptophyta; class Magnoliopsida; order Alismatales; family Alismataceae; genus Alisma; species Alisma plantago-aquatica. Next base: position 925,683,066 of record OY856410.1, on the reverse strand, counting down.
GCAACACATCATTTTATCCTGAGGGGTAAGGTTAAACACAACCATCTCCACCAATCCATCTCAAATGGACCCATATATCGGGGACTCAGCTTTCACAGCTGTAGCATATAGGGGTCGGATTTTCACATCACATATTCTCCCACAGTGAACTGCATATCAGTCTACTTTGCATCAGCTCGCGACTCATGTCACCACTGGGCTCTCTCTCAGCCATTGCACGATCAAAGAGACTTCATCTGCACACACTTGTGGTTCTTTTCTGACCTTCGTGAGGCCTCCTTCACCAACATCATCTTAATGAAGTGGTGACTGACACAACCTCTCTATAAGACTTCTTGCATCCCGATAAAGGCTATGGTGATTAACATCAAATCCTAAGAACTGTCTCTATGTATCACCTTGAATGAGCACACATGCTCTCATCAGACCCTCTAGTCTGGATCATACTGTCCATTAGTATGGGGGTGATAAACTGTACTATCATCGAGTTCTTCATGTATCCACTTCCACCTCATGGAAGTGATCCTTGGTCATACCCAAGAACTTTTGAACTCGCATCATGGTGTAGTTGAACCATTTCTCTTTCTCTCTCTTATGTAGTTCAACGAAATCTATCTCTTGACAATACTCCTTTCTTTCTCATGTTATCTAGGTAAGGTGATCTACCATAACCCATATTGCATCTTGACCTTCTGGGTCAAAGGGAGACTTACCACAACATCCATAGTGATGAACTCCCATTCCCTCTCAGGAACTCTTTATACTTTATATCCCTGCACTGGGTAATGGTGTTCGTCCTTCACCTCCTGGCTTGCATGGCCACATGCAACTTTGTTTTAAGCATCCAGAGTGCTACCATCACTTACTATCTTTGTAGTACCAAGGTATATCATGACCTCCTATATTGTTATGATTCCTCAAGCTTGATACCTTGGAAACCCTAAACCACTCTCAAAAGGGTTTTATTACCTTCCTATCCCAAGAAGTGTATCTGAGGTTCTATCACCATCCTTTTACTACATCAAGGACTAAACTGGATACCCAAACAACCATTAACTTGTTCAACATATCTTATTACATCTGAGTGTTAGCCAAAACGCATCTTCTTTCTAAACTTAGGGTTAGCCAAACAACCTCAACTTCTTCTAGCTTCTAATTAGGCAGCTAGATCTCAACCAGAGCATGCATTACCACCTCTCATCCTTAAGTGTTAGGTAGCATACACCTCCATGTATAATACTTATCATCTCATCTCAAACTCCAAGTCTATCTTCATCAAGAAGCTCTGAGCTCATTCTCACTGTGATCAAACTCGACCTTGGTTATCTTGCAAATTCGACATAGTTCCTGATAAAACATCCTCATAAGCTGACTACACTATTCCTTTTATTGTTTGCAAACCATCCATGTATCATTCACTCAACCAAGGTATGTTATCATCTCTGTCCTCATACCTCGTAGCAACATTCCAACTCACATCATCTTTACCCTTGGTGTATGGCATGCGTATTGTCCTATCTCTCACTCCCATAACAAGAAGAAATAAGCATTTGACTGCAGTCCAAATACAGAGTTCTTCCTGTTCCAAGAATAGAGATGGTACATTCCACCTTGCCAGTACACCTTCAAATCTAAGTTAGAACGTGCAACTTAGGTCTCTACATCACAAACATCATGATATCAAAATTACTTCCATGGAAAACTGGTTTCGAACTTACTTGGTCCAAGCACAATCCTTGGTCATCTCCTCTAGGTCTATAGGGTGTCGACACTTTTGGGGTCATCCCTCTTCCCTTATGCATCCAGAGAGTGCCCTACTCATCTGCCGTTTGGGTCCCCTAAATTCATGAAGGTGACAAATCTCCTAACCCATGGCCCTTAGAAAATGATAGCTGTTACCTCCCGACCCTATGGTCATGTGCAACTAGGGAATTAGGAAACTCCTTCTTCCATCAGTCTTATCCCTACCTGACCCTAGGATAGACTTAGGATTCCATTATAGTACATGTCCCACTTAGAATCTTACCCAAGCCTTCATCATCTCTCTCTGCATTCTTGACTGACTTTCATCCCTTCATAAGGGTCATGGAAACCTGCCTACCTTGGTCAGGCCCCATACTGGTTACCTCCATAGTAACACATCCACATGCACTTAGAGATGGTTATCTATGGGTCTACAGGTTCATTCTCATACCATGTACTTTTCACTTAGCTTCTCAAGATCCTATGAGACCTCTTTAGGTCTCCACAAACCCACAAACTGGTACACACCTTACCAAACTAGTAAACTCCCTACCAAAGGGTCGCTCTCCCAGGATAGGAGGAAACTACACCTTTATAACAAAGGTCACAAGCATCCTTAGGGTTTATATTCACATGAGCATGCTTAACCCAGAAGCTACTAGGGCACAAGTAGACCACCTATTAAACCATGCTAGGTCCTACTTATTCTCTTTCCTCAACATTAGATCAACTTAGGCGTGAAGGGTTCATCAAACATACCCTTAACTTAAGGGGTTTCCTTTACTTCTACACATGAGGAGTACCATGCTCGAAACTATAGAGACTCAAATCTCATCATGAGCATCAGATACACTGCTTCCCCTCTTAGGCCTAGGGACCCTAGGTTCTCCTCTGGATATCCAACTGCATGCTCAAACTCTTAACCACGAATCAAACATGTCCAAGGTATGTCATGTACTCCCATGATCCTTTTATATGAGCAATACCTCAGAGTCAAGTTCTCTTCAAGGACAACCAACTAGGTATAAAGCCTCACAGCCGGTTACTTAAACCCCCCCAGGGTCTAAAGCACTCTTCATCTCATCCAGTAGGTAATCACTTATACCCTAGGTATCAGAAGCATCATCCTCCCTCTAAGGTTTGGTTCCTCTAAGGGCAACCAAGATATCATCAGCCTTCATAGGGCAACCACTATCATCCACTTAGGTCACATCATCCTCTACTATCCACTGTTCCTAAGTCTCAGAACCTAAGCTTCCAACCTTCTTGCTTGAGTCCTGCTTTCCTTTCTAGAACTAACTCTACATCCAACCTTACTACCAGATGTCCTTTCTCCATGAAGGATTGAGCTTTACTAGCATACCTTCACATGGGTGAAGCATATGCTCAAACTTAGGTTTGCTCAAAATCATTCATAGCCCTTTATGCTAATTCCATGATCCCTTAACCAGGGTTTCATCAAGCTATACCCTACTTGCCTAAGCTCATAGGGTAACTATAGGTTCTCCTATGACCTCATCCATGAAGGAGCTATCCTTCGCTATGGCATGCACGACCCTCTCCAGGGTTGGGTCACCAAAAGTACTAGGTCATCTACCCTCTCATGGCATCCCAAAGGCATGACCAACCAAACACTTGGTCAATCATGGCATCTAACTCATCATGTCATCTCTCTCTCTAACCTTCACTTAGGGTTAGGGTTACCCTCATCCTCAAAGGATGTGCTAGGTCTCTACCTTTAATGGAGGTCTCTACCTCCCAGACTAACCCTCTCTACTCATCCTCCTAACAAGAGATCTATCCTCAGGTCTCTCCCGAGGGCGATTACAACTTGTATCATACGACCTAAGCATGTATCTATTCTTTAGTTTGCGCTTAATCTATTAAGCTTATGTCCATGACATCTTATTTACATGCCTTTCATTAATTTGGTGGAGGATTCCTTAGACCTTATTAACTTTACCCATACCTCAAGAGGGTGAGAAGAAGAGAGAAAATCCTTATCCTTAAGGTCCTTAACAGAATTTGAGTTGAGAAGGGATGAACAAGATGAGAGAGTCCTAAAGGTATCTTATTTTGAGTCATACCCTAAGACATCAGCCAAGCAATCACACAATCCGGGAGTCCTCGTATTCTGATTAGCGGTGCGGAGGAAAATCTTGCCAGCCCCCGGAAGTGATCCATTTCTAGACACCTCAGTCCTTCGTACACTCCTCTAATAACTCCCTCAGTTCTATGGAATTTGTAAAATTTAATAATTATTGATGATTAGATGGAGAACCTAGGCTCTGATACCAATTCTAACGACCCCGCCTCCCGGTAACCCCCAATTAAGGGAGATCTGAAGGTCGGAATCGTTAATCAATTTACAGGATCAAAGGTTCAACATATAATCAACAATAGCTATAAAATTCTACTAACTAAACTGGAATTGGGTACAAAAATTAAAACTTTTACTTACCTTTATAAAGCTGGGAAATCTAACTATCCACAGCTTGAAATACTCTATCTAATCCTCCTTGCACTTTATTTCTTAATTTCACGATGTGCCACTTTTCTGTTTGTGATTTTCAGGATATTACCTAAAACGCCGACAAACAAAACATCGATCAGCAATTGCTGGTATGTGGAGGCAACCAAAATCTCACAATTAGGTCTAACAATTTAAGTATTGCAATCAAGATAATTAACAAGTCAATTTACATTTTCCATGTGACAATCCCCACCGCTTTTGCCCTAACCCTGGATTTGACTTAAGGCCACCTTCTCAATCCCGAGCTTGGTGCCTGGGAGTCACCTCTCATGGTGCTCCTTAGTCTTGCCTCATCAATCACCTTCTCATTCCCGAGCTTGGTGTCTAGGGTCACCTCTCATGGTGCCCATTGGTCTACCCTCCTGGGCCTGACCTTTATGGCATCTTCCATCAGGGTGGCATGTAGGTGCATGATTTACACATTTATATTAAATGGTGATAGCCATAGTCACTTTATAATTGCAATATGAACATCCAAACAGTTTAGTTGCATTCAATGAAATTAAACATCCGAGAATCCATCGGGAAACTAAAGAGGTTATTCATATTTAACCACATACCTGCTAAGTAGATTTGAATGCAGAAACAACCAATCAACCATGATTCAAGAAAGCACACACACAATTATTCCTGAAAAAGCATCCAAATTTCTTTATCATTAAATTCGTCATCTTGATCAATTCATCCTAGTTGTTGCCTATGTTATTTACCCTTTTTAGGGTTTTAACCATAATTAGGGTTTTATTTCCTTTTTATTACTTTTCCCTTACTTTTATCAAGTATCCATCAAACCCTAATTATCTTGTCCTATTTTCCATTAAGGTCCTAAAGATCAGGTTTGGACCATATAAACCCTAATTTTCAGATTGCTATATCTTTTCCTTTTTTCCCTAATTTAGGGTTTCTAAATATTTTAATCAACATATTGAATTAAAAACCCTAAACATGTAATTCTATCATCAAAACAGGTTAAAAACCATCTTAATCATTAATATGGTTAAGCATATTCGAATTAACCTAATTGCAAAACTAAATATATCCTTGATAATCAATTAGGGTTTTCTTTTTACAAATTAACTCTTTTCCCATCAAAATATACACTTTTGCAAAAATATACAGATTCAGATTTCCAAACCATTCTAAACATGTTCCTCATATTTTTCTGATCATTTTTCATGTATTGACTTTTTGCATACGAGTTTCCTAGCTCAAGATATGATTTTTATAAGAACAACCCCTTTTAATAAATTATTTGTTATTTTCCTAGGAAAAGCTAGAGCTGCCCAATCTATGGACCTTGGATCCACTGAGGATCCAACGGCCTTGAGGGAGCACGCCCTGCCTTTTGCAAAACCAGCGATCAAAGGACGAAAACGTCCTTACCTGTAAGCAGAGCGCAGAGGGGCAGATTGGTAAAAGGCCACCTAGCCTTCTTCTTCAACCTTGCGTTGAGGTACAACGACGACACGATCAACTCAGGTGTTGACTCCGAGCTCCCGTCCTTCTTTGCTCGCGCTGAATGGCCAGGAAGTTCCGCCGCCTCCCGTCGAACACGATAGCGACACCAATTGCTCACTGAGGATGCTCCAAGGTTGTCCGCCCCCCGCCGGACTCCGGCGACGATCCTGGAGCAGTTGGGAGTGCAGGTCGACACGAAACAAGCAATCAAACGCACGTTCACGATCCTTACACCATTTCGCAGCATTTGGGTTAGACAAAAGAGGTGCCGGTGCCTCAGATCATCCTCCCCTATTTATAGGGTCGAGGCAGGGAACTGCCCAGTTGGTGTTTTCCCGTTTGGTGATGAAAACCCAACAAAGTAGGGATGTTTCCCTTCGTTTCTCTACCCCGAACACAAAGGGAACAAAAACTGACTTCCATCTGCCCTGGATCACGTGAAAAAAGGTTGGGAAAGTCCCCCTGTTTCCAGCGGAGTTCCAGTCCGCTTGGGACTTGGACGATGAGCGTCCACCGTTGGATTAGGATCCAACGGGCCTCATCACCCGCGTTCAAAGGCAAATTTCATCTATTTATCATTTAATTCAGAAATGATTTCCAAATTGGAGAAATCTTGGAAAATTAATATCTCCCAAACCATAACTCCTATTTATCTCAAATTTTAAGGGAATATTCCTTTATTTATTTCCTAGCTTTGTACGAAATTTGGGAAACAACTTGCAATGGATGAGAATGCTTCCTTCTCTCCCAAGTTTTCTCATCAATTAATCCGAATTAATTTATATTCCTTTTTCCTTTGTGATTATATTGTTGTTTTGGGTCCCTTGGACCTCAAGGAAACATAAAGGCACGAATTCCCATATTGGGGGATATTGGTTTGCCTTTATCTTCTTTTAATAGTCAATTTCTCATATTTCCCTCTTATTAATCAATTTCTTTTCCTTTTTAATTTTCTTTTAAAGGGATTTCTCTTTATCTCTCTTCTATTTTCCTATTGGGATTTCTTCTAACATTAGGAATCCTTAGGATACGAAAATACACCAAGGATAACTCAATTATAACCCTTTCTACATATTTTCCACATTTCATCAATATTTTCAATTTCTTTCTTAATAAAGAAATACTTGATTTATCCCTTCTTTTCTTATTGCTTTCTTTATGCAACTTTGGACTCCTTGGTACCCAAGGAACCCAAGAGGCACGAAATCCTTCCTTGGATTTGCCTTCTAGAGGTTTCTACCTCTTTCTTTTCTCAATTATTCAATTATTCATTAATTAATTGAATTTCCTTGTTTATTGGGCCCAATAGCCAATAAAGCCCACACATCAAACAACAAGGCAATTTTAAACGAAATCCATTTATTCACAACAAATTATATCATTATTTGTCCAAATATCTTTAATATGAGAAATTACATTTCTCACCAAAGGAACCCCAAATTTGGGGTTGTAACACTAGACATTAATAAGGAGAATTCGTCTCCTCAACAAGGAGGAAAGGGCCTAAGGCGACAGGTATACCAAAGAGTGTGGGTATGAATACCATCCTAGACACCACAAATTGTTTTGAAGCTCTCTTTGACTCAGATAGGGGGGGCGTAGATGTTGTGCCACAAAAGGAGCAGGAGTTGAGAAGGAAGGACAACAAGAAGGAGCCGATAAGGCGTACATCGTCATACAAAAACCTTTGATATGTTTATGCTCTTATGGAATATTAAGGGTGGATGCAACATGAATAAGAAGAAGGAAATCTGAGAGTGGATTGCTGCTAGTGGGAACTCATTGGTTGCTTTGGTAGAAACAAAACTAAAGTTGCAGAATAAAAATAGTATCAAATATTTATTTCTATAGGGATGGGAGTATATATCTAACATAGAGTGTGCTGAGGTAGCCAAAGTCTTCCTGGCATGGAAGCCAAGTGCATGGAAGATGTCAGTGATATAGATGCCAGACCAGCATGTTACCATTGATTGTAGTTATAATGGAGGCTTATACATTTGGGTCACATCTATATACAGTCATAATGATGCCATGGCCAAACTAGATTTGTGGAAGGTCTTGGTATTTCTATCCAAACAAATAACTCTACCATGGTTGGTGATTGGGGACTTTAATGCTATTCATTTGCAGGCTAAAAAGAGAGGAAAATGATTATCATTTAATGCGGAGATAGATGATTTTAACCAAGCTATTGATAAATCCAGTCTTTTTGAACTATCATTGGTAGGCGGTGATATCCTTACATGGAACAATGAGAGGGGGCCAAAAAATAGGATAGAAAGTACACTGGATAGAGATTTATTGAATGATGATTGTCTGCAAATCCTTCCTCATGTGTAGGTGAAGGAAGGTAGATCTGAGCTAAGTGATCATGCTCCTATCTCAGTTCAAATCACAAAAAAGAAACAAACGAGAAAACCTTTCAGAATCCTAAATTACTAGGCTGAATGGAAAGGTTTTGAAGATATCATAAAGGAAGGCTGGAGTACATAGGTGACATGAAATGTGATGTATGTGTTTGCAAAAAAGTTGGCAAGTACCAAGATTGCACTTAAGAGATGGGTCAAGGCTGAAATGAACATTCCAAATCTGATTAAGGAAACAAAATAAGAATGTAAGGAGGTTAGGGAAAAATGGGGGCTGACCCTCTTAATGATGAACTGATAGAGAGGAGTCGAGAACTGAAAAGGATGCTTGAGGATCTGAAGAAAATGGAGGAAAAATTCTATTGGAAAAGGAGCAGGAAAATATGGATGGAGGACGAGGATAGAAACACTAAACTCTACCATACCAATTTAAAGGAAGAGAGGCTGATAATATTATTTCTGAGCTAGTTGATGCTGAAGGGAGAGTAGTCAACAAACAGGAGGATCTGGAGGAGCAGGTCATAAAATTATATACGTCATTATACAACAAGAGTTTCAAAAATGACATAGAGGAGGAGGAGTTGGAATGGAGGTTCAGACTTACAAGCACACATAATAATATTCTTACAAGAAGAACCAATGAACAAGAAGTCAAGGAAGCAATATGGAGCATCGACAACAACAAGTTTCCAGGTCAGATGGTTTCAATGCTTTTTTCTGCAAATAGACATGGGATATCATCAAGGAGGATTTGGTCGCATATGTTAGTTGGTTCCTAGAAGGAGGAAATATGGTGAGACATGTTAATTATTCTTTTCTGGTACTCATTCCTAAGAAGAAGGTTACTTCCTCTATTGCTGATTTTAGACCTATTACATGCTGCTCGGTACAATATAAAATCATCGCTAAGATTCTGGCTACTAGATTGAAGATGGTACTTCCCTATCTCATTTCTACAAATCAAGGATCCTTTGTGTATGGGAGAAGTATTAGTGACTATGCACTACTGGCAGGAGAATTTCTACTGAACTACAATGTCATGAGAGGAAGTAGGAAAGCCTGCTTAAAGGTGGATGTTTCTAAAGCCTACGATAGTGTCAGATGCGAGAAGTTGTGGTGGATTATGAAAAAAATGGGATTTAATGATCAATATATCTGTTGGATGAAGAAATGTGTTGACACTACAAACTTTTCTATTTTGGTTAATGGCATGTATGCAAATATGTTTAGAGGAGGTAATGGTTTGTGCTAAGGAGACCTCTTTTCACGTCACCTCTTTGTGATTGTTACAGAGTACTTTACATAGAAGATGCAGCAAGCTGAAATTAAAAAGGAGATCAATCCCTACATAGTCCATGGTATGAAGGTGATGACCCATTTGATTTTTTCAGATGATGTGTTAGTGTTTTTTGAAGCCAAGCAACATTCTCTAGAAAATCTTAAAAATTTACTAGGGAAGTTCAGAGAGCATACGGGGCTTTGTGTGATTCCAAAAAAGACACACATTTTTCTATCAAAAAACTGTTACCAGATAGAAGATAGGTTGGTAGATGCAATGGGCATGTAAAAGGAAAACTTCCCACAAAAATACCTTGGTTTTCCTTTACCTGGAGGCAACCTACAAGTCAAATCCTTTACTGAATGTATGGACATAATGGAGGAAATGATTAACAGATGGCCAATACAAAAGACATCCATGGCGGGAGGAGAAACACTGATAAAGGCTGTTATAGAAGGTCTACTCATTTTCTGAGTGAAACAAGGGGAGATCCCTGGGTCTGTTATGGACAGAATGGAGATGAAGAAGGTAAATTTTCTATGGGCAAGTGAGCATCATCCTATGATATACAAGAGTGGCGCTGCCAAAAGATGAAGGAGGGTTTAACTTAGAAGCTCCAAAAGACATAGCAAAGTGGAGGACAATGTGGAGAATAATCATTTATCAAGAAGGCTCCTCAACTTGGGGTAAATGGATGAGGGAGAGATATCTAAGGGGATGGACTTCAAGCTGAAGACAAGGGAAGGATTTTCACGCACTATTAATGTTATGACAAATACATGGAAGAATGTTAGACACCTATTTGTGGCTCAGGATATGGGGAGATGGAATCTTAGAGATCTAAAGACATGCTTATGGGAGGTGAAATGCTCAAGGGAAGAAAAAGACATGGATGTAGAGCAGATTTGGACCGCTGTGTATGTGTCAAAATGGAGCATGAGCGTATACAAAATTTTGCATAGTGTTCTTGCTACTATTGACATGATAAAGGGGTGGAACTATGATGTGTCTACTTTGTGCTTGCTATGCAAAGGTGTAGAAGAATCTTACAACCACCTTGTGGGTGAATGCATATTCACTAGGGAGGTGTGGGATACTTTGTGCAAGGATTTCAAAGTACAACTCCAACTAACAGGTGATCCAAGAAGGATGCTGGAAAACTCTGGGAATGATGATAGGAAGAAGTTGCTGTTTGCTTCTCTATGCTATCATATTTGGGAGGAACAAAATTCCAGAAGACATCGAGATGTTGCTGCGAATGCAATAAGCGTTGCTATAAAAATTTATAAATGTGTTAAACACAAGTTGCACATTAGTTAAATGTGTGAGTTGTTGCTCTATTTTTTGGTGTATGGTGTTGGGCCTACATGCAACTTTTGACCTCCTATATTTTTAGGAGGAAGTTAGAATTTATTTACTTGGTTCCGATACTCTCTCACACACACACATATATATATATACATGCATATATATATATATATATACATATATATAAATATATGTACATATATAAATATAAATACACACACATATATATACATATATATTTGATGAGTTATATTATATATATTTTAATTTAATATATACTTTTTATTTTTTAATTTAAATTTAATGATCAGGAATAATAAATATAATAATAATGAATTTAATTTTAATAATATATATTAATAATGTCTCTAATAATACCTATAATTTTAATAAAATTTAATCAGGTACACGCAAAAAATTTGATATATATATATATATATATCAAATATATATGAATATAACTAAGTTCCTTATTCCTTATATCTTATAATGGTAAGAAGATACATGTATATTCTCACTTAGATGGCGCAAAATATTTCAAATATTGACCATAATTCCTTATTCGTTAGATCTTAAGAAATCCAAGTGACACCAATTTCTGGAAATAATGTATATAGAACTCCCCCACAAGGAATTCATGACCTAGTTGTTACTATAAATATCCATATAGAACTTCATAATGGTAAGAGTATGCATACTAGGTTTGTTTCCAAGAAATAGTGTTGTAAAGAAATGCCAATTATATGAAAACCGTGTTCTATCTAGACATTCGATAAAGAGCGTTCACCATTTAGGCCATCCCTATTGACAAAAACTTATACATGATTCCAAGTTTACTCAACAAACCTTATGTATATCCACCTATGTCAAATTCAACCATGGAGGTGATTTCTCGAGACTCCAAATAATGCCTCATTCATGTAGATCAATCATAACCCACTTAAACCAATATTCCCCACTTTCGTTCTCCCTTTTAGAATTTGTGTAGGTACCTAAGGGGAATAAAAGAATTCTCAACAATCTATTCATTATGAAGAAATTGATCATACTATAGGATTCTTCTCTTAATAGCAAGACACAAAGTATACACTGGAGTCATGTGTATAGTCCTTAGCTTTAATTTTATCATAATCATATATTTAGTGTCCAAAACAACACTCATCATTGCATTACCATATGATGAAAACCCAAACATTATACCCCTTGCCCTTAATGGTGAAGATCTAATCAACCCCTATGGGAATATTCCATTCGTCTACTTAATGACGGACATAAAAGTACCGCTCTAGATTTCCCAAAAGGAACATATGTTTTTTCTTAGATAAGGTTTAAAGATGTCTATCAATCATGTATAATTCCAAAAAATTAAGATAAACCTCATCTTTTAAGTAGTGAGATTCTAAAACCCTATATGTCTTTGAACTCCTAAGAGTATTCAAAAGAGAGGAGTGTAAGAATACCATCCTTTCATAAATCCCTTATCCCTATCATTTTTTCCTAGGAAATGGAACCAAAGTCAGTACATAAGAAATTAGATGAAAAAATTCCGAATTGGATATCTATCAGGGTGCCCACATCTACACGAGTTTGAAAGAATGATAAAGTGAAGGAAACTTTGATGTTAAAAGTATGTTCAGCTCGTAGTGGTATCTTTATCAAAAGAATTAGTAACTTCAAGCTCTATATACCACATCTAATCTCATTTTCCAATCACTCTCTCGTCATCAATGATGTATGAGATATCTATAACATGGATGAGTTTTATTTAGGTGAAAAATCACCATTGCAAAGTCACTATCACTTTCTCATATTTTTTTCTACCTACACCCAACGAGGGATAGTGCCATTAGTTCATCATGGTGGTCCCCGATGAAGGGACCTAAGATTTAACCATACTAATAAGAATTTCTAAATTTACCTCCCTCCTAGGAATCTGGAATCTACCTTATCTTTGGAAGAGAGGGGATATTTCTTTCTTGATCCCATATTTTGCACTACATTGCTCTTTCTGAACACAATATGCAAATAAATTTTCCTAAAAAACTGAATGATAACCTCAAATAGTATATAACTATAAAGAAACCCCTTCAATACATAGGATACCTATTAATCATCATATATCCCGATGTCAAAGGATCGTAGCACCGAATTGACTGACATATTGTGGTTTATTTCAAAGTACTGTTTAAATGGCAAAATATTATATCACAACTACAAAATTTACAAATATGGTTATGATGAAAACATTATAACATGTCAACATTTCAATGTCATTGTACTTCAAATAGGTTTGATAATCATTTAACACGTAAAGAATGGTTCTAAGGAAAACTAATGTAAACTCTAACAACCAGTAATGACTATCTTAAACGTTTAAAATATGTATCAATTTACAATACCAAATAAATATATTTTATTGTGGTTACTTTATCTACAAAAGTTTAGCATTTTACAATTCCATATTGAGAAACTAACATCATGAAATTATTTGTTATATAACCAAAAAGTAACATGTAATGTACAAAGGAGGTATGGATACAGCTGAACCAGCATCCACCATGCGAAAGTCTTGAAATAGTGGTTTTAATACGTAACACATGTCATCATTTCTGTTAGACACCTATACAGTTTCGTTTAGATGTAGATTCCAAACAAAAATATTATGAAGATAGTAAGGAGAGATTGGCTTAATGGAGAATAATATCTTTGCATCTTGATTTTTTTTTGTTTTTCATGTAGTTTGAAGAAAAAAAGTACTTGAATACAATATAATATGGTAATTTAAAGTTAAAGTAAACAATAGAAAAGAAACAAACATATTTTTTTGGGATAAAAGTGAGAAGAGTATTCACTTCGGATCCATTTTTCATGTAATAAGGAAAAATAGAGTAAAATCAGTGTAATAATGGAGTAACACTTGGGGAAACATGTTAGTCAAGTAAGAAAAAGATACTTATTTATTTGTGTTATGTAATATGTATATCCATCAAACTATGCCACTTTTTACAATAATTAGTAGATAGATATTGTGAGTCGTAATTTTAG
>OY856410.1:925274334-925664334 GCA_963693085.1 Alisma plantago-aquatica | reverse complement strand
AATCTGAAATTCATAGATCATCCAACAAAAGAAAATACATATTTTCTAATCAACGGTAAGTTGCAAAAAATGTATAAACTATTTAATGATATATTGTTATATGTCATGATCTGTATGAGATATGGTTATGATTTTTTAAATACATTTAATCTATACAATGTTGAATCAATCCATATGGATGGATTTTATCAACATACTCCATGTGTGCTGTTTTAATGGTCGGTACACATAAGTTACATGTACCGACCGGTACACACTTCCTAACCTCATATATATATACATATATATATACACACATATACATATATATATACATATATATATATATACATATATATACATATATATATATGTATATATATATACATACATACATATGTGTATATATATACACATATATATATATATATATGTATATACATATATACATATATATACATACATATATATATATATATACATATATACATATATGTATACATATATATATATACATACATACATACATATATATACTTATATATATATATATATATATATATATATATATATATATATATATATATATATATATATATATATATATATATATATATATATATATATATATATATATATATATATATAGAGAGAGAGAGAGAGAGAGAGAGAGAGAGAGAGTATGTGTAGGTGTGTTTTCCCGTAATGTGTTCATACTTATACTCACATTTTTATACTCCTCTCACACAATTTGATGTTTCTAATGGCGGTATTCATTTAGCATGCACAATGTAAGTGTTGTCAGCGCCTTGAGTGATGTGTTAAGAAAGATTCCATGTGCGATCGAAACTGTCAAGTGGTGTAATTATATCATACCCCAAGAAATCAACGATTGGGAATTTCTGAAGTTCTTCAAACAAAGAGGCATCCAACTTGTAGCTGAAGACCCGAAGAAGTCTCCTACAATATCAAACTATTTGTTAGTTCGGATAGACTTTTCATGATAAATTATAATGTTCTCTCGTCTAGCTACAATAAGTATGTTTTATGAGCTTATATGTACATCATGTTAAATTGAAAATGAATTTTATTGCACTTTATTACATCGGTTAATTAAATATTAGTGTTGACATTGTGATTTGTTTTTTATCAAATGATCTATAATATCAAAAAGTTATCTGTTAAAAAAGATTTACTTTCTCTGAGGAGACTTTCATAGTAGCACCCCTCCATAGTAAAAACATTAAAAAGATGGAATATTCAGTATGGTATAGGATAACTTCTGTAAAACATTGCATACTTTTGGAAAAGGGTAGGGATCACACATTTGACATAGGGGTGTAAATCACATAAGGAAATTGAATACTATATATCTCGAGGACTGCATAGTAGATTCATACGACTTCAGGTGTTTTAACAACGATATGTTTAGAAACATCATAAGAAATAGTTTTAATTATAATTATCTTTTTTGGAAAAAAATTAAAGTAAAAGCAGCACAATTTGTATATTTTTATATGATTCATCAACTGTCATCAACATCAATGACTCAACTTGAACCATGAAAGGTTCAACTACATGGATCCTTTTTATCCATACAACTCTTATGGGGTATATATTCAACAAGATTTATAGATTTAAATATCCCCTAAATTCTCTTTGCAAGTTTATTTAGTCCGACATCTTCTTATTTTAATTGTGTTGGACACATACGCATGGATACAAGTAAATTTTGTCGATTTGCATTCCACAAGTCTATACTATTTTAGGTGATTTTCATATAGATTATGCTAAATGTTCACCCTTCCTACCGAGTATAGTATATTATCAAGAGATATCTCTTTGCTTTCCATCACATTATTATTTTTTATGTATTTTAAAATATTATTGAGTCTTTATTTTTAAAAGCATCCAACATTTAATTACATATAACATGGTGGGTCATATGATTTTCCTCCTTTTCTCATATATTTTTGTTTATTTTTCTTTAACAGATGCATTCTTTTTTCATCATTGCCTTTTTTCATCCCTTCTTTAGCAGAATAATTAAATTTTTTCTTAGGCTTTCACTTTGGAGAAGGAGTAACATTTTATCTCTTTCATATAGGATAAATAAAAATTAAATGCAACACCTTATGCAAAATTTAATCTTTACGAAGATTTGTATGAAATACTAAAGTGCGAGAATGAAATGATATTTATTTTTTTTCAACCAAAAAATTGAACTAGCTATTTGCTTCTTATCATGCCATAATGCAACAAAAAAGTAAATAATTGGTCTAAACTAGCACATACTATTTTGATGAGTGAAGATGAATGAAGGTGGGTGAGATAATATGACTACTAAAAATGTCTTCCCAACCATAATATCTCTCTCCTATAAACTTGTGAATTACTGTAACCTTAAAGTTTATTCCTAAAATTTACATAAATGTTCACTAGACTTTTCGTTGTCTAGGACTCAAACATCATCATCATGACTGAAGTCATAGGGCTAAGTTATGTTGTTCATTAAATAAATCTTCATGATGAGTAGACCAAGCAATTCCTTATATTATTCACCCTTATACATTACACAATTAGCTTGAAGACTAATTTTATTAGTATAATGAATTTTCAAACATTCAAAGATTGGGTACCATTTCAAATGCAAGATAAGATTAACTTAAAATATTAAAATTTTTGATTCATCTTTACGATGGATAGATGTGGAGTAAAAATAAAAAGGAAAACAAAAAAAAAGAAGGATACATTTAAGAAAAAAATGCAAAAGGTAAGATAACTCAAGTACATGACAAAAGTCATTCCACACCTCCAAAGATTGAATTCGATGATGTGCTCAATGTCAAAAATATTACTCAAAAGGTATATGGGTGTACTAGAGTTCATGTATAAGACATACAAAAGGTGGATGGTGGTAAGTTTGGATCTAGTCAATAGAATATTCTAGTGAAGTTTGGTGGGTAGGCATGATATAGTGGTGGTTGTTGTTAACTGTCATAACACCCTTGACAGTGATTGAAGAGTGAATGAGAGTAGTGTTCCACTCTCTCCAAATGAGCAAGGATTTTTTCTTGGTTCAGGAGAAGCAGTCTATTAATGTTGAACATCACCTATTTATGAGTGAAGATATTCTCTTGGGTTTGGAGTATCCACTCTTAATAGATGACAAATTGTGCAATAGATATATGTCGTCCCTCTTGAATGGAATTGAGCATGGTGTAGCACTTAAGAGAATAGGGACTATCTTGTGATGGAGGTGTAGATGTCGAAGAAGATGTAGCATGATGGCATGGTATATGATGAGGTTGTCTTCTCAACCTCATTGATGTTGGTTCTTCTTCCATTTCCTCCTCATCCTTAGCATCATCCTCTTCAGCAAATTCCCTTTCCCATCCGTATCTGATGACCAATGAGGGTGATTGACATCATGAAGGTCAAATAATGGGTCCGGAAGTGCCTTCTGATCAATCTTTGATACATAACAAATCCCCTCACAATTCTTGCAAAAGAGACACTCATTACTTAAATTCTTAATGTCTAGGTCTCCTTTTAGCTCGAGGGGTTGAAAACATGAAAGTTTTGGGAGAAGATAATCTATAAGTGGGGTGATTGGACTTTTGAAGGGATGGATATCTTACACTTCTCACTTGTCTACTTAGTAGGTGTGGGCTAACAAGAAGGCATCTTTGCTGAATTTATCATTCCCTTGTGAAAGGAAATCGTAGAGCGTGTAGAGGTCATCTGACTGAACCATGAATTTCCCTTGAGTAGATTTGAAGAACAATGTGTTATTCAGAAGGTGATGAATAAGGGGGGAGAAGGGGTATTGGATGTTGGTGATGGAGGAGAGATGCCAATTTATGTTGGCATTGGTAGGCTGGGATGTCATCTTCTGAGCAATGCAGAGGTGAGGTTGATGTTTTTTGGGTCATACCTATGGCCTTGATTAGCCCAACCACAGTTGCATTTGGAGTTGACTAGTGTGAAATTGTAGGTTATGTTGTAGATACAAAACTTGACCCAATCGATTACCAACTCTCTTGGGCTGGTTTGGTGCTCGAGGAAGCAAACCTCAAGGGATGAGTGAATCTTGTTGGTTTATTCTACATATATCAGATAACATCTAAATATGGGGTGATATGTCACAATGTCTTGCATGACACACACCTTATACATATTTTCAGAAGAGTTGATCCTCTTGATGAAGGCCTAGTTATTGTACCTTGTGGACTCCAACACATGCTTTTGTAGCACATTGTAGCATTTATTTTGATCATTATAATTGCATATGATGTGTGTTATCTTGGGAATGAGTTTATGAAGAGTCATGGTGGAGGAAGATCCTTCTTTGAGGGGGGGGTAATTACTTTTCAAGAGAAGAGATAAATAGAGAGAGAGAGAAGGATCATGGTGTAGGTCTATTGTTTGGTCATCAAGTATATGCTTTCTTAGAGTTGGTTGCGAGTAGTGCTAGAGAAGGATTGCTTTAGTGTGGAGGCAATCGAATAATCACCCCCATTTATATAGAAAAGAAGCACCATGTGAGTAAAGGGTAGAATAATCGCCCCCATTTATATAGAAAAGAAGCACCATGTGAGTAAAAGGTTTTTGTATGACACAAACACCATTCTGTCTTCTATTAATAGTTGTTGTTGGTACTGAGAGTTCTCAACCGTTATGGTATCAAACTAGGGTTCACATATGTCAGTCGTACTGACTTGTGATATTCATACTGACACTAGATGATAGTTGAAATCATACCTGAAACTGCTTGACACATGCGTTCATGGTCGTTAGATGCTAGGACATGGATTCCTTATTGCACATATCAATGCCAATAATCATGTCCTCATAAGATCCTACAACATTGTTGTTTTTTTCTTCCAAAAAATGCTCCCCATGGAAATGACAGAACTGTTGATGCCACCCAAATTTTATTGTGAATTTCTTTATCAACTGTTTTGACATCTCAGTCCACCAACAAGGTTGTCGACGTTTAAGATTATCGTATACATTCCTTATGCACCAAAAACATGAGTCATGAAATGTTTTTTGACTTGCATCAAAACTAGATATTAACAAGCTACAATCTAGAATGGACTTTGATAATTATCAGAAAACATACAATAATATCTAAAAAACATCTAGCTAAAAATTAACTATATAGTAGTTTGCTTCCCATCAAGAACCCATGTTTTACCTCATAAGCTCGATGCAATGCTTACTTCTAACATGTTTTGTCTCAAGTGGTTGATAAAGGATGAGTTAGCAATATAAATTTCACTCTATCATCATAAATTCCCTAAGGGAGGTATCCTCTTTTCATGGTAAGTTTTACTTCAGGCATAACTTGGAACAACCTTCCCAATACTAATTCGTATCCATGAAATTCTTTTATGTCCATAACCACAATATCATTTGGATAGATAAACTTATATACTTTCACCATTACATATTCACCTATCCCAAGAGCCACACTATGGAATCATATTCTAATTGTATTGCTGTGAATGCTTGCATTTGCCCCATCAATCCCAACTTGTTGAGTTAGGCAAGAGGAATAACATTGATGCTCACCCAAGAACCACATAGTGCTTCTTAGAAATTGATGATGCCTCCAGAATAAGTGATTTTGAAATATTTGGATCATTTTTCTATGGTGGAAATCTACCTTGAGTAATTGCACTCATGTCTTAGAAACTTTGATCATGCCCTTCCTGAAAATTTCTAGGAGGTCGTTGTGTTGTTCTCCCAACTTCATACAATTCAGTGTAGGAATCAATGTGACGTTGCACATGTGTGGAGGTATATACCACGTCTTTGGGGTCTCCAAACCAAATATAGAACTGAAATAACCACCTTCACCAAATGAATAGAAGGTGACTATGACATATGACATAAGGCTCTCCATTTAAATTTATAGAGTAGGCAAGGTTTGATCATCTTGTGGCAGTTCCTTCTTACTATAGATAGACATGAATTTTGCTTGGTGGTGATTGTGTGGGACATTAATATCGACTGAGAGATCTATATTTCTAGGTTTTTTAAGATATGAAACTATCACTATCTAGATGATCAATTTGTGTCTCCAAGTTTCTTAATTTTCTACCCATGATTTTTTGTCTCCCTTTTGGTTTGTCATTTTTGGTAATCAAAATCCTAGAAATTTCCTATAATCTTTTATGACGCATGGAATGCCATTCCTACTTTTATGGTTGAAAATTATGATGTTGTTGCTGTTGTGGAAGTGGTTGCTCTTGTGATGCATCTTGTTGAATGTTTTTGGGATCCTTCCAAGAAAATCTATGATCATTGCACCATAGATATCGATTGTTCCTCCTATTGTTAGGCTACTTCATATCCATGCACTAATCCTCATCGTCCTTGAATTGGATAGAGTTCATTGCTCCCATATCATCATTAAGATGGATCACCTGTTACTTCTTCTTTTGTACCTTTTAGGCCTACATAACACTTTTTATGAGCTTGGGTTATCATACTCCTAGCCCCAAAACTATTTCCTGGACATATTATAACATTTCTTAGCCTTGTTGTTCAAGAAGTATCATGCTCCTATGATATCAATGTGGTCCTCTCCCATTTGTGTAGGATGTAGTAAAATACTTTTCTTGCTCAAATAGATTAATATCATGATGTCTGACCTTCCCGAGCATGTCTTGGTAACACTACCATGCCTCATAATATGATTCATCAAGCTATTTTTCAAGTTGTGAATATTCCCCACAATCAGTGTAGTCTTTTGTGGGGAAAATCAAAACCTATAAAATATGATTGTCATATGATCCCATGTCATAGTAGGTTCTAGTTTTAAACCTCAGAAACATGTCCTCTCCTTGTCCATAAGAGAAAATGGTGATGATTTCAAAATGAATCATAGTTGAAGGCTCTCTATCAACCTTTAGAGTATCACAACATTTCATTAAAATTTTAATTTCTTGCATTTGATCTTAATTGGTGTGCCCATGGAACACCTGAGACTTCACTAAATACATCATGTTTGGATCAATCTTGTAACTTCTGTCATTCAAAAGCAGTCATTTAATTGGGCCCAATCGTGTAGTGGTAGAGGAGGCCATAATCGTCTTCTAGATTATGTGCTCCTCCTCTTTCCTACATGATCATAGTCACCCTCATGATTAGATATTTTCTAGTTCTTCTTGTTCCACCTCTAGTTCTACTCAATCAATCACCAATTCCTCTTGATACTTAAATGGTACTTCTTGCACTATTAATGGTGGTGATGATGACAAGTCTGGATCTTAATACTCGGTGGAGTGAGTGTTGACCTTAAACTATCACCGACCACAAAAAAAGATTTGGGAATCACAAGGTACTAAAAAAAGATCTAGCAATTAAAAATTAAGTAACAAAAAGAAAAACAAAAACAAAAGAAAAAGTAGCCTAGAGTGGCTGGTCTTAGAACATGTATTGCTAATATTCCCAATTCTTCGACAACAACAAAAAAGAACTTAACACACATTTACTATGCGTGTAAACACAAGTGCATTTGTCAAAGTAATATAATAGTTTGAGTTCCTACTGTCAAACTCAGGGAAAAGAGTAAATTACCTAGGACAACATAAATAATGCAGTTTATAAATTTCAAAATGAAAACTAAAATTAACAAATGATTAAGGAATTTTTGTGAGAGATTAATTCTTTAAAATAACCATTTTTTCCATGATGCAACTCATACTTCATTTCAATATATCCAAAAAAACAATCGTTTCCTTATAGAAGTAGGGATTTGTGGTTTGCATCACCCGCTTTTGTAGTGTAATACATTGTTTTAACTAGTATAAAACTTGCTTTCACAATGTTCTAGCATATGAATAAATCATTCGTAATTTATTTCTAGATGCTTAATCTTACAACACTAGTACATGTACCATCTTAGCTTCAGTTATTTTAGGCCCACCCCATCTATTTTTTACCGACACATAAGTTGGAATTATTGTGACTAAGGGCCTTCATCATCAATTTCTAGGGTAAACGACAACAGAGGACTCAGATGTATCGTTTGATATGAAAGGAGAAATTGAAGTAAAAATAGTTGTGTTTTATCAATTTATAATTAAGAAACCGACAACATAATCAGATATTAGAAACAATTATTGTGGCAACTTACCATGCTATTTGAGATTACTCAAAGCCAAAATGTCGATGAAACATTAATCAATCATATCACCATAAAGGTACAAAATTAAAACCAAAAAAACTTTCATAATAAATCAAAGAACATTTATGCAAATGTCCATTATCTTGGACACATATATACAACCATACAAGGTATCTTTTCATATTATTCACAGTCCTTGCCACAACCTATATAAAAAAGATACTATCCACATATTTACAACATGTACAAGCATCAGTACATTACCAAAATATCAAGTGGATGTACATCATGTACAAAACTTCCCCGCCTAAACCTGAGAGTAATGGGATGACTCTAGGACTCACTAAAACCCCCAACCAACCTTCTTCCTATATGGATCTCCAAACTACTCTTGGTCTCTACCATGGGTCTGACGATGCTGCTGAGGATCACCTAAAAAGATGAGGTGACCCACGAGGTTAGACCCATGTCCTAGAAAGAGATATAACTTTTAGAAAAATATATGTTTTTTAAAGAAAGATTATGTATTCTAATCAATTCAAGCAGATAATATTATAGAGTTGAAAGACTATATATAACTTTCATAAAGGTCAGGTATGGCTAAAGTCACAATTACAATTGATTTCTCTTACAATATTATAAGTCATCTACCAATAAAAAGAAATAGAGCATGGGTCAACATACAATGTGGAATCACCAAATAACCCTAATAGATGTGCTACACAACTTAATTACATATTTTATTAAGCCCTTGATAGTTTGAAGCGTACCACTCAAACTACTATCTGACCACTATGAAGTCCCAATCAACCGCGTATAAGATCTAGGATGTCCGGAATCCTAAGATATCTTTCCCTTGGTCAGATGAGTAACAACTATAGTGGCATATCAATCCAATTACTAAAAAAGCCCAATCCATCTGGGGTACCCATGACATGACACTAGAAACTAGGGTATAAACCCTCAAAATTTGAGTTACGACCACCATCACTAAATACACATATCAAATCTTAGACACAACCTTGGCCTCTCTCTAAAACCTTGGGATCTAGATGGCAGCGATATAACCTCCCTATACCCACATATTCTCAACAATATACGACTCTGAGCTCCTCTTGGGTTTTCTCATTTCACTATTTAGCAAGTTCTCACATTGGAATAGTTCTACGATAATAGAACACTACATGATTAGGGTTACATTTGACTAATTATGTTGCTCAAGTATTTTGACTACATCAACCAAGTTACATACAAGATCCTAAAGTTTGCCTACAAAATAAATTATAGAATATAAATTCCAAGGATATAAAATGTATGAACTAGTTCCATGTTACTCCATCATGGTATGGTCATCCATTTCCATCTATAAAAAGGACTAGATCTCAACTAGGGCACATAGAGGCCCCAATATGTCATTTAGGAAAAAAAAACAATAACTTCCTGTAGAAACATCATTATCATTCAAAATTTTGGATCGAGTTTCACATGTCATGCTGAAGACATCACCCTAAATTTCAACACAAATGACCATCAGATGTAAGAGTTATAACATTTACAAGGACTAGACATTTATGCAACAAAAACCAGCATGAATGAGCTACTTACAACATTATGATTTCGTCTGGATGTCATTTCAGTAGCCAAAATAGTAACTAAAAACACTAAAACCACCACTAATAAACCAATATATAGTAAGGTTTAAAGTGTAGTTCGGATTTATGTACAATGGGTACCAAAACAACACATATATGATTTAGAAGTCACAACACCAATATTTTTGGATTTCAGACCTTACATGTTCTGTAAAAGCTGATTTACATAAGGAGAAATGTCCGTAGGGACTAAGGAAAGCTTAGCAACTTGTATCATCATCATTCTTATATCAAAAGGTGCACACCATCTTTCCTCATATTACATATTTTCCAGAACAAGATTTACACAAGATAAGTTATGAGTGGGCAAGGAACATATTAGTGGGAATATCATTCACCTCAAGGTGTAGAAGAACACCAAATAGCAAGGTATCATGAGGAAAACAAGGTAAAACCCAAGATTTGCACTTTAAAAGATCCAAGGTAGTTCCTATTTCCAAGAATAGGGTAGATCTAGAGAAAAAGAGAGAAGAAAAGTGGGTTCTTCATCCTTGTGCATGAGTTTCCAATAAGGAATACCATGGATCTCGACCATGATGAAGGGAAGAAGAAGGAGAAAAATAAGAAAATGAGGTTAAGAGGGAAGATCTTACATGTGAGAAGCAAGGAACTAGGTAGGGGTTCTTCGATCCATCTTAGAAGAGATAGATCCAAGTCCTATAGCAATGTGGAACCATGATCTAGCAAGGCTTCATATTCAAGAAGCTTCTCCTTCACCAACTGATGGTTTTGGATGAGCTTCAGCAGCAAGGATGTATTTGGAGTAGAATGGTTCGTTTGAGGAAAGAGGGGAGGGGTATATATAGTTAGAATGAGAGAGAAAGCAGGTCAAAGGTCAAAAACTACTTTACCATTGGTCAAAGGTTGAGTTTTTTATTTACTTGTACAACTAGAACAACCATCAGTTTGCATCTCCCAAGGAAAACCATATAGTCTTTCAAAGTGCAAAACAACCATATAGTGTTTAAGTGCATAATAACCATCGATTTCAAACAAGTGAAACCATCAGATTGCAATTCCTCAAGGAAAACCATCAGTGTTGAGTGCAAAACAGCCATCTAGTGTTTGAGTGTAGAAAAACCATCAGATTGCAAACCAGTGCAACCATTGGATTGCAACTCCTCAAGGAAAACCATCTAGTGTTGAGTACAAAACAACCATCTGGTGTTTGAGTAGAAAAACTGTCAGATTGCAAACCAGTGCAACCATCATATTGCAACTCAAGGAAAACCATCTATTGTTTGTGTACAGAACAACCATCAGATAGTGAACCCAAACAACATCAGGAGGTACAAATGCCTTTACCTCCACACAGAACTAACATCAAGGGTTGATAACTTTATGCATCAAGGTTTAAAGCATTCAAATTATATTAGATTATGAAGAATACCATGAAGCAAAATACACATGTGTTAAAATTGCAATTAGATTCCTAGAAAAGGGAAAAAGTGCATAAAGACCACACAAGTATATAAATTTGCAAAACTGAAGTAAAAAAAGTTCTCTTTGGACCAAATTTGAAACATAACTTTGTCAAAACATAAATAAGGTATAAATAAGAAACTAAACACCAAATTAAATCAAACAAGTATGTTTAACCATTAAGCTAGGTCAGGTGTCTTACAACCATAAACCCCTAAGAGGGATTTCACCCCCAAAATCCTATGAAATCAAGGATGGGTATTTCCTATGCATCTCATCCTCTAACTCCCATGTGGCTTCTTCCATGCTACGCTGATATCACAACACCTTCACTAAGGCTATGTCCTTCTTCCTCAGCTTTGGCACATGCTTATCTAAGATCATAAATGGACCTTTAACATAAGAAACATCCTCATCTAACTCTACTTCAAATAGCTGTATAGTCTACTCTGTCTCGGGGTGACACTTCCTCAACATAGTAACATCGAAAATATTATGCAACCTGTGCAACTTTGGCGGTAACTCCAGTTTGTAAGCCACTTTTCCAACTCATGCCATTATAGGATAAGGTCCCATAAACCTAGGAGCCAACTGAGCCTTCTTACCGAACCTCAACACATCCTTCCAAGGGGATATCTTAAGATACACACAATCTCCAACTTGGAACCCTAACGATCTACAAAGGTTATTGATATATGACTTTTGTCTGTCTTGAGCTACCTATAGTTGTTGTTGGATCACCTTGACTTTCTCTGTAGGTTGCTAAACTAACTCAAGACCCAAAACCTAATATTCACCTACTTCATACCAATAAAGATGTGACATGCATAGTCTACCATACAAAGTCTCATAGGTGCCATGTATATTCTCTTCTGGTGGCTGTCATTGTAGGAAAACTCAATCAGACTTAGGTGGATATCCCAGATTCCAAAAAACTAAAGAACACACACTCTCAAAAGATCCTCTAACGTCTATATGGTTCTTTCAAACTGACCATCTATTTGCGGGTGAAAGGCTATGTTCAATCTCAATTGTTTCCCGAATGCTATATGTAGATATTTCCAAAATCATCTCATGATCTAAAGACCTCTATCAGACACTATGGTCACTGGTACGCTATTCAAACAAACTATCTCATCAACTTAGACCTATGCCAACTTCTCTATTGTATAGGTTGTCTTGATTGGTAGAAAGTGAGCTGACTTTGTCAATCGATCAACGATCACCCAAATGGAATTATGACCTTTGGATGTTCTTGGAAGGCCAACCACAAAGTCCATGGTTATGTGATTCCATTTCCATTGTGGAATTGGAAAAGGTTGTAACATGCCTATAGGCTATTGATGCTCTACCTTGACATGATGGTAACCTGGACACTTGGCCACAAACTCTACCACATCACACTTCATACCTTACCACAAATACGAAGCCATCAGATTATGATACATTAGTGTACTACCAAGATGCGTCGCATACGTTGAGGAATGAGTCTCCTCAAGTATTGTCTCCCTTAAACTGCCAACATCAAGAACCATTGTTCTATTGTGGAAGCACATTGTCCCATCTAACTTATGAAATCCATCATGATTTCTAGGATCGATTTCTGATCTGATGTTCTGTATTATAGTATCACCCTTTTGTGCATCTCTGATCTGTTGTATCAACATTGGCTTGACATGTAGTTGTGTCAACAAGCCTGCTAATAGAGATACTTCCAACTTTACATTCATCTATCTAAGGGACACCAACATGTCCCACCTGTTACACACCATGGAGTTGAAGTGTGCCTTATCTGTAGATGATGACAAAAATGACTTTCTGCTCAGTGTATCACCATTAAATTTACTTTTCCAGGATTATGGTCTATCATATAATCACAGTCCTTGATGAAATCCATCCATCTCCTCTGCCTCATATTCAACTCCTACTTTGAGTAGATATACTGAAGGTTCTCGTGATCTGTGAAGATTTGACACTTTTCCCATACAGACAGTGCCTCCAAATCTTCAAAGCAAGAACCACAATATTTCACTCCAGTTCATGGATTGGATAGTAATCCTCATGATTCTTAAGTTTTCAAGAAGCAAAAGAAATTACATTCTTGTCCTACATCAGCATGCATCCCAATCCATTCTTTGAAGTATCCTAGAAAATGATGTAGCCTTTCCCAGGATCTGGAAACAACAACATTGGGGAACTTGTTAACTCTCCTTCAACAACTGAATAAAATGTTGGCACTTGTCATCCCAAAGAAAAAGGACACATTCCAAGTCATTTTGATCAAAGGTAAGGCTATGCCACAATTTTTTTTAATGAACCTCCTGTAGTAACCAACTAGACCTAGGAAGCTTTGAACCTCAATTGGTGTATTGGGCTACTCCCACCCCAAAAATGACTCCACCTTCTTAGGGTTTAAACAAAAACCATTTACTGAGATTACATGACCAAGAAACGACACCACGGTCAGCCAAAACTCACACTTACTAAACATAGCATACAACTAATGGTGCCTCAACAGCTCCAACACTTGATGAAGATGTTGTTCATGTCTTTGACTATCTGTGGAGTATATCAAGATGTCATCTATGAACACCACCACAAATGGATCAAGATACAGTCGAAACTGAACACTCTGTTCTTCAAGTCCATAAATGTTGGCAGTGCATTTATTAGCCCAAACGACATAACCACAAACTCATGATGAACATACGTAATTGTAAAACCTATCTTTGGTATATTATATGCATTGATCCTCAACTGGTCATATACCGACCTCAGGTCTATCTTGGAGAACATTGTAGAACCTCTCAATTATTCAAATAGACAGTCTATCCTCAGAAATAGATACTTGTTCTTCACTGCGACCTTGTTTAACTATCGTTATTCTTGAAGAGCCTCATAAAACCATCCTTCTTCTTCACGAACAACATCAAAGCACCCTAAGGGAAAGTGATTGGTCTTATGAATCATTTCTCCAGTAACTCCTACAACTTCTTCTTCAACTCCTTCATCTCAGTTTGTGCCATCCTATAGGGTTTTTGAGCTATGGTTTCTATTCCAAGAACTAGATTGACTTCAAAATCGATCTCTCTAGGGGTGGAACACTAGGAAACTCATCTAGAAAACATCCTCAAACTCACACACCACAGGTACATCTTGGATACTAGGACTCATCACCTTGTATCCACTACATGATCTAAGAAAGATTCACATCCTTGTCTCATCAACTTCTATGTTATCACAACCGACAGAAGACATGTAGGAAGAATATCCCTATCTCCTTTAAAAATCTAGGAGACATTACCATCATGAAATGTCACAACTTTGGAAATATAGTAAGAAAACCTTATACTTATGCAAGGTATCCATTCCTAGGATCACATCAAATTCATGCATATCAAGTCGAATAAGATCCACTCAAATGCTATGTCTAGAAAAAGAAAGAATGCAAGATAGACACACCTCTCGCAACACTGTGGAACCAACAAAATGAGTTTCTAATAAGTGGTTACTATTTTTACTATAAAAAGGCAAATTACAACTATTTATCACCTCTCTGGTGATAAATGAGTGTGTCACACCTGGGTCAACTAAAGTAGATACAAAGATGGAAGCTGATAAGTCAGAATGAAAAAGTTTCATCTAACCTATCATGACATGCGAATTGACCACTCCTTCCAGCTGACTCATAGCATACAATCTAGTTGTCATCTATTGTCATCCTCAACCTCTGCTAGCTGTCTTGAAGACCCTACCTCAGATGTTTGACCACGTCCTCTACCACCATTGTTGTTGTATTTCTTCTACCGTGAACGCTACTGGATCTTCCTCGACTGCTGTGTCACCTCCTCATTCTTCATGGGGCAAGACCATCTCACATGCCCAACCTGAGCGCACTTGAAGCATGCCCTTGTATCATATTGTGGCCTAGATGGTCTTGTCACAAACACTGAACCTGAATTGTTCACCCCTGCTAGAAGAAAATTGTGACCTCTCCCTTTACTAGGGGACCACTGTGATTGCACCTGTGTCCTTGGTTTATAAAAAGTCGACCTTAATTGGTATTTCAGTGGAGACAACCTCGTATTCTTAAATCTAATAGAAAATTTATCCTGGATTTGGGTTGACCTCTTCCTTGTACTAGCTTCTTGCTTCTTCACAACTATCCTTTCTATCCTCCTCATAGTCTCTAGAAAGGTGGAAAACTTCTCTTGATTCTCCAAAGCAGACTCGTCATTGCCAACTAAACGTTCAAACCCTTCTCAAACCTTATGATACTCTCATTCTATATAGTTTCCATGTGTGGATAGAACCTCAACATCTTTATGAACTTTTCCTCATAGTCATTGATAGACCATGAACCCTAGCGCAATTGTTCAAACTGAGCCATCTTTTCCTCCTGATACGTCTCTGGGAAGTAACAACTAACAAAATCTCACTAAAACTCCTCCCTAGAAATCATCTCTCTAGGTCTCTTCTCTTCTCAATGGCCATCACTACCCTTCAGAAGGAAGACCACATGTTTAACCTTGTCCTCCTCTCAGATGTTTAGAATCATGAACACCTTCTCCAGATCTATCAACCACATATTTGTGTCTATCGGGTTCGCTGTACCCTCGTACTCTGTGACTCCTACCCTCTTCATCCTCTCAAAGCTCCTCCCTAGACTTCAAAATTTTGTATTGCAAATAAGTGCCCTTGGTTGAGGTGCAGGCACCCTATTCATAAAATGTGTAATCGTCGCCATAATCTGTCCAAACATAGACTAAAAAGATACATCAGCCATAGTTGAAGGGTCAAACAGAGGCGATACATGCTATTCTATCCCTGTCTCAGGTACTCTTCCTCCATCTCACAGTCTCCTACCACCACCTGTTGGCGTCACAAAGCTATTGTTTGCATGCTTTTCACATTCTCCATACATATTTGCATAACCATAAACTATGGTCAGATATGTTGCATTATGTAAGAACACACATATTAACATAAGTCCTATGTCCATGTGAATTCAGCAAACCCTAAGCTCTCACACCACTAAATATGGCAACCCGCCATGCTAAATGAGATTACTCAAAATCAAAACTTCGATCACACACTAGTTAATCATATCTGTAACATCCCTGACCTGGGTTATGCCTTAAACCTGGGAGTTTTGCTTAAGCAAGTTAATTAGATCCTTAATTTTATCTTGTGAAAAGTAATAAAGGCTCAAGAGGAACTTATGTTTCAATTTTGGTCCTATTTGAATAATGTTGAAGTAATGTTTGCTTATTTAGGACTAAAGTGCAAATTAACCAAGTTGAGGGGTTAACTTGCAAATGTAACTTGATAAATGTTCCTCAAGTAATTTGGAATCATGATAATGAAGATTATGTAGAGGAATGGCTTATGAAAACCTGAGTACCAAGAAAGAACTGATAAAACAATGTTTGTGCATTAAAACCTAGTTTTGGTGTAAAGTGTAATTTACCCAAAACCTAGGGTTCAATATGCAAATTACCACTTCAATAAGGTCCCTAATGTTTCTTGGCACCATGTAGAGCAAATAAAATGAGAGGGGCGCCTCATTTGAATTAAGTTGGAGGAGAGAGAATTTTGATATTAAAATAATCAAGATTTAAGCCTAATTGAAACCCTAATTCAATTTAATGCAAAAATAAATAAAATAATTGAAGGACTTTCAACCAAAATTAAAATGGTTGGATTCATATGTGGTTGGACGAGCTTAATCCTTGCAAACGAACGAGTATATCCTAAGGAGGTGAAAACTCCACTCACCTTATTATAAGAAAAAGAAATTCCACTCAAAAATGGAAATTACTATTATAAGGGTTAAGGTGCTTAATTTCTTTTCCATTAATCCTTGGATAATGAAGAGGTTTTACAAGAGGATGAAGATGGATTCGTGTCCAAGAATTTAGGGGGAAGTGGTTGAAATAATTTTGGAAATAAAGGAATTAATTCCATTTTCTCTTTCCTTGGAAATTCCTTATACATATCCCATTTCCAACCCACTTAAGGACCTTTTCTTGGATTTTCTTTTCTCATTTTTCTTTGGCCAACCACAGGAGAGCTCAGGAGCAGGAGACGGACGACTCTAACCTGTTGGTAAGCAGTTGATCATCTTCCACCTTGGATTCATGGTGAAAACCCAAAATCAATGCTTGATTCTTTGTCTTTTTCACTCGATTTCCAATCCTAGCCAACTTCTTCATCTAAAAGCTCAAGAACGGACCTTGGGCAGTTGCTAGAACTTCATCCACCATTAGATCCGTGGAGATTGGAGCTTGGAGATCAGATTTTGAGTCGGGTTTTATAACTCAAACCCTAAACATTGATATTGCAATCCATTCTTCAATAATTGTTGATTATTTTCTTCTTTTTGGTACTCTTTTGATTCATTGCTGAATTTCCATGGAAAACAGCTGCTGTTCTTGGATGCACGAAGGAAGATGATGATGACATCATCTTGACACTTTTCCCAAGAAAATTTTTAGGCCAAAAAGTTTCAATTAGTTGCTCAAACAGTTTACCAAACCGTTTGGGAGCAAACGGTTTCAAACCGTTTAAGGGCAAACGGTTTCACCAAACCGAATGAGAGCAAACGGTTTCAAACCGTTTGGAGGTGTTGACCAGGGTCGACCATTTGGAGATTTGTTGATAATGATGTTGGTTAATGACCCACTAATTATAATTGATTAGTTCCAATTGGTTCATGAGTTGAAGGACAATCAATCACCAAACCCTAATCGGGTTAAGTGCTGATCTCTAATTTGATTGAGTTGGAACTTTGGGTTGATTGACCCAAACGGTCTCAAAACCGTTTGGGAATCACCAAAACGGTCTTAAGACCATTTTAGGGTCACCCAAGACCGTTTGGAGGTCTAGGGTTGAGTATGGTTGGGTATTTGAAGATCCAAAGTTACCAAATAGAATTGCAATCAATTGCTGATTTTATGATCAATCCAATGATCCAAACCCTAATTGGATGACTTGGATTTGGATGTTGAGATGAGCAAACGGTCTCAAGACCGTTTGGAGGTCATCCAAACGACCTCAAGACCGTTTGAGGTCAGGTCATGTTCAATTTGTATGGTGGTCCAATGATTTTAAAGTAATTGGTTTCACAATGATTAACATTGAAGGTTCATTGATTCCAAACCCTAAACCAATTGATTCAAAACCCTAATTGATGATCAAATGAGAGTTAAATCAGTTGAAGTATAATCCTTTAAGCTCAATTGAAGCATGGCGTTAAGTTTAATTGATGAGTGATTATATGAATTCAATCGACCAAGGAATCAATATTGGAAACCCTAAATCAACATGATTGGTGGAGACCATATTTGGTCCATTCGATTTTGAGGAGGTTTGGACCAAAAGTCTCAAGACCGTTTGTGTCCAAACGGTCTCAAGACTATTTGGGACCAAACGGTCTCAAGACCGTTTGGGACCAAACGATCCCAAACTGGTTGAGGACTAAACGGTTTCAACCCCAACTTTAGCAATCGGTTTCAAATGTTACTTTGTCAAACGGTTTCAAGGACCAACTTTACCAAACGGTTTCAATGGTATGTTCAAGACTGTTTGGAGATCTAAACAATCTTAAACCATTTGGGGGTATTACTAGCAAGACCGTTTGAGGTTTGATTGGTCAAGACCATTTGGGGTCCAAGTGACCAAGATCTTTTATAAGGTAATTAACCAAATCGTATGAACACTCAAAGTAACTAAAGGTCAATTGTTTAATTGAACATTTCATGATGTGAACCAAGGGTGATTATATTAATTATACCCTTAAGGAGATAGGGTGATTAGTACCCTTTAGACAATTAATATCTAATGATCATCAAAGTAATGACACAATGGATTAAGTGTCAATTCTTCATTCAAGATTAAGTTGACTTAGTCTATTCAAGACTGAAGTAGTATCATCTTATAGAGGATGAGAGAGAGGCCTTCCTACATGAATGATAATCATGTAATGGATAAGCCTCAACACCTTCAACATTATTGATTAAGTAATTAGGGTATGATCCTCAATAAAGAGATCATGAAACCCTAATCAAGGAGGTTGTTGATCCCTATCCTAATCTAGGGCAATATCAAATGTAACCTAAAACAAGGGTAATGTTGTGACTCGAAACCAAGATGATAATACGAGAAACCCTAATTGAGGGTGAATCTATGATAAACACTAATTGAGATTAATGTTATAAGAAACCCTAATTGAGGTTGATGTTATGAGAAACCCTAATCTAAGGTAATGTGATGTGAATAGTAAACCCTAATTGTGGGTTATGGAATGAGAAACCTTGATCTAGAGTAATGCCATATGAAACCCTAAATTAGAATAATGTTATATGGAACCCTGATGCAATGAGGCGATGTAAGACTCAATCCTGGTTGATGTCATTTAATGATACTATGATATGTGAAACCCTAGTGATGGTATAATAGACAAAATACTAAAGTGGGGTGTGGCTAATATAATCAAATAAGATGAGAATGTTATAACCATGTAGGGTAAGGTTGATGAACCATATGAATGGTAATGTGGTTATTCTAATGAATAAGGGTCTAAGAGACAAGATGGTGCCTAGATCCTTATATAACCAACTCTATACATGTGTAACAACCTATACACCTTACAATGATGAGGACATGAAACTCTTAGGAATGATGTATGCTATACTAAATAATGATGTGGATAACATTCTAAGAGTTGAAATATCTAAAGTGATGGATTATGTCTTATCCTATATTCAACACTGCCTAACCATTGGATAAGTCCATATCATTAAAGATAGTTGGACAATTCTAATGTGTGACCTATGTACCATATGATGAAAGTGACAAGTTAGTGGATAAAGTATTAAGAGGGAAATACTTAATACAAGGTTAGTTGATTAACTTAAGAAAGATGGAAATGAGAAGAAAGTGATACATCAAGACATGATTGATATCACATTCAACATTTCAATATAAACATACCTTGATGAACTTATAATCCAATATTCTTGGAAAAGAAACACATGGGGTGTGTGATATGTAAGTGGTACAATAAAGTTGTAATGAACTCAATGTACTTTGATAAATGTTGACTAATATACCTTGAGAATGGGGTAAGCCAAATCAATGAGTATGATGTAATCATACCATGATAAGGATAAGAAATGAACTCATACCTTGAATTGATGATCATTAATGATATATGATGAGAATGGTGATCATAAGCAAATACTTATGATATCTTTGAATGCTCCTAGAGGTGTGGAGAAATATATTAGGGTTGAACTAATAATGTGAGCATGAAACTCTAATTAATGTGTGATGGGAAACCCTAACCCTAATTTTGGGTAAAGGGAATGAAAAGGCCTATTTAATAGATAACCCTAATCATGACAAAGGATGGTGGTGTACTATTGTTTCATATGATGTGATAAATGATTTACATGAATGTTATCATGTCTATTAATCATGTAGACATCATGAGATGATGAACATAGCCAGATTTGAGCTATGACATTCATATAATAAATATGTTGAATGGCCTTATGTGCCTAATGTTGTTGTTGCTTAGTAAAAGTAACAAAATGTGTATGGACCTTATGAGTTCCATGAATAAGTGGTTGTCTAGTGAAAGGTGATAAAACACTTAATAGGCCTTGTGAGCCATGTGAGATACTTGTATAACAAGTATTGTGTATACCTCGGTCTGAGAACCTGGAGGTAATAGTTACCTAATAAGTGGTAAGAGTGATAGTGATGAATTGAGGGTATGAATACCCAGACTTTATAAGTATGATAATGATGGTATTGAGAGATGTGAACTTTCAAAGAAATGAAATGAGGGACTGAGATCCCAATGTCTTGTAAAGATTGAAAAGTGATTGATGAAAATAGTACATATTTCTTTATAGCACTTGTCTGAATAAGTTATGTTTGAGAACTTGAATGATGCTAAAAGAACATGCTAATGTACTTAATTAATCAAGTGAAATCATATCATGTAGAGCCTTGACCATAGATCCATCATCGTCAGCAAATTGGTGATGGTGAAACGGGTAGCTCCGTGGCAAAAACCCGGAGGGCATACTTTTGAGTATGTGGGGGCAATGAGCGACTGTATCCTGATGTCCTAATGAGGGAATTGATAGAAGGTAAACATTAAACCTCTCAATCCATCATTATATGTAACGGGATGGATGTATCACAAATCTCCCCATGTTTGCTTAGATGTCATACACATCTCCCAATAATGTTAATGTCATATCGATGGAGATAAACATGAAATCTCACGATCGCGAAGAGAGTGCAGCACACCACTATAACTCTGATAGCAAAGTTGCCAGTATATCCTGGAAAGCTATATATAGTAGAGACACAAGATGTCCTGCATGTGATCTCACGCTGATCGAGATGTGGGAGGTCTTGGTAGCTGGCTCTACCATTGACCTTGTATGGTACCGATTTCGACTTTGCAGTGGTTGGTTGGAGAATGAGCGGTATACCTCATCTCCTCGGGGCATAAGTGTGATTGTAAAATGTAATCAGCCGTATTGCATGTTTGCTTAAGAATTGAATACGGAAACTTATTGGCTAATGTTACTTTTCTTTTTTGCATTTCTAGATGATAAATGCTATTCATATATTTTTACATTCATTGCAAGTAGATAAATGAATTTTGAATCTACCATGAGTAGATACAATGTTCTCCTTAGGAAAGGAGATTTCTTTACTCTGTTCACTCAATGTTTTATACTGCTGTTAATATATAAAAACTCCTGTTTAGTTTTAATTATAATAAACTGCTATAACAATGTTTTGGCAGAGAGTTATATCTCCCACTGGGACAATTTACAATTGTCTCACCCCGTGGGATCCAATGTTTTTAGGTGGACGCGGACGAAGAAGCAGAAACCCTTTAGCAGGGAAAGAATAGCAGCAACATCAGGGACATCGGTAATATCTCAGGTGGAGATACTGCCTGTCTAGTTGTATAGATAATAGTCCTATGTGTCGTCTCTGTACTCTCAGGGTCTCGGAGTCAGTAGTCAGTGATTTAATGAATCTATCTAATATTTTGTCTTGATTCCTCAAGGTTTTCATGTTGTTTATATATAATGTTGAATAGGACACCTGATGTTGTAATCCTCGAGAAGAGATAGTACATGTTGTGTACTTATGGAGCAGGATGTAAATATTATACTTTGGTTCCTGATGAAAAAGATTTTCTATGTGTGAATCTCTTTGCAAAAAGTTTTAATTTTTAGTGATTTTGGTAATCCGCTGCAAATGATTCACTTCCGCTTAAGTAAATTCTGTTTATATAAGTTGGATGCCACAAAATCACCATAAAGGTACGCAATTAAAACTAAAATAACTTTCATAATAAATCAAAGAACATTTACATAAAGGTCCATTATCTTGCACATATATATACAACCATACTGGTATCTGTTCATATGTTCTGTTATCCCAGCCACAACCTATATACAAAAGATAGTGTCCACATATTTACAACAAGTACAAGCATCACTACACTACCAAAATCTCGATTCAATGTACATAATCTACAAAACTTCTCTGCCCGGACCTGAGAGTACATGGATGACTTTATGACTCACCAAACCACCCACCATCCCCAAACTGCTCCTCCTCACTACCACAAGTCATACGATGTTATTTACAATCACCTAAAAAGATGTAGTGACCCATGAAGTGCGACTCATGCCACATCGAGAGATATAACTTCTATTTTTTTTCTTACAAAAAGATTATATACAATAAACAATTAAAGCAAATAATATTACAGAGTCAAAATAGTATACATAACTCTCATAAACATCATGCATAGATAGAGTAATAAATTCAATTGATTTTTCTTACCTGCATTATAAATCATGTTCCAGTAAAAGAAGCAGAGCAAGGATCAATATCTAATGTGAAATTGCCAAGTAATCATAATAGATATGCTACACGACTAAACTACATATTTTATTAAACCCTAGGAGTTTGAGGCATATGAATTAAACTACTAGATGACTATTATGAAGTCGCAATGAACCCCGTATAAGATCTAGGATGTTAGGAATCCAAATATCTCTTCCCTTCAGTCAATACGAGTAACAAACATAGTACCACATCAACCAATTACTAAAAACAACCTAGTCTATCCTGGATACACGAGCCACGACACTAGAAATCAGGGTATAAATCCTTAAAATCCAAGCTACAACCTTCACCTCTCTCAACAGATATCAACTCCGAGACATGGCCTTAACCTCTCTCTAAAACCTTGGGATCTTGACGGTAGGGATATACTATCCTTACATCCACACATACTCAACAATATAAAAATCTTAACTCCTCATTGGATTTCTGATTTCAATATCTTCTAACACTGGAATAGTTCTACAGTCACCGGATGCTACATGATTAGGGTTACAATTGATTAGTAATGTTATTT
The DNA here is from genome assembly GCA_963693085.1 of Alisma plantago-aquatica. Lineage (NCBI taxonomy): Eukaryota > Viridiplantae > Streptophyta > Magnoliopsida > Alismatales > Alismataceae > Alisma > Alisma plantago-aquatica. The sequence continues at coordinate 925,640,666 of OY856410.1, read as the reverse complement.
AATTATTTTGACTGGAACAACCAAGTTATATACAAGCTCCTAAAGCATGCCTACAAAATAAATTGTAGCATAAAATTTCTAAGGGTATAAACTTATGAAATATTTACCATGTTACTCCATCATGGTATATTCATCCATTTCCAACAATAAAAGGACTAGATCTCAAATAGGGTGCATAACGTCCCTAAGATGTCATTTAGGTAAAATAGAAATAATCTCCTGTTTAAACATGATTATCATTTGAATTTTTTAGAGAGTTTCACAAGTCACAGACAAGAAAGCACCCCAAATTTCAGCATAAATGTCCATCAGATGTAAGAGTTAAGCATTTTTAAAAATTAGGCATTTATGTGACTAGAACCTAGCATGAACAAGCTACTTACAACATTATGATTTCTTCTACCTATCATTTTAGTACCCAAAATAGTAATTTAAATCACTAAAGCCACCATCAGTTAACCACGATATAGTAAGGTTTAAAGTGTTGTTTAGACTTATGTACATTGGGTACTAAAGCAACACATATGACATTTTTAGAAGTCATAACACCAATATTTTTGGATTTCAGACCTTACATGTTCAAGAAAAACTCATTTATAGAAGGAGAAACATTCATAGGGAACAAGGAAATCTTAGCAACTTGTATCACCATCATTCTCATATCAAACGGTTCACAAAAAGGCCATCTTTCCTCATATTACGGGTTTTTGACAACAAAATTTACATAAGATAAGTTATGAGTAGACAAGGAACATATTAGAGGTTATATCACTCACCTCAAGTTGAAGAAGAACATCTAAAGAACAAGGTACAACAAGGTAAAACCCGAGCTTCACACTCCAAAAGATGTTGGAAAATGGCGACAGATAATGAGACAAAAAATAAAATTTAACTGCCATATTTCCCATTAAATAGTAGATCACGTCAATAACTATGTAATGGAAACAATGGCTATGAGGTTATACTTGGTCCTAAAGCAAGTCCACCGACAATTTCCTCATAGTAGCGTGCACATTTCTTCAAGTTGCACCTGGACATTGTCTATATTGGCCTCCTAGTTAATCACCACAAACACCAGTTGAATTTGTTCTCTAAGCTGCAGGCAACGACCTCCTCACCTCTATAGTAGTCCACACAGACCACCAAAAACACTTATCATTCTAGATGAATATACAAGAAGGAGTTGTCCCTTGTAGTCAGTGTACTAACACCTACTTACTGTCCCACAACTGTTCTCCCTTTCTATCCCTCCCTTTAATGGGTAGGACTTGCTCAGTTTCTATCAGTTACCAAAGCCAGAGAAGACAACAATTGAGAAAGCTAATTGATGTGTCTGAGAAGCCCCCAATACCCTTCTATTTAATGGAGAGTTAGGGTTAGGGATCCCAGTCCAAGCAGGACTCGAAGAGGATGGAATTTCAAAAATTTTCACATCTTGCGATCGACAAAATGATCAGTTCATAGGTGAACTAATAGGTTGGCATGTGAGACAATTGGTTCAACCCTTGAACCGATCGTTTCACCATGTTTCCCAATCACAATATATTAGCAATTCATATCTGATTTAATGTACAACATGACGTCAACACTAATCCTTGGTCCAATCAACTTGATCAATGAACCAGGTGGTTCATCACATGAACCAACCATCTGACTGACTTGGAGCCGATCGGTTTATGCCCCAGCTCAACCAATATTTAGCCAATTCAATTTCAATCAACATGACACTCCAACGGATTTGTTCAATGCTTGAACCGATCAGTTCAGAGTCTAGTCAGTCAATCTTCAATCGTTGTTGTTTAAATTGAATACCTAACTCCTTAGTAATCAAGTTTAAGCTACAATCATGAATAAACTCCTATTCCAAGTGTATCTTATGTGTTTTACCCTATAGGTTCCAAGTTACGTTGGTAGTCAATGTCCATAACTAATTTCTGACATCATAAGCAATGAGCGGTATCTAGAAAGTTGGAGAACAAATTCAACCTACAATATGTGATTGGTGTTATAGTTTTTGTATAGTTCCTTTGTCACTGATATCCAGATTGAACTTGAGGCGTGGAATCATCATCCTCTTCAACATTCAATCCTTGATCCTTGAACTAGAGCAGACTATATGAGATACGTGTAAGCTCAATATCATATATTGACTCACATGAGCATGGTTAGGCATTTCTCATTCTTGCTTATCAAGTGGACATGATATCATACTCCTTTAGGAGGTACAAATCCCATCTACATCACTCACAAGTATCCCCATGTGTCATAGTGCATCCAATCATCACCTTTATGGCAAGCCTTATTCAAGGTCATGTTGGATGATGCCAAAGTATACTGAATGACATGTGATAGAGTGTAATGACTTTATGTCTATGAACCATAATCACCACCATCACTACGAGAGATGATTTTGACTACCATGTAATAGTTTCCATACATCACTCTTATGGTTGGTTTGATATCACATATCATGACTTACGTGTTATTGTTGTTTATAAGCCTTGCACAATAACATCTGACTAGGGACATAACAAGAATGTATATACCCTTGACACTCATATGAACTCATTGTTCAGGTCATAAACCTAAAGACATACAACATTGAGTAATATCATTCTCTAGACATTTATTATGTTACATCATTATCTCATAACTGAATAAAATAGAATAGATTAGAATATTGCCTTTATTATTGGTCAAATTATTTACAAGATATGCCATTACAATCATCATACGAATGGCTCTATAAGCATACATACCAATAGACTCCCACTTGCACTTAGATCCAATCTCCCATGAACTTAATCCCAAGTGATCTAACAGGAGCATCATGCTTCTACTATGAAAGTGGCTTTGTCAAGGGGTCAACCACATTGCTTTCGATTGGTACTCTACAAATCTTCACATCTCCATACTGTACAATCTCTCATATGAGATGGAACTGCCTTTGCATATGATTGGAAGGCTGATGCGATCTAGGGTCCATAGCTTGTGCAATAGCTCCTTTGTTGCAACAATATAGCTCAACTGCATCGATGATGCTTGGACCCCCCCCCCCCAAGTTTAGAAATGAACTTCTTGATCCAAAAAACCTCCTTTATTGCTTTGGATGCAACAATATACAACCTCTGTTGTAGAATCCACAATTGTTTCTTTCTTGGAACTCTTCCAGCTCACAACTCTATTGTTGAGGCATAACATAAATTTTGACTGCCATTTTTAGTCATCTTTATTAGTTTAGAAGCTTGAATCAATGTAACCCTTTACCACCAACTCTTCCTCTCTGTTGTAGATAAGGAACTGATCCTTAGTTCTTCTCAAGTACTTAAGGATGTTCTTTACAGCTGTCTAGTGAGCATCACCTGGATCTAACTCATATCTGCTCGTCATGCTCAAGGCATATGAGACATCAGGAAGGGTACATAACATTGCCTACATGACGAATCCAATTGCAGATGCATATGGAATCCTACTCATGTGTTCCCTTTCATCACAAGAATTGTGACATTGAGCTCTAGAGATGGTAACTCCATGAGTCATGGGAATATTGCCTCATTTTGACTCTTCCATGATGAAGCTCTTCAATGCTTTGTCATTGTATGTGTTATAACTTAGTCCACAAATCCTTCTAGATCTATCTCTATCGATCTTGACTCCCATCATATAGGATGCTTTGCCTAAGTCCTTCATAGAGAATGTATTGCTCTACCAGGTATTTATCATATGTAAAGTAGGGATGTCATTTCCCATCAACAGTAAGCCATCTACACAAAATATGAGGAATACTATAATTCTCCCACTTACATTCTTGTAAAAACAAGGTTCATCTTCATTATGACTAAAGCTAAACTCTGTTACTATTTCATCAAATCAAAGACTCTAGCTCCGAGATGCTTGCTTCAATACATAGGTTGACCTTTGTAGCTTACAAATTTTATTTGCTTCCTTTGGATTTACAAAACCTTTAGGTTGTGTCATGTACACATCCTCAAGAAGATCCCCATTCAGGAATGCAATTTTAACATCCATCTTCCAAATCTTATGGTCAGGATAAGTTGTAATGGCAAGCATGATCCTGATGGACTTAACCATAGCAACTGGAGAAAAGATTTTGTTATAGTCATCACATTGAATTTGTTCAAAACCCTTTGCAATCAATCTTCCTTCATATGTTTTCACATTATAATCCATGTCGATCTTCTTCTTGAAGACCCACTTGCACCCTATGGGTTTTACCCCTTCAGGTGGATCCACCAAGGTCCATACCTTATTGGTATACATGGATTCCATCTCAGATCTCATGGCCTCAAGCTATTTCTCAAACATTAGACACTTAGTAGCATCTAGATAGGTCGTTATCTCATCATCTATGACCAACTCACTGCCTACTTGATTCCCAAGATATCCAAATCTCTCTGGCTCAAGGCATATCCTACTTGATATACGAGGTTCCTGTATTACTTGAGGAATTTGAGATTTCACAATGGTTTGTGACTCTCTTTATTTCTCTTATACCTCTATTGATTCAATGTTTTCTTTTTGGTATCGAACCTCTTCGAGTTTTGCTATCCTTCTACTGACTCTTTGGAAATAAAATCCATTTTCAGGAACAAAACATATCTAGTACCAAACACTTTGATGTCAGATACAGAATAAAAGTAACATCCTTTTGTCTCTCTAGGATATCCAAAACAACCAAAATTTATTTGATTTGGGTCCAAGCTTTTTTGGAAACTGCTTTCTCAAATAAGATTCACAACCCCAAATCTTCATAAAAGACACAATGGGATGCTTTCCATACCATATCTCATATGGTGTCATTTGAAATGGTTTATATGATAAATGATTTAGTGTAAATACGATAGTTTCAAGAGCATAAACGCAGAAGTTATTCATCAGTTCAGCTAAACTCATCATTGATTGTACTATATCTAGCAATGTGCATTTCCTTCTTTTTGAAACAACATTGTGTTGTGGTGTTCTAGGTGGAGTCTATTGTAATACAATACCACATGCTCTCAAAAGTGTTCAAAATCTTGGCTAAAGTATTCTCCACCTCTATCAAAATGAAGTACCTTAATACTTTTGCTAACTTTCATGTGTACTTCATTCATGAAATCCTTGAACTTTATGAGAGTTTCTGACTTATGTTTCATCAGGTAAAATAACTATACCTACTGAAATTGTCGGTAAAGGTAATGAAGTATTGATAACCACCTCTTGGATTTGTTTGAAAAGGGCCTCATACATTATTATGTATGAGTCCTAATAGATCATTGGCCCTCTCATTGTTACCAGTGAAGGGTGTCTTTATCATCTTGCCCAAATACAAGATTCACATGTCTCTATCGATTGAAAATCAGAGGACTAGATAACAATCTTTATGGAGTATAGATATGCGATTCTCATTTTTGTGCCCCAGTCAACAATGCCAAAGATGTGTTTCATTTGAGTTGTCAAATTTTAGTCTTTTGGTATTTACGTTATAAACATCTGTCTTTAGATCCAACAAATAAATACCATAAGACATCAGGGAACTGCCATAAAAGATCTCATCTTTTGAAATAGAACATCAATAATTCTTAATATGAAATTCATATCTATCCTTGTCCATAGAATATACAAAAATAATGTTTCAATTAATGGCATGTACCTAACAACATCTCATTAACTCTAGAAACCCTATGGGTAGAAATAAATTATAGGTTCCAACTGCTGTTGAAACAACTCTTTCTCCATTTGTGACTTGAAGTTCGACCTTGCCCTTTGGTAAAGACTTACTTCTTATTAGATCTACACATTCGAGCATATGTGAGATCTACATTTGGTATCTAGTACCCATGATGAAGAAGTAGACAAATTTATCTCAATCACGCATATACCTATAGTGGAAATCTCTACCCCCATCTTCATCTTCTTGAATCCCTTCAAGTACAAAGGACAAATTCCTCTTGTACTTCTCTTTCTCCTTATCTTGAATGTTGAAGATCTAGATTTATGCTTAGCCTCAGTGCTCTTCTTATCCTTGATTTTTCCTTAGACTTTGTTCTGTTGATCACTATCACAGATTTTCCCTTCTTCATTCTTGCTTCGACATTTATCAACATACCAAGCAATTTTGATAATGGTCTAACTATGTTATTCAAGTGGTAACACTCGATAAAATGCCTAAATGATGCAGGCAACGATTGAAGAATCATATCCACGTCCAACTCTTGGCTCAAAGGGAATCCCGGTTCTTCAAGATTTTCCACATGTCCAATCATGTTGAGCACATGGCTCTCTAATGGATCCCTTTTGTCATCTTACACTCAAAATGCACCCTTGAGACATTTTACCTTTCTTTCTTTGTGTGATTATGGTTTACGTGCTTAAGATGTGTTACCATCTCAAGAATTTCCATCTCTTCACGTTGCTCATGCAACTCATACTTCATGCATCTTAGCATAAGGTACTTTATGTCTAAGGCAGCGTTTCCATGCTTCCAGTAAGCATCCACCTCAGTCCTAGGCACATCAGGAGTAGGTATTTCTGGCAGTGGTTTGTTTGGGAAATAGAACTTATGCTCATCATTGAGAACCCTTCTCAACATCCAAAACTAGTTGTGGAAATTTGACCCTTAAGTTTGTCCTTCCTAAGGAAAAATCACAAGTATGATTTTTCCATTTGATTTTACAAGAAAAAAACTGCATATGTCAAAACCTTTTTGATATGATTTGATTTGAATAAAATTTGAAAATATTTATTTAGGCATTTGATTAATTTTCAATCTCACTATTTTGTTCAAATTGATAACACTCACATATCAATTCAGAAGATCGCAATGTACAATCTTCCAGTGAGCCAAGACCCAAAACAATTGAATTATTACCTGACCAACGCTAGCATCCATAATTAATTATTATGGTAGACAATACTTTCCAATTGCATCTTATGCAATTCTCAGATATATGGTATGCAAAATGCTTTGCCACCATCATCTACATGCTTCAAGGTGCTTAATCTCATTAAGATCACCTAGTACGCCCAACCCAAAAGCCAACATGATAGAAATGCACACCGCTTGGTAGACCCACATAACTACCATCAAACTTCCATGAGATGGACAGTGTACCTTGCTTGGCGTGACCACACTAGTCGATCAAGATTTTCATGTGTGTTGATAATAAAAAACATTTAAGACTTAATATTATTAAGATATTTTATATTTATAAACATATATACATATCCAATCACCACATACTTATAATATGTATCATATACATTCTATATCCCACAAATGTAAACGTGCAATAAAACATAAGCGATGGTTATGGCGATACTATTGTAATTCCTTGGATCCACAAGGAATAACCACCACCTAAGGTCTACATCACATGTATAAACTTATTGTTGATGAAGATATGTGCTTGATAATATGGGTTGATAGGTTCAACCCTTGAAATGACTGGCTTGCCTCCTGGACGATCAATTGGTCATCTCCCCGGTCATCTGGTCTCTAGTCAACCATCTTCTGGACCCTCCAATCAATTGGTTGGGCTACCAATAGATCAATTCAATTCCTCCTATTGTAAGTCCTCCTCGGTCCTCTAGTCGATTGGCTTGTCGTCTGAAACAAGCATCTCGTCTGGCGGGGAACTTCTTCTTCATCATAACAAGAAGTAAAACTAACACAATGTTATGCAACATATTACAAAGTAATAGGAAAACCTCGAGTTACATTCGAGTAGAGCATGGGAAGGAGAGAATAATACTTTTACATTTGGAAGAAGAAGATAAACACTGGTCTGCAAACTGAGATATAAATAGAAATAAAGAACTACACAATCATGCACAAGTATCTATGTTATTTGGCAAAAGCATGCTTCACATCCACCATCAAAACCAATTTTAGGATGATGCGTGTAAATTGCATATATATATATATATTAGTTGGGATGGTATGTGGTATTTGATTGGATATGCACATTATTCACATCATGTGCCATAAATAAATGAAAAATCAAAACACGATCAAATCAATTGATCCCAAAGCATAGGAAATTGATGTGGCTCTGATACCATTATTGGAAAATATGGCGACAGAGCAGGCAGAGGAAACAAAAATTTAACTGGAATATTCCCCTTTAAATAGTAGACCACATCGATAACTATGTAATGGGAAAGATGGTTGTGAGGTTCTACCGGGTCCTAGAGCAAGTTCAGGGATAATTCCCTCACAGTAGCGTGCACCTTTCTTCAAGATGTACCTACAAAGCATTTGCACTGTCCTCCTGGTTGATCACCATGGGCGACAATTGATTTTGTCCTCTGAGCGGCATGCAATGGCCTCCTTTCCTGTATAGTGGTCCACAAAGACCACTTGGAACTTTTATCATTCTAGATGAATAGACAAGAAGTAGTTGTTCCTTCTAGTCAGTGTAGTAGAACCAACTTTCTCTCCTATAATTGTTCTCCCTCATTATCCCTCCCTTTGACGAGTAGAACTTGCTTAGGTTCTATCGATTACGACAACCAGAGAAGACAATAATTGTCAATGCTAATTTATGTGTCTGAGAATCTGTTAGTACCCCTCTATTTATAGGAGGATTAGGGTCAGGGTTCCTAGTCTGAGCGGGAGTCGAAGGGGACAAAATTTCACAAATTTTTGCATCTTGTGAATAGTGAAATGATCGGTTCATAGGTGAACCGAATGGTTGACATGTGAGCCAATCAATTCAACCATTGAACAAGTAATTTAATCATATTTTCGAATTGCAATTGTATTGTCAATTAATATCTAATTTAATGCACAATATGATTCAATACTAATCCTTGATCCAATCACATTGATCAATTAACTGGGTGGTTCATCACATGAATTGGTCATTTAACCAACCTTTATTCGATTGGTTCATGCCCCAACTCAACCAATATTAAGCCAATGCAATTTCAATCAAGCTGATACTCCAATCAATCAGTTCAACACTTGATCTGGTCAGTTCATACTCTAGTCAGTCAATCTTCAACCATTGATGTTTTAATTGAATACCTAACTCCTTAGTAATCAAGTTAAACTACATTCATGAATAAAATCCATTCCAAGTGTATCCTATATGTGTGACCGTATAGGTTCTAAGTTACGTTGGTAGTGAATGTCCATAACTAATTTATGACATCACAAGCAATGAGCGATGTCTAGGAACACATCATTGTTGTGCAAGTAATTGGAAAGTTGGAGAACAACTTCAACCTACAATATGTGATTGGTGTTATAATGTTTGTATAGTTCCATTGCACTGATATCCTAATTGAACTCAAGGCATGGAATCTTCATCCTCTTCAACATTCAATCCTTGTTCCTTTAACAAGAGCATACTGTCTGAGATATATGTAAGCTCAATATCATATACTGACACACATGGGCATGGCCATGCATTTCTCTATATCTTTTATCATGTGGACATGATATCGTACTCCTTTAGGAGGAAAAAATTCCATCTACATCATTCACAATCATTCCCATGTGTCACAGAGAATCCCATCATCATCTTTATGGCAACCCTTATTTAAGGTCACATTGGATGATTTCAAAGTATACCAGATGACATGTGATGAGTGTAGTGACTTCAGGTCTAAGAACCACAATAACCACCATTACTATGAGTGATGATTCCAACTACCATGTAATGGTTTTCATGCATCAGCCCAATGGTGGGTCTATCTGATAACTATTCTTTAACAAGTATCTATGTCTTTGATTTTATATCACATACCGTGACCAAATAAGATTCTATCATCTACCAACACACACTCTAGTCTTATATGTTACTGTTTTCTATAATCCTTCCACATTAAAACCTGACTAGGGAAATAACAAGAATGCCATACTCTTGACATTTGTATGATCTCATTGTTCAAGTCATCAACTTGAAGACATACGACATTGAGTAATATCATTCTATAGATATTTATTATGTTACATCAATTTCTCATAACTGAATAAAACAAAAGAAATTTGAAATTGCCTTTATTATTGATCAAATCATCAAAGAGATATTCCATTACAATCGTCATACGATTGTCTCTCCGGGCATACATACAAAAAAAATCTCCAAGGTAGCTCATATCTTCAAGAACAAGGAAGATTTAGAGCAAAAGAGAGAAGAAAAGTGAGTTCTTTGTCTATCTACATGAGTTTCTAGCAAGGAATACCATGGATTTCGACCATGATGAAGGGAAGAAGAAGGAGAACAACAAGAAAATGAGGTTAAGAGGGTAGATATTACGTGTAAGAAGAAAGTTACTAGGTAGGAAGGATTCCAACCATCCTAGAAGAGGTAGATCCAAGTCCTATAGAAACATGAAACCAAAATCTAGCAACCATGCATCCTCAAGCAACTTCTCCTTTTCCAACTGATCATTTTGGATGAGCTCTAGTAGCAAGGATATATTTGGAGTGGAAAGGTTCGTTTGAGGAAAGAGAGGAGGGGTATATATAGTTAGGATGAGAGAGAAAGTAGGTCAAAGGTCGAAAATAGTTTTATCATCGATCAAAAGGTCAAGTTTCTATCTACTTGTACAATGAGAACAACCATCAATTTGCATCTCCCAAGGAAAACCATCTAGTGTTTGAGAGTGCATAACAACCATTGCAGACTAACCTTTGATTGTTGATCACTGCAACCATCAGATTTCTCAACTCCTCAAGGAAAATGATCTAGTATTGAGTGCAAAACAATTATCAAGTGTTTGAGTGTAGATCGGATTGCAAACTAGTGTAACTATCAATTGCAACTCCTCAAGGAAAACCATCTAGTGTTGATGTAAGTCCCCTAACCTAGATTAATGCAATTTTGTGTTTACCTTGTATAATAAGATGCTTAGAACCTTACTCTAATCCTTTGAGGTGTCTTGTTATCATGTGACATGCTCATGTTTTTAGTTTGTTCCTATTTTGAATTCTATTTGAGCTATGTTTTCCTATTTTGGAACAAGTTGCAATTTACCCAAATTGAGGGGTTATCTTGTAATATATCACATGTTGAGTGTGCCCTTAGTGATTTAACATCATTAGATAGAGAATGATGCTATGAGGTTCCTTTTAGGACCTTGGTTGATGAGGTGGCATCATATGGTAATTCTAGGGTTTCGTTGGTGTTGACCTTATTGTGTTGCTTCAATGTAGCGTCCCTTGTCTCGACCTTATGGTGTGTTTTGGGAGTGTATCAGCTGAGATACCCTCCATTGATGTTGTTGTATCGACCTTGATGGTCTTGGATGTGTTTTGGGACAAGACATGTGTCTTCTTATGGTCTGTCTCGACCTATTTTGTTGGTGAACCTTTTGTCTCGACCGAGACATGTGCTTTGATTCTTGTTTCGACCCCTTGGTAAGTCTTGACCGAAACAAATGTGTTGGGGACCTAAAGAGGCTGAGACCCAAAATTTATTGTATTGCCATCTTGTGCATGTATTCATATAGTGGTTGCATGTTTATCTTTTTGATGGACAAGTTTCCCTTTGGTGTTCTAATATGTTGACACCTCACATATACCCTACTTCCCTCCTGCTTGGGGTACATGAACCCTTCTCTTCTTGTGAGCATTTTTATTGGACCTACTCTCTCCCCTCTCTATTTTAATTGACCGTGGAGCTTTGGGAGAAAAGGATATCTGATCCTAAAGCTATGGTGGCCTATCAACCTTGCTTGAGGAAGGATTTGTGCTAGGTCAACTCATATGGTGGTAATTGTAGGAGATTTTTTCTTGGTAAGTAATCCTAAGCCCTAATCACATTTCCCCTCTTCTAAAATCTACATCATCTTATTCTTCTTCCTTGGTCATGGACTGTGGATCATCCATGGTGTCCGTTTTAGAGGAACTCCTCATCATAAGGGGTCATAGGCTATGTTTTGACATGGTGAACCCAAGTGAAAGGATGATTCCTTCTCTTTATCCTTTCTTCTTTGGTTAGGCCTAGGGTTTCTTGCCCTCTTTTCTTGAACTACCTTTTAATCATGGTACTCTTTTCTTTTGAGGTGATCTTGTGGCTGAAGTGCTCATCAAGTTGGAGTACCTTCTTCCCTCTTGGAGCTTGGATCTCCACGTAAGACGGGATATAACTTTCCCCCCTTCTATTTTGGCACTATAATCATACTTGTTTTTTGTTATTTTTATCCTTGAAATGTGCTCTTAACATGATAAAAAGTATTATCATGATTAAGGGTTTGATCTGTGATGATAGTTCTCTTAAATTTTCTTTTAATTATAATCCCTAATTTTCTTGTACCCAATTTTGAGATGAATAATAGATGGATAGTTTTTCTTGTTCCTAATCTATGATTTTTGTCCACATGTATGGAGTTCGAGTACCCTAGTGTAATATAGACTTGGGTAGTGTTTGGCATGTGCTGAACATAAAAAATTACTTCTCTTAAAAAGGTTCTTTAATGGAGACTCTATCAAATATATATTTAAAGGATGTTGAAGATCATCCTTGTAGGCAATCGTCTCCTTTGATTTTGATGAGTTTTCATTGAGGATATACGACATTTTTGATCATGGTACATCCCTGATTTGAGGGTAGATATTTGTTCTTGTGGTTGTTTGACCTTAGTGATAAAAAAATCTTCTATTTTTAGTCTTGGTCGAAACATATATTTTGTTGATGGTCGACACCCATCATTTGTTAAACAAGGGTAGAAGTGTTGATTATATGAGTATTAGTACTTGGTTTTGTTATCATGATGTTAAGATGGTAATGGGATTCTTATGATTTTAGGGTTTAAGTTTGTAGTATTCTCATGTGGATTGCACTCTTTCTTAAACCCTAAATCCATGTACTCGATTTCTAAAGTGTTCTTGAGAGGATGATATTATATGAATCATAAGCTTTGGTTTAAATAGCATTTACTAAGTTTTGGTCATTATGTTGTCCATGGAGTTATGGATGATTTATCATATATGTTGAAGTTAAACTTTCTCTCTCCTAAGTTGTTTGGCTAGATAATCTTCATGGTGGTTTTTCTAGGGTTTGTTGATCATGAACCCATGAGTTTTGAGCTTTGTGATGCTTAGTATTCTTGTTGTTAGCCTTGGTTTTGGTCGACACATATGTCCCTCTTAGAGTTGAGGTCAAGACACCTATGTATAGTTTTGGGTCGAGACACTTTATCATGATGTGGTTGAGACATCTCATTTTGAACTTTGGTCGAGACATGTGTATTTGGGGTCATGACCATGAGTTGTGTTTTGGTCAAGACTCCTTTGAGTTGGTTTGTTCATGCTCGTGACAAGATCCTTTATTGATGGTCTAAACCTTAATCATAGGATGGTTGAGACACTTTTCTTTTTTGCGGGTAAGACACCATATTGAGTGGTGGCCGAGACACGTGGTTTTTGTGGTCGAGACACCATATTGAATGGTGGTCGAGACACATGGTTGTTACGGTCGTAGCACCTGCCTTGAAGGTGGTCAAGACACCTACTATGTTACATGGTCATAACACATGCAGCCATGATGAAATGATACACATACATATGTATATGAAGGTGATACTTAGTGCTGATATAATGATCTAATCATGTTCAACTAATGATGTTCAACCCTAAATCAGTCCCAAGAAAGTAGGATATCATGTAAATAGAGTCTGGTGTCATAATTGTGATGTGGAATCCTAATAGGTTAATATGTGTAAACCCAAATCCAAATCATTGGGTGTGTTATACTTGTTGCACATGTAAAGATGAATAGCTTGTGATAGTACTTTTTCTATCCTACTTGTATGTATCTAATCTTACAAGTTAAATAAGTATCATAGCTTTTGGATGTTATGATAAATGATACAGGGTGATGGCTATGAGAACTTTGAAGAGGTGTATTGAAATCATAATGATGTAAATGTGCATATTAAGTCATAATTTGTTGTGCTTAACTTTAAAACACTCAAAATATATGGGAGTTGATAAAATAGGGTTTGATGAGTGATTATTGCAATAAAACCCTAATTGGTCATACTTGGAACCTTAACCCTAATTTTGGGAATAGATGATATACATGTTTACATTATTAAAAGTGAATAGCATATTATGATGATTCTCTCTCCTATTTGTGTACATCCACACCATGTAGGTCAACTTGGATGTCATAGATAATGATTTCTATGGTGTATATGTGATATGCTACACGTGATGCTTATATACCTAATAAGGCAAGATGAAATAATAGTCAGTTCACTACTATAGAAATGGCTTATAAAGTCACTTTTCAAGGTGTCGGTTGTATACCAAAACCGACACCTAAACTCTACAGTGTCGGTTGATAACAGAAACCGACATCCAATCAATGAAGGTCGACCAAACACGGGTACCACTTTTATTAAGTGTCGATTAATTAATAAACAACCGATGCCTAAACTCAACCGCCAAAACCAAAATTCCAGCGAAAAAATTGGCTCCAATATTTTACATATTGCGTCGGTTCGTAACTAAATAACCGACGACTAAAGGGTATTCGTGAGATAGGAATAGTTGTCGGTTTTTGCAAACGAACCGACACTGTTGGTTTAGTTGTCGGTTTTTTAAATAACCGACACTTATTTTCAACTTAATAGCTCACCCTGCCTGACCGATTCTTCCCATTTCCCTATTTCATTCCCGATTTCCCTAGCTCCGGCGATTTCTTGCTCCCTGCCACCGCCGCCTCTGCTCCCTGCCGTTCGTGCTCCATCGCCGCCGCTCCTTCCTCCGTGCTCGCCGCTCGTCGCCGTCGCCGCGAGAAGCAGTCGCCGCCCGCCCGCCCACGGACCACCCTCTCCGCTGTCGCCGGTAGCAGCTAGGTCTCCTAGCCTCGCCGCCCTCTCTGCCGCTCCTCTCTTTGCCACCGGAAGCTGCTAGGACTTGCTCCGGCCGCTGCTCCTCTTCCCTTAAGGTGCCCGCCCTGCCTTCTTCTTCTTCCTCTGCTCGTCTTCCCTCAAGGTGCCGCCCTACTGCTGGGCATTTTTTTAATTTATTTACTTCCTATGAGAATCAGTTTTAATTAGGGCTCATACACATATTGATGTCTAACACCTAAATGAATATCTAGTTGTGTATTTTCCTAGTATCGTGAAAGATTCTCAATTGTGTGTATCAAATGCGATTCTTATATATATTTAGATCTTAATGTTATAAATGGAAGACTCGAATGTTATAAAATCCCATCAAAGTAGGTAGAAACAACTTATATATATTCAGATCTTAATAATTCCATGAAGTGCACATTATCTTACTCATGAAAGTATGCGTATAATGTAGGATTAGTTCCATATAATGGTTCTATTTTAGTAAGCACCTAGAAACCCGTCCAAGATTTACTCATTAGGAGAATTTCCTCATTTGTTCTCTAAGTACATTTGTAGACTTCTTTTCAAGATATCATGTCTACCACAATAAAGTTGGTTATGACAAGCAATAAAAGGTTAACTGATGTTATACAACTTTTTTTGAAAATATATAACATCGTTATATGTACTTACACTTTGTTAATACTAATATTGTGCAGTTTCTGTCCACCCATAACAGTCACTATGAACTGGGCCTCTATGTCAATGTTAACGTTCCCTATTGAAGAAAAATTGGACATCATCCTAGATGATCGTTCCTTAAACCAATTGGTCATACCCAAACATTGGCATTTTCTAAAAGGAAGACACTACATGCCTGGTAAAGTGACCATAACTTTTGGCAATTATTCACATGTTATCGAGGTTGAGTATGATTTGGCGGGAAATCTTGTATCAAAATCTGGTTGGCGTGATTGGATTGGAGAGATGCATGTGGTCCGTTGCAACAAGCTTTTTCTCTGTCCAGTTGGCCATAATTCCATCAAAGTTTGGTAACCAACAGCAACTGCGAGACCCCCGATCATCTACTGCGGTATGAGCGCACGACGTCAGATATCATCTATGAGGAATCTGAATCTGAGGCCCCTATCAGTTCAGATTCTTCTAAATATAGTGAGGAGCTTCGTGACACAGCTTCATCATAAAAAAGAAGTTATTGATGCAGGACCATGTTGGTGTAGTATTTAGTTGTCTATCTATCTTGACTTGTCTGTATTAATAGTTTTTTTAATTATGCGCATGTTTAGGGGTACACCAACCCCTTTGTTTAGTTATTGTTTAGGGGTACACCCCTGTGTGTGGATGTAAAAAGAGATTAATGAATGGAACTGAAAGTTGCTACATGAATGCTTATAACTGAAGTGTGTGTTCCCATGAATGTTCCCATTTGCATGATTACACTACTATTTTCTCATATTGTTTAGCCTATTTTAATTATTTAATATGACATACTTGCTTATATCTTACTTAATGATGAACTGTAATGCACACATGTGACATGCTTGGAATGTAAATGGTGAACTTTTCCCTAAATTGCCAATCATGCTTTTAAAGACATCAATAATCAACCTAACTTGAAGAACTAGGATTTTAGGTATAAGAATGACAACACATTATTTGTTGGCCTAGAAACCCAT
This sequence comes from Alisma plantago-aquatica, assembly GCA_963693085.1. NCBI lineage: Eukaryota > Viridiplantae > Streptophyta > Magnoliopsida > Alismatales > Alismataceae > Alisma > Alisma plantago-aquatica. Next base: position 925,624,167 of record OY856410.1, on the reverse strand, counting down.
CTAAGATTTACTCATTAGGAGTAAATCTTGGATAGTCCTCGGTTTGGGACTGTTCTTGAACACCTAATCTCGCTTAGGACGTAAGTGTATAATGTGTATTGGGTTTTCAAGAAAATTTCGGCAGCATTTCCCTGTTTGTTCTCTAAGTACATATGTACTTGGAGAACAGTGGGGAAATGCTGCCAAAATTTTCTTGAAAACCCAATACACATTATACACTTACTAGTGAGATTAGGTGTTCAAGAATGGATAGGTGGTACACATTTATTATATATAATAATGACATCACATGTATTTGTTAACCCTAGACCCTAATCTTGTCCTAAAATATACTTGTTTTCTCTTTGATCATAGAATGGATAGATCATGGATGTCCATTCGCAATCGCTGCACCCCAGAGTTTATTTCTGGTCTTGACCAGTTCATTAAATTTGCCGAGGAACATAGGAAACAACCTGGAGATAGGTTCTACTGTCCATGTAGACATTGCGGTAACAACTTGAAAGTCAACACTGGTGACGAAATCAAAACTCATGTCATGTGCAACGGGATTATACAAGGCTATACAGAATGGCAATGGCATGGAGAGATTTCAAACCCGAAACCAGTGGATGTCGATAGCAGTGCTTGTGTGGAAGAAGAAATTGCCTACGATGACGTAGATGTGAATGAACCAGTTCCAGTAGACATCGTTGATGCGATGCTGAATAGTTGTGGGGTAGAGCACACCGATCCACCTCCCATTTTTAGAAACATTGTGCATGATGCTGAGATGTCATTATACACAGGTTGTACTAAGTTTACGAAGCTTAACACTGTGTTGAGATTGTATAAGTTGAAAGCTAACAATAGATGGAGCGACAAAAGCTTCACGTCATTGTTGTCTTTGTTGAAAGAAATGCTTCCTGAAGGAAACGAGCTGCCAATCTCAACATACCAGGTAAAGAAATTGTTGTGCCCAATGGGAATGGATGCCAAGAAGATACACGCATGCCCTAATGATTGTGTATTATTTCAAAAGGACTATGCAGATTTCAAAGATTGTCCAAAATGTGGTGCGTCACGGTATAAATTGACGACTTCGGGGGAGTCCAAAACTGGTTCTCCTGCCAAGGTGATGTGGTATCTACCTATAATATCATGGTTTCAACGCTTGTTTGCCAATCTGATAGATGCGAAGAATTTGAGGTGGCATGCAGATGTTAAGAAAAATAATGATGGGATCCTACGACATGCGTCTGATTCCCCACAGTGGAAGAAGATTGATGTATTGTACCCTGAATTTGGTGAAGAAGTCAGGAATCTAAGACTTGGGCTTTGTACAGACGGGATGAATCCGTACGGGACATTGAGCAGCCAACATAGCACTTGGCCAGTCATGCTTGTTATATACAATCTTCCTCCCTGACTGTGTATGAAAAATAAGTACGTAATGCTGTCGTTGTTGATATCGGGCCCTAAACAACCTGGAAATGACATCGATGTTTATCTTGAACCTCTGATTGATGACTTAAAGAAACTCTGGGGTGAAGGTGTGATGACATATGATGCTTCACAAAGAGAGACATTTCATTTGCATTCTATGTTGTTTTGCACTATTAATGACTTTCCAGCATATGGGAATTTGTCTGGATATAGTGTCAAAGGAGCTAAAGCGTGTCCTATATGTGAAGAGAACACTGATTCAACAAGACTAAAACATGGCGGTAAGAATGTATATCTCGGTCATCGAAGGTTTCTTCCAAAATTCCATCCGTATCGTAGGAAGCGCAAATCATTCAATGGATTGAATGAGGAATGCAGTGCACCTAAACCTATACCAGGGGAGGTTGTTTATGAAAGAATAAATGACTTTGTCAATGAATTTGGTAAGAGATCACAATGTACTACACGGAGTGACAATTCTTCATTCAAGAAGAAGTCAATATTTTGGGATCTTCCTTATTGGAGTTCTTTGACAGTCAAACATTGTATCGATGTAATGCACGTTGAGAAAAATGTCTGTGATAGCATCATTGGTACTCTGTTAAATATACCAGGTAAGACTAAAGATGGGATAAAATCCAGACTGGACCTACATGAAATGGGAATAAGGTCAGAATTAATAGAAATACGTGAAATGGGTAGTAAAAGAACATACTTACCTCCCGCATGTTACACGTTGTCTAGAAAAGAGAAGAAAGCTTTTTGTGAATGCTTGGTAAATGTTAAGGTGCCACATGGTTACTCATCCAACATCCGTAGATTGGTATCAATGAAAGATCTGAAGTTGATAGGACTTAAATCTCATGATTGTCACACTCTAATGCAACAAATATTGCCCGTGGCAATTCGATCTATATTGCTGAAGCATGTAAGGTTTGCAATCACCAGACTTTGTTTCTTTTTCAACAGTCTCTGCAGCAAAGTTATTGACCCTGAGACTCTCGATAATTTGCAAAGAGAAGTGGTTGTTACCCTATGTCAGCTTGAGATGTATTTCCCTCCTTCGTTCTTTGATATCATGGTACATCTTGTTGTCCACTTGACTAGGGAAGTGAAAATCTTGGGCCCGGTTTTCTTGCATTGGATGTATCCCTTTGAACGATACATGAGCATTTTTAAAGGTGATGTTCAAAATCGTTATTGGCCTGAAGGGAGTATTATTGAAGGTTCTGTGGCGAGAGAGGTTATGGATTTCTGCAATGACTTTCTCAGTGGTAATGACACTCCTGATAATGATAAGAATATTGACGAGCTATTTGGCAAAGGAATTTTGGGATCACGTGTGAAAGTAATCATCCGTGAGCAGTTGGAACAAGGTCATTTGTATATTTTACACAATATGGACGAAGTGAACGTTTATATCAAGGAACATACCAATTTCATCAAAAGACAATATCCTCGAGCCAATACAATGTGGCTTGATAGAGAGCATAACAAGACTTTTATTAAGTGGTTTGAAGATAAAGTCTTACATCAACTATCTCAAACACCAGATGATATTACTAAAACTATCAAATGCCTCACCTTTAAACCAAAGTTGACTGTTATGTCTTATGAAGGGTATGACATTAATGGATTCACATATTACACAAAGCGCCAAGATGATAAGAGTGTCGTCCAAAACAGTGGGGTCACCCTTCAAGCATCGACTATGTTTTTTGCAAGTGCAAAGGATAAGAGTCCACGTGAAGCTAAAATGTCATATTATGGTGTCATTGAAGAGATATGGGAATTTGACTACATAGATTTCAGAATTCCGCTCTTCAAATGTAATTGGGTTGATAACACCAAAGGAGTTATAGTGGATGAATTGGGTTTCACTTTAGTGAACTTTGAAAAGATTGGCGAGAAGGCTGAACCATTCATATTGGCATCACAGGCGAAATAAGTATTTTATATCGATGATCCTGCAAATGATAAATGGTCGGTTGTTCTTCATGGTAAAAGACAGTTCATTGAAGATCCTATAGATGAAGAAGAGTACTATGATAAATATGATGACTCCAGTCCATTCTCAGTTGGGTTGCCAACTCCACAAAATATTGAAGCTAATGATGACTTATATGTGCGCGGAGATCACAATGAAGGATTGTTAATTGATAAAAGATCACAATTTTAGAGGCATGCATGTTTATATTTTTTTTATTGAAGAGAAATGTTTACTTTTTTAATATCAATATCATTTTCTGATTTGATGTTTCATTATCTTCTAGTTAATACAAATGCTAAACATTGTGGGAGGGTGCTAAAGAACTATAGGACCAATCTCACCCGAGATTACATACGCGATGCTGAGAGTAGGTTCTTGATCGATTCCAATTAGACATTGATCAGTATTTCACTAACTCTACACTAATAATTTTTGTTTGTATTCTCTTTGAAAAATAAATATAGGAAGAAGGCTATGCCAGACGGACATGACATAGCTATGTAGGATATGCAGGATATGCAGGAAGAAGCCCCAATGAAGAGAAGCAGGATACAGATACAATACATAAAGTGCAGCACACATAAGTGCTTCAGATTCATATAACAACATGACAGACTAACACATATATAGTGCATAACAACAACAGCGCCGAATTTACATACAACACTAACTTAGTACATATATAGTAGGACTAAGGTGACGATACCACCTGCTAAAACAGGTTACCGACTACATGTTACGACTGGGAGGTCGTGATTCAGCAACGTATGCATTAGCAGGAGGACAAACATATGGTGATCTGTTTGTCCTCCTGCTAATGCAACTGTTGCTGAATCACGACCTCCCAGTCGTAACATGTAGTTGTCGGTAACCTGTTTTACCAGGTGGGATCGCCACCTTATAAACCCCACTATATATGTACTAAGCTAGTGTTGTATGTAAATTCGACGCTGTTGTTGTTATGTACTATATATGTGTTAGTCTGTCATGTTGTATGGACATCGATTGTATTGCTTAGGTATTATATAGTCTCATTAGATAATATGAAATATATCAATCTTATTTATAGCTCATTAATTATATATATACATCATTCTCTTTGCAGGTGTTTAAAGCTGACCCCACTACAGGAACAGACTTACCAGATGTACATGCTCCCTATACGATGGGAGAATTAAATGAAGTAAGAGAAGAATGGGCAACAACCATACAAATAGTGGGGGTTTTAAAATATAATTGGGATGTTGATAGCAAATAATGACTAAAGAATTATATTTTGTAAATGAATTTCAGAATTATAATATATGTGTGAATGTTTCTACATGTCTAGATGTTTCTACATGTGTCTGAGTGAAAATGAATGAAAGTGTTGGTTACTATATGAATGTTTCTACATGTGTGAATGTGAATGAATGGAACTACAGATTGCTAGCTACATGATTATTTCTAAATGTGTGAAAATAAAATGGAACTGCAGGTTGTATTGCTAAATGAATGTGTGAATATTTTTGTTGTTAAATTTGCAGGTTTGTGGTCTGTTGTTGGCTAATATCAATGGATGTCATAAAACCTGTAGTTCAGTTAACTGAACTGCAAGTTTCTCATCCTACGACTAGCCACAGCAGGTCTGCAGGCTGACAAAAAAAAAACAAAACAATAGGCGTCGGTTATTTGTAAAAAACTGACACACAATGATATAATGTCAGTTATTTAGATATAACCGACGCCTATTTCCTGTGGCGCGAACATATATGGTGTCGGTTTCTTACTACAAACCGACACTGATAGTGCCCAAGCTGGCACCAATAACAGGCGTCAGTAATTGTAAACAACCGACACATAAAGTTACAATGTCGGTTATTTACATGTAACCGACACATATTGTTTTGGCGCGAAGACATATTTCGTCGGTTTTTGGCTTATAACCGACACTGATAGTTCCCAAGATGGTGCCCTTTCTGCGGCGTGAAGGGTTGGGGTGTCGGTTTCTTATCTAATAACCGACGCCTATAGTCCCCTGATGGCGCGTTTTCGGTCGCGCGCGAAGAGTTTGGGTGTCGGTTTTGGAACCGACGCGTAATGGATGACCTTTTAGTGTCACCCACATAGGCGTCGCTCAGAAACCGACACTAAAGGCCTTAAATAACCGACACTAAAGGTAGGTTCTGTAGTAGTGGTTGCATGAGTAATGTGATTAGTCTTATGACCTAGTGAAGGCTTAATGCCTAATGTGAGGTGATACCCTCCAATGATATAATGAGGGATTGATATTCCCTATGATGGTGGAAATGTGAGCCATATTTGGCATTAATAACATGTGTTGATGCTGATATCCTTGAACAAGGAAGTGTGGCAGGGATATCAAGTGATAGTGTGACAAGTTTATACTTTGTATATTTTATATCACCTGAAGTTGTGTTATGCCTTTATCTTTGTAGAAAAAATTTAGGATTTGTAGGTTGTAACTTGATTGATGCTAAAAGATACTTGATTGGACTTGATAATCAAGTGAAACACTAATCATGTAGTTTCCCTATACAATAGATCCATCTTCAACATTTGTATCTAGCTGGTTGGTGAAAAAAGTAACTCCTAGAGGAAACACAAAGCACATATTGTTGAATATGCGGGGTATCCGTGGAGGTATCTCCATATATCTTTAAATTGTTGAAATTGTGGTATAATGTCTTGTTATAGAATGGCCAGGCGTGAGCCTGTTCTCTTGCATTGTGCCATGTAGCAAGTCAAGCTAGTTGTTTTACAAGATCATAGCTTTAACTATGAGTTGCTATCTTTACAAAAATATAGATATGACTATAAGTTGTTGTCTTTGTAGTTTCACTATATGTCACTATGTTGTAGACTCGAACTACCCAAGTAGTGCTGGTGATGATCATGGAGTCCGACACTTCCATTGATCTTATATGGTAGTGATTTCAACTTAGCAGTGGTCAGTTGGATTTGAGTGGTATGCCTCAAATCCTCAGGGAAAGTTGCTAAAAGATATAATACAAACGTGCAATATAATGTTTTAGGGACAGTTACGCTTCACGTTGGTTGAACCTTTTACCTTGTTTCTTATACTCTTTATTGTACAATAGTTATACATGTTCTTCATATTCCCTCTTAAAGCATAAGATGATCTACTATTTAATGTAGATACCTAAACTACTCAAGTTAGTGTTAGTTGCCTTGGTTATGTTAGTTAATAGAATCTGCTTATCCGTTGATTGTATAATCTATTGTTTAGCTTATTTGTGCTTACTATAGATGTTGGTGGAGAGTTATATCTCTTGCTTGGACTTTGGTCTCAGCCCGTGGGATCCATTTTTTTATGTGGATGTGCATGCTGAGATAGAGATCGTGAGGGTGAAACTGACAATAAAGGGAGTTGTAGTTGTTGAATCATGAATATAAAACTAGTATCTAGTAATCGAGTATGATGTGTCGTCCCAGTATACTTAGGTCTTTGAAAGTGTTTTGCGAATGTTGTACATCGATTTGAGTTTTTAGCTGTATGACATAGTGGTACAAACATGTTTTGTATATGTGAACAAGTGATCATATGTAACAGATTATGACTAGTTAGCCAGTGAACAATGATGTGTAATACTTTCCTATGAATGAAATATAAGTAGTACGAGTTTGTGGCTTCAATTGTGAGTTTTTCATCTTGAAATTCTATTATGAGATCGGTTTTAATTTACCCTATTTTGTGGAAATATGGTTATTAGTGATAATATGCACTTTGTTTTGAGTAATCTCGCTTGTGTGGCAAAGGGTGTCACATTTGGTGGTATGAGAGATCTAGGTTTTCTAAGTCTACAGAGATACTAGGACAAGGACTAGGATGATGTCTAAGTTGATAGCATGATATAAAATATGATGCACACTGCCTAAACTCAGTACTTGAGTGCCTTGGCCAGGTATTCAGATGTTGAAGGAAAGGTAAGTATGGAACTCTTAGGTTGTTATCATTCTGATTACTTTGATCAAGTAGTCATTTTGAAACTACCTAAAGAGCATAATAGCCCAGGAATCATGGTGCTAATGTCTCTATCTTTCTATAATTAAGATGAGAACTACACTATAACTTATTGAAACTTAAATTTTTAGTAATTAAAGGAGAAAGATACAACACCATGAAACCTAAACTTGAGCACAAGTGAGATATGAGAGGTTCTTGAAGTTTTAATTTTAAGAAGTTTATGAAGCAAAAGATAGATGAATATGTGCTAGTGAAGTGAGTCAAGGTGTAAAATCTATGTATGATGGAGAAAACCCCCAAGATAAGTATGAAGTGACAAGACAAATAAGAACAAATAATGGATAAATAGAGTGAACCTGAGTAAATCTCAAACCAACCTATACATGTAAGAACATGTAAGATGCAAAAATCATGATATGTGGAACGAAATAAGGGAGATAACCCTACTCAAAAAAGTACATGTGAAAAATAATGATCTACCTCTTGATGTGAAGTTGTAAAACTTGGTAACACATGGAGATATACATGAAAACGATGAGCAATTAATAAAAGAGTAATGATATGCATTCATCTTTGTAATTCCTATGCTAATGGAAAGGAAAATCAAGATGGAATAGGTTAAAATGACACATGAGTAGTTATAGACCTTTATAAAAACAAAAGAAAGTTGGTAACCCATTTTCCTTGTTAGCAATCCCTGGGTGGTGCTATGGTGAAAAGGGAAGTATGTTTCCTTTTTTTTTCCTTCTTTTCTAAGATGCAACATTCAAGTGAACCTCATATCACTTGACGTGCATGGTTTTGATGTGACCTTGGGATGGATACTTTGAAAAGTATGAGGTGGTCTTAGACTTTAGATCCAAGGTGACGGTGTTTGTGGATGATGATGTTTTATGAATCTTCCAAGATGATCGGAAGATTCTTTTAACACATTTGGTATCAACATAGATAGTTGAGGAGTTGATGAGATTAGAATGTGATGCGTTCTTGACGCATGTAATGGATACCAAGGTGAGGAATCCTCATATCCTGGAGGTGCCAATTGTATGTAATATCGATGACATGTTTCATGATAACTTTCCAAGTATTGTGCCTCCTAGAAAGATTAAGTTAGAGATCAATCTGGTTACCGGTACCCAACCTATAGTATGGACATCGTATGTTAGGGGTTTATGCACAATATAGGATGGCGTCAGAGAGGATACAAGAATTGAAGAGACAATTGGGAGATTTGCTTTGGAAAAGAGTTTTAATCAGACCAAGCACACTTCCTTGGGGTGCTCCTATTATGTATGTATAAGAGAAGTAAGGATCCATGAGAATGAGCATTAGTTACAGATAGATGAATAGGGTGTTCTATCCCAACTGGATCAGTTGTGGTGATATTTATGTATAAACATCTTGATCTATTCCTGAGGTAGTTTTTCTGTAGACATGTGACATCTTATAGTGGAGACAACTTATGAAATCTACATGATGTTTCTTGAGAACTATAGTACATCGACATTACCCTTAACATATTTGGTAAGAAAAGGGTTATGTAATGCCCTGTGATGCAATAAGGAATAGTATAGATGTCTTGAGAGGAAGTCTTCTTCATTATCATCTACTGAGTGGGCACAATTTTATTCTTTAGTGATCCATAAGAGAGACATGTGATGTCCTTATGACAGATGGATGTAAAGCTAGAGATGTATACATTGACAGGCTTGTTAGAATAGTTACAAGAATGTTGGTGTTGAGTCAGTAGATCAGGGTAACATAGAGGAAGCGTGATGACTTCCATGAGTCAAAGAATGGAACAATATGTTGTCATGACAGAGTGGTTGTGCTAGATGTTGATAATCTGGAGATTTTAATTCTGGAGGAAGTTTACTCATCAAAATATGCTATTGAGATTCAATATCGCACTTTTATTCATAGACAAATGAAGATAGCTTATAAGTGAAGCTACTACTTGAGCTGCCCAGGTTGCATCCAATGTTTCTATGTTGAGGAAGTGTCACCTTGAAAAGGAGTCGACTCTACACCCAGTAGAGGTGAAGTTTGTTAATGAAATGACCTATGTGGTAGATCTTGTCTTAATCCTAGATAAAAGGACATCATGTTGATTAAATCTTTATGGCATCACCGTAGCATATAGAATACATGTAGGAGTTTGACGACGTGATACTTGGGGAGATATCTATGTCTTTTCACTTGGGATTTTGAGGGTGAAATCTTTATTAGGGGTTTACAACTTGTAAGGCCCCTAACCTAGATTAATGAAAATTTTTGTTTACCTTGTATAATGAAATGCTTAGAATCTTGTTGTAATCCCTTAAGGTCTCCTTTATCATGTGACATGCTCATGTTTTCAGTTTGATCCTGTTTGGATGTTGTTTGAGCTATGTTCTCTTATTTTGGATCAAGTTGCAATTTACCCAAGTTGAGGGGTTATCTTGTAGTTTATTATATGTTGAGTGTGCCCTTAATGATTTAGCATCACAAGAGAGAGAATGATGCTATGGGGTTCCTTTTGGGACCTTGGTTGATAAGGTGACATGATATGGTAATGCTAGGGTTTCTAAGGTATTGTTTCCGTTGACCTTGTTGTGTTGCTTGAATGTAGCGACCCTTGTCTCAACTATATGGTGTGTTTTGGGACTGTCTTGACTAACACACCCTCACTTGATGTTGTTGTCTCAACCTTGATGGTCTTGGATGTGTTTTGGGTCTAGACAGTTGTCTTCTTGTGGTGTGTCTCGACCTAGTTTGTTGGTGAACCTTTTATCTGGATTGAGACATGTGTTGTGATGCTTGTTTCAACCTTTTGATATGTCTCAACCAAAGCCAATGTGTTGGATACCTAAAGAGGTCGAGACCCCACATTGGTTGTATCACCATCTTGTGCATGCATGCATATAGTGGTTGTATGTTGGTCTTTTTGATGGACAAGTGTCCCTTTGATGTTTTAATATGTTTACACCTCACATATACCCTACTTCCCTCCTCCTTTGGGTATATAACCCCTTCTCTTCTTGTGAGAAACTTTTTTGGCCCTCTATCCCCTCTCCATTCTAATCAACCTTGGAGCTTTGCGAGTAAAGGAGATCTGATGCTAAATCTATGGTGGCCGATCAACCTTGCTTGAGGAAGCATTTGTGCTAGATCAACTCTTGTGGTGGTGATTCTTGGAGATTTCTTCTTGGTAGGTAATTCTAAACCCTAATCACATTTTCCCTCTTCTGAAATCTCCATCATAATCTTCTTCTTCCTTAGTCATGGACTGTGGATCATCCATGGTGGCCGTTTGAGAGGAACTCCTTGTCATAAGGGGTCATAGACTATGTTTTGACATGGTGAACCCGAGTTGAAGGATGATTCCCTCTATTTCTCCTTTATTCTCTGGTTTGTACTAAGGTTTCTTGCCCTCTTTTCTTGATCTACCTCTAAATCATGGTACTCTTTTCTTTTGAGGTGATCTTGTGACCAAAAAGCTCTTCAATTTGGAGTACCTTCTTCTCTCGTGGAGCTTGGATCTCCATATAAGGAGGGTTATATAACTTTCCCTTCTTATATTTTGGCACTATAATCATACTCGTTTGTTTCTATTTCTATCCCTGAAATGTTCTCTTAGCATGCTAAAAAGTATTATCATGATTTAGGGTTTGATCTGTAATGATAGTTCTCTAAAATTTTCTATTAATCCTAAACCCGAATTTTCTTGTACCATATTTTGAGATGAATAATAGATGGATAGTTTTTCTTGTTCCTGATATATGATTTCTATCCACATGTATGGGGTTAGGGTACCCTAGTGTAACATGGACTTGGGTACTATTTGGCATGTGTTGAACATAAATAATTACTTCTCTTAACAAGGTTCTTTAATGGAGACTCTATCATATATGTTTAAAGTATTTTGGAGATCATATTTGTAGGCAATCATGTCCTGTGATTTTGATGAGCTTTCATTGAGGATATCCTACAATTTTAATCATGGTACATCCCTAATTTGAGGGTAGAGATTTGTTCTTATGGTAGTTTAACCTTGGTGGTCATAGCATCCTTTGTTTTAGTCTTGGTCAAAACATATGTTTTGTCGATGGCCGACACCCATTATTTGTTAACTAGGGGTGGAAGTGTAACATCCATGACCTGGGTTATGCCTTAAACCTGGGCGTTTTGCTTAAGCAAGTTAATTATATCCTTAATTTTATCTTGTGAAAAGTAATTAAGGCTCAAGAGGAACTTATGTTTCAATTTTGGTCCTATTTGAATAATGTTGAAGCAATGTTTGCTTATTTAGGACTAAAGTGCAAATTAACCAAGTTGAGGGGTTAACTTGCAAATATAACTTGATAAATGTTTCTCAAGTAATTTGGCATCATGAGAATGAAGATGATGCATATGAATGGCTTATGAAAGCCTGAGTTCCAAGAAAGAACTGATAAAACAATGTTTGTGCATTAAAACCTAGTTTTGGTGTAAAGTGTAATTTACCCAAAACCTAGGGTTCCATATGAAAATTACCATTTCAATAAGGTCCCTAATGTTTCTTGGCACCATGTAGATCAAATAAAATGAGAGGGGAGCCTCATATGAATTAAGTTGGAGGAGAGAGAATTTTGATATTAAAATATTCAAGATTTAAGCCTAATTGAAACTCTAATTCAATTTAATGCAAAAATAAATAAAATAATTGAAAGACTTTCAACCAAAATTTAAATGGTTGGATTCAGATGTAGTTGGACGAGCTTAATCCTTGCAAAGGCACGAGTATATCCTAAGGAGGTGAAAACTCCACTCACCTTATTATAAGAAAAAGAAATTCCACTCAAAAATGGAAATTACTATTATAAGGGTTAAGGTGCTTAATTTCTTTTCCATTAATCCTTGGATAATGAAGAGGTTTTACAAGAGGATGAAGATGGCTTAGTGGCCAAGAATTGAGGGGGAAGTGGTGGAAATAATTCGGAAATAAAGGAATTAATTCCATTTTCTCTTTCCTTGGAAATTCCTTATACATATCCCATTTCCAACCCACTTAAGGACATTTTCTTGGATTTTCTTTTATCATTTTTCTTTTTCCGACCACGGGAGAGCTCAGGAGCAGGAGAAGGACGACTCTAACCTGTTGGTAAGCTTTTGATCATCTTCGACCTTGGATTCATGGTGAAAACCCAAAATCAATGCATGATTCTTTGTCTTTTTCACTCAATTTCCAATCCTAGCCAACTTCTTCATCTAAAAGCTCAAGAACAGACCTTGGGTAGTTGCTAGAACTTCATCCACCATTAGAGCCGTGGAGCTTGGAGATCAGATTTTGTGAAGGGTTTTATAACTCAAACACTAAACATTGATATTGCAATCCATTCTTCTATAATTGTTGATTATTTTCTTCTTTTTGGTACTCTTTTGATTCATTGCTGAATTTCCACAAAAAATGGCTGTTGTTCTTGGTTGCACGAAGGTATATGATAATGAAATCATCTTGACACTTTTTCCAAGAAAAGTTTTAGGCCAAACGGTTTCAATTAGTTTCTCAAATGGTTTCCCAAACCGTTTCGGAGAAAACGGTTTCAAACTGTTTAAGGGCAAACGGTTTCACCAAACCGAATGAGAGAAAATGGTTTCAGACCATTTGGAGGTGTTGACCAGGGTTGAACGTTTTGAGATTTGTTGATAATGATGTTGGTTAATGACCCACTAATTATAATTGATTAATTCCAATTGGTTCATGAGTTGAAGGACAATCAATCACCAAACCCTAATCGGGTTAAGTGCTGATTTCTAATTTGATTGAGTTGGAACATTGGGTTGATTGACCCAAACGGTCTCAAAACCGTTTGGGAATCACCCAAACTGTCTCAAGACCGTTTGAGGGTCACCCAAGACCGTTTGGTGGTCTAGGGTTGAGTATGGTTGGGTATTTGAAGATCCAAAGTTACCAAATAGAATTGCAATCAGTTGCTGATTTGATGATCAATCCAATGATCCAAACCCTGATTGGATGACTTGGATTTGGATGTTGAGATGAGCAAACGGTCTCAAGACCATTTGGAGGTCATCCAAACGACCGCAAGACCGTTTGACGTCAGGTCATATTCAATTTGGATGGCGGTCCAATGGTTTCAAAGTAATTGGTTTCACAATGATTAACATTGAAGGTTCATTGATTCCAAACCCTAAACCAATTGATTAAAAACCCTAATTGATGATCAAATGAGAGTTAAATCAGTTGAAGGATAATCCTTTAAGCTCAATTGAAGCATGATGTTAAGCTTAATTGATGAGTGATTATATGAATTCAATTGATCAAGGAATCAATATTGGAAACCCTAAATCAACATGATTGGTGGAGACCATATTTGGTCCATTCAGTTTTGAGGAGGTTTGGACCCAACGGTCTCAAGACTGTTTGGGACCAAACGATCCCAAACCAGTTGAGGCCTAAACAGTTTCAACCCCAACTTTAGCAATCAGTTTCAAATGTTACTTTGTCAAACAGTTTCAAGGACCAACTTTACCAAACGGTTTCAATGGCATGTTCAAGAACATTTGGAGATCTAAACGGTCTTAAACCATTTGGAGGTATTACTAGAAGGACCGTTTGAGGGTTGATTGGTCAATACCATTTGGGGTCCAAGTGACCAAGATCGTTTATAAGGTAATTAACCAAACCGTATGAACACTCAAAGTAACTAAAGGTCAATTGTTTAATTGAACATTTCATGATGTGAACCAAGGGTAATTATATTAATTATACCCTTACGGAGATAGAGTGATTAGTACCCTTTAGACAATTAATCTCTAATGATCATGAAAGTAATTACACAATGGATTAAGTGTCAATTATTCATTCAAGATTAAGTTGACTTAGTCTATTCAAGACTGAAGTAGTATCATCTTATAGAGGATGAGAGAGAGAGGACTTCCTACATGAATGATAATCATGTAATGTATAAGCCTCACCACCTTCAACATGATTGATTAAGTAATTAGGGTATGATCCTCAATAAAGAAATCATGAAACCCTAATCAAGGAGGTTGTTGATCCCTAACCTAATCTAGGGCAATATCAAATGTAACCTACAAAAAGGATAATGTTGTGACTCTAAACCAGGATGATAATATGAGAAACCCTAATTGAGGGTGAATCTATGAGAAACACTAATTGAGGTTAATGTTATAAGAAACCCTAATTGAGGTTGATGTTATGAGAAACCCTAATCTAGGGTAATGTGATGTGAATAGTAAACCCTAATTGTGGGTTATGGAATGAGAAACCCGGATATAGAGTAATGCCATATGAAACCCTAAATTAGAATGATGTTATATGGAACCCTGATGCAATGAGGTGATGTAAGACTCAATCCTGGATGATGTCATGTAATGATACTATGATATGTGAAACCCTAGTGATGGTATAATAGCCAAAATACTAAAGTGGGGTGTGGCTAATATAATCAAATAAGATGAGAATGTTATAACCATGTAGGGTAAGGTTGATGAACCATATGAATGGTAATGTGGTTATTCTAATGAATAAGGGTCTAAGAGACAAGATGATGCTTAGATCCTTATATAACCAACTCTATACATGTGTAACAACCTATACACCTTACAATGATGAGGACATGAAACTCTTAGGAATGATGTATGCTATACTAAATAATGATGTGGATAACATCCTAAGAGTTGAAATATCTAAAGTGATGGATAATGGTTTATCCTATATTCAACACTGCCTAACCATTGGATAAGTCCATATCATTAAAGATAGTTGGACAATTCTAATGTGTGACCTATGTACCATATGATGAAAGTGACAAGTTAGTGGATAAAGTATTGAGAGGGAAATACCTTAATACAAGGTTAGCTGATTAACTAAAGAAAGATGGAAATGAGAAGAAAGTGATACATCAAGACATGATTGATATCACATTCATCATTTCAGTATAAACATACCTTGATGAACTTCTAATCCAATATTCTTGGAAAAGAAACACATGGGGTGTGTGATATGTAAGGTTACAATAAAGATGTAATGAACTCAATGTAATTTGATAAATGTTGACTAATATACCTTGAGAATGGGGTAAGCCAAATCAATGAGTATGATGTAATCATACCATGATAAGGATAATAAATGAACTCATACCTTGAATTGATGATCATTAATGATATATGATGAGAATGGTGATCATAAGAAAATACTTATGATATATTTGAATGCTCCTAGAGGTGTGGAGCAATACATTAGGGTTAAACTAATAATGTGAACATGAAACCCTAATTAATGTGTGATGGGAAACCCTAACCCTAATTTTGGGTAAAGGGAATGAAAAGCCCTATTTAATAGATAACCCTAATCCTGATAAAGGATGGTGGTGTACTATTGTTTCATATGATGTGATAAATGATTTACATGACTGTTATCATGTCTATTAATCATGTAGACATCATGAGATGATGAACATAGACAGATTTGAGTTATGACATTCATATAATAAATATGTTGAATGGCCTTATGTGCCTAATGTTGCTTTTGCTTAGTAAAAGTAACAAAATGTGTATGGACCTTATGAGTTCCATGAATAAGTGGTTGTCTAGTGCAAGGTGATAAAACACTTAATAGGCCTTGTGATCCATGTGAGATACTTGTATAACAAGTATTATGTATACCTCTGTCACATCCAACTTTTAAATCACAAGATCACTATTTTATCATCAATAGTTGTATACCTGGCCAGGGTATATAAATATTGAGATCAAGTAGTATGCACTTACTTTATTTTATGTTTTTCATCTCTTTAGATTTAGTATATTTAATATCTCAAATTTCTTCTGAGTTCCTTTTTCATCTCTTCCCTTTCTTGACAGAGAAAGAGAAACTTCAAAACATATATAAGAATATTAAACTGAACATGAATTTTATACTAATATCTCTTCCTCATATCTGTAAAGGATTATACAGATGAACTAAACAACAACTACCTTTCTTATAAAAGAAAACAGAAGGTAACTCAAAAATAAAAAGTTCTATCTTGACAAGTCTTCCTTATTGCAGGTCATCTAGGGTCTTGTCTGTTGAGTCACCTCACCGCTTTCTATTTGGACATTGCCACCTCTGATGTCCTCTCTGTCCACATCTATAGCAGGCTCGAAGCTTTTTAGGTGATTGTTGCTCAGGTGCACTATATTGTACTTGAGTCAGTACTACTAAAATCTTTGATTGTTTAGTACCACTAATTCCTTGTTCTCGTGACTGTTTTGACTTCCTTTTAAGGTCTGTCTCATGTTTCTTTATCATAGACCCTTCTATCCTTCGAATTGATTCCACAAATGTGGCAAATCTCTCTCTACTTTCTAGGGCAGATGCCGGAATGGACATCTCAGCATTCAATCCCTTCTCACAACGTCGAATCTTTTCCTCCTTAGTAGCAACCATCTGAGGACAAAATCGTAAAAGTTCCATGAACTTAACCTCATATTCACTTATTGACATGACTCCCTGTCGAATTTTCTCAAACTGTGAGATCTTTTCATCTAAATAAGTCCTTGGAAAATACTTATTGACGAATTCTCGACAGAATTCCTCCCATCCAACCTCTTCATCATTCCTTTTTATTTCTTCTATACTCCACCAATGTCCAGCACTACCTTTCAGAAGGTACACAACATGTTTAACTTTGTCAGCATCCGGTATACTAAGGATCTTAAAGGCTTTTTCTAACTCAGTGAGCCATAGATCAACATCTGCTGGATCAGATGTTCCAGCATATTCTATGGCTCCTACACGACATAGTCATTCAAAGGTCTTATCGGACCCATATCCCTCATTGGGAACTGGTGCCCTAGGTGTTGATGCTGGCATCCGGTCTGCTATATACCTCATTGTAGTAATAAGTTGCCCAAAAAGATTATGAACAACTGGGCTTCCTCCCATGGCTTCATCAACATGGGGATTTTCAGGCATTGGTTCCTCCCTTGCCTGATCCCTTGCACCTCCCACCGGTGCAGCAACATTGCTCTCAGCAACATATTCTTCATGTCCTTCAGACATCTTTATGTTATATATCTTCTTCTGCATAAGCAGAAGACACTATAAGATACAATGAAGTTCACTTAGAACAGACTCGATACCTTAATCCTATGTCTCTATAGACTCAACGAACCTAGAGCTCTGATACCACTATATTGTGACATCCGACTTATAAATCACAAGATTACTAAGAGGAAGAAAATCATTTACAGTGGATTACTAAAAGTCACTTAAAATAAAAAATTTTTGCAAAGAGATCCACACATAGGAAATCCTTTTCATCAAGAACCAAAATATAATATTTACATTCTGTTCCATAAGTACTCAACCTGTACTATCTCTTCTCGAGGATTACAACATCAGCTGTCCTATTCAACATTATGTACAGATAACATAAAACCACGAGGCATCAAGCCAAAATCTCGATTCGATGATGAAAGAACAATCTATAAATCCCGAGGACCTGAGAGTACAGAGAAGACACATAGGACTACTATCTATACAACTGGACAGGCAGTATCTCCACCCGAGATCTTGTTGCTGTCCTCGATGCTACTACTATTCCTTCTCTGCTAAAGGTTTCCTGCCTCTTTGTCCGCGTCCACCTAAAAACATTGGATCCCACGGGGGTGATACAATTGTAAATTGCCCCAGCGGGAGATATAACTCTCCGCCAAAACATTGTATTGCAATTTAAAGATATGAAACTGAGCAGAGGTTAAGCAGTTTAAAGCATCCTCAACTTTGTAAGCATTGCAACTATTTATGATAGAGCAATATATCATCTATTCTTTTAATCAGGAATAGGAATGACATGTATACCATTTATCCAACATATTATACCATCATATCAAACTTTTCTTGTGACACTCATCATCTTGTTATGTTACCCATGAAACATTCTTGTTTCATTCTGTTGGCCTTAGCCAACTTGTTAAACAGATAAAGATATATATCTACCATGTACTCATTTATCATCAATATAGGAATTGGGTTAATACCAATCCTAAATCATCATTACAGGTATTGGGTTATTACCAATCCTGTGTTATCACTACAGGCATTTATCCTTTTCCAGGTATTGGACTCTTCCAAACCTGATTACATCGCCAGGAATTAGACACTACCAATCCTGATTTCACAGCCATGAATTGGACTTTAACCAATCTTGATTACAGGCATTACACCTCTGCCAAGTATTGGACTTTAACCAAACCTGATTACACAGCCAGACATTGGACTTTAACCAATCTTGATGTCACGGCCTGGCATTGGACTCTAACCAATCCTGATTTCACAGCCAGGCATTGGACTCTAACCAATCTTGATTTTACAGCCAGACATTGGACTCTAACCAATCCTGATTTCACTACCAGGCATTGGACTTTAACCAATCCTGATTACAAGAATTACACCTCTGCCAGGTATTGGACTTTAACCAAACCTAATTTCACAGCTAGGCATTGGACTTTAATCAATCCTGATTACAGGCATTACACCTCTGCCAGGTATTGGACTTTAACCAAACCTAATTTCATAGCCAGGCATTGGACTCTAACCAATCCTGATTACATAGTTCATGGAATTTAATTCCTTTAACTCATCATTGATCGTCACATACTACTTTAGGCTCTGAACCCTGAGGTTAGCCTACATAGCTTTACACATTCTTTATTGAATACAGTTGTTCATCTCATTAAGTTTATTAAAACATTATCCTTTCTTATAATACACTTTTATAATCATTTTGGTACCTCTCACTATGCCATAATTGCTCTCATGGATCATAAGTCCATGAAGCATCTTGTCACCTCTCACTAGGCAACATTTAACCATATGGCTCACCAGGCCATTAAACATCTTGTCACCTCTCACTTGGCAACATAACATATTACTTCATGTAATACAATAGTAACACCTCTATTCCCTCAATAGGGTTAGGACTTACTATTCATATCATATTATGATTTTTCATGTCCCATTACCCAATTTAGGGTTAAGGTTTCCCATCTCACATTAGTATTTCATAGTTAACAAAGTATATCAACTTTGAGATGCTAACTGTGAAGTCTTTCATATCTTGATGTATCACTTACCTCATTACTTCCCACTTTCTTAAGTTATCAACTTATCTTGGATTAAGGTATTTCCCATCTTAATGCTTTCATCCACTAACCTATCACTCTTACCATGAAGTGCATAGGTTACATTTAAGAATGGTCCAATTATCTTTAATGATATGAACTCATATCAGGTTAAGGCATTGCTTACAATAAGCTTGCCTATAATCAACCATTTATGATATTTCACCCTTATAAGGTTTTACCCACTGTTTTATTATTAGGGTTTTAGGTTGTCATCATGTTGTTCAAGATTAGGGCTTCATGTATTATAACTTCAATCAGGGTTTCACATACCTTTACCCTTTATTAGGGCTTTGGGATTTCACATGCTATCATACTTCATTAGAGTTAGGATTGCATATAGCATCACCCTTCAATAGGCTTCCACATCTCATTGCCTATACTTAATGTTTACTATTCGTCCCAACTAGGGATTTCTCATGGCATCACCCTCAATTAGGGTTTCTCATGGAATCAACTTCAATTAGGGATTCACATTGAATCAACCTCAATTAGGGATTCACGTGGAATCAACCTCAATTAGGTTTCTACTATGGTTACCCACAACCTGGGTCTACTATTCATCTCCAATCAGGGTTTTACATCTCATTTCCCTAAATTGGAGTTTCATATATCATTACCCTAGATTAGGGTTACATCCTCACCATGGATTAGGGTTTCATTCAGAATTGCCCTCAATTAGGGTTAGAGTTCAATAGCCCTGTCAATTAGGGTTTATGTTCATGATTAGGGTTTCATGATTTCTTTGCTTAAGAATCATACCCTTAATCACCTCATGAATCATATTCATGTATGAACCTCATGCTATCATCTTCTCAACTTCATTAGGTCATATCAACCCTTCAATCAAGTACATACAACTATGATTAACATAGAGTACCACCTCATTGTTCCTATAAGCAATTAGGGTTCATCCCTTAATTGTCACTAATCACTTAGGTACTATTAGGGTTTCAACCTTGTACCTTCATTGATTGTCATTACTAATCATCATTGGATCAATGGATAATTCATCATCTTAATTCTCAAGAGATTCAATTACATTGGACCTCCAATACATAAGGTATCCAATTGAATTGACCAATTGAGTCCTCAACCAATTTTTACTACTTGGACCCCAAATGGTCTTGGTCTTTCAAAGTTAAAACGGTTTGAAGCCATTTGGTAAAGGTGGTGCTTGAGACCGTTTTCTAAAGAAAGTACTTGAAACCGTTTGCTAAAGGTGACCTTCAAGATCGTTTGCTAAAGGTGGTCACTTGAAACCGTTTGCTAAAGTACCTTTTTGAAACTGCATGGGCTCAACCAGTTTGGGATCGTTTGGAACCAAACAGTCTTGAGACCATTTGGCCCCCAAACGGTCTTGAGACCATTTGGACTCAAACGGTCTCGAGACCGTTTGGTCCAAACCTCCTCAAAACCGCATGGACCAAATATGGTCTCAACCAATCAAATTGGATTAGGGTTTCCAATGTTGATTCCTTCAATCATTGAATTGATGTATCCAATCATCAATTGGACCTATCACCATACTTCAATTGAGTTAAATAGGTCAACGTTCAACTGATTTGACCCTCAATTGACCCTCAATTGATCATCAATTAGGGTTTGAATCAATTGGATTAGGGTTTGGAATTGATGATCCTTCAACATTAACCAATGTGAAACTTGTAACTTTAAAACCATTGGACCATCATCTAAATTGGGCATGACCTGACCCCAAACGGTCTTGAGGTCGTTTAGATGACCTCCAAACGGTCTTGAGACCGTTTGCCCATCATATCATCATTAACCATATCATTCAATTAGGGTTTGGATCCTAGGATTGGTCACCAAATCAGCACTTGATTGTATTTCAATTTGGTATATTTGGACCTTCAAACACTTGACCAAACTTAACCCTAGACATACAAAAGGTCTTGGGAGACCCCCAATCGGTCCTGAGACCGTTTGGGTGATCCCCAAACGGTTTTGAAACCATTTGGGTCAATCAACCCAAAGCATCAACTCATTCAATTGCAAAATCAACACTCAGCCGATTAGGGTTTATACCATATGTTTGAATCTTCAAATACTTAACCATAATCAACCCTGGACCTCCAAATGGTCTTGGTTGACCTACAAACGGTCTTGAGACCGTTTGGGTGATTCCCAAATGGTTTTGAAACCGTTTGGGTCAATCAACCCAAGTTTCAAACTCAATCAACTTGGAAATCAGCACTTAACCCGATTAGGATTTTGGTGATTGATTGACCTTCAACTCATGAACCAATTGGAACTAACCAATCATAATTGGTGGGTTATTAACCTAGATCATTTTCAACAGATCTCCAAATGGTCAACCTTGGTCAACTCCACCAAACAGTCTGAAACCGTTTGGTCTCATGCGGTTTGGTGAAACCGTTTGCTTCTAAACGGTTTGAAACCGTTTGCTCCCAAACGGTTTGGGAAACCGTTTGAGCAACACAAAGAAGACCGTTTGCCTTGGATATTTGTAGAGGTGTGTGCTTATCATCTTCAACATCTAAACTCACGAATCCTGCTGTGGTTTCCATGGTGATTGCATCAATCAACCAAATCAATTATTGCAATTATGGAAATGATCATTATTTGATAAAGAATTGAATGCAATAACAAAGTTAGGGTTTCAAGTTATAAAACCCACCTCCAATTGAGCTCCAAAGATCCAAGATCACGGAAACAATGGTGGATGAAGCTTTTGCAACTTCCCCTAGGCTCGTCCTCAAGATTTTGGTTGAAAAGATTAGCTAGGGTTGAAGAGGAGATCGAAATAACAAAAAATCCATAATTTATTTTCAATTTCCACCATGGAATCAAGGTGAAATGGATCAAGAACCTTACCAACAGGTTGGGGGCCGTCCTCCTGACCCTACCAAGCTCCCTTGGTCGTTTCCCAAGCAAGGAGAAGAAGTGGGATCGAAAAAGCCTTCCATTTGGCTTGTAAAAGGTTCTTTTATAAAAATTCAATGAGAGAGAATATGCTTTGCAAAAATCCATTTAATCCCAAAAATATGGCCGCCTCTTCCCCCTAATCTTCCTTAGGGACGAGGATATCTTGTTTTACTCTTATTCCTTTCAATTATCCATGATTTAAAGAAAAGCACATTAAGGACCTCAATTCATATTATAATAATATCCATATGTGAGTGGATATTTCTTTTTCTTATAAAATTGTGTGTGAGTTATCCACTCCCTTGGATATTTTCATGGTCCTTGCAAGGCTCAAGGACGTCACACACACATCTGAATCCAAACATTTTAATTATGGTTTAAGGACCTATAATTTATATAGTTAGTTTTTCCCTAAATCAAATTAGGGTTCTAATTAGGATTAAATCTTGATTATTTTAATACCAAGATTCTCTCTCTTCCAACTTAATTCAAATGAGGCGCCCTCTCATTTTCTTTGCTATAATTTATGCCAAGAAACATTAGGGACCTTATTGAAGTGGTAATTTTCATATTGAACCCTAGGTTTTGGGTAAATTGCACTTTACACCAAAACTAGGTTTTAATGCATAAACATTGCTTTATCAGCTCTTCCTTGGTACTCAGGGTACCACAAGACATACCTTTGCATTATCTACATTCTCATGATGCTTAAACACATGAGGAACATCTTATCATGCAACATTTGCAATTTAACCCCTCAACTTGGGTAATTTGCACTTTAGTCTAAAATAAGCAAACATTGCTTCAACATTGTTCAAACAGGACCAAAATTGAAACATAAGTTCTTCATGAGCCCTAATTACTTTTCACAAGATAATATTAAACATATTATCATCTTTCTTAATCAAAACACCTAGGGTTGAAGCATAACCTAGGTCAGGGATGTTACAACCTCGGTCTGAGAACTTGGAGGTAATGGTTACCTAATAAGTGGTAACAATGATAGTGATGAATTGAGGGTATGAATACCCAAACTTGATAAGTTTGATAATGATGTTATTGATAGATGTGAACTTTCAAAGAAATGAAATGAGGGACTGAGATCCCAGTGTCTTATAAAGATTGAAAAGTGATTGATGAAAATAGTACATATTTCTTAATAGCACTTGTCTGAATAAGTTATGTTTGAGAACTTGACTGATGTTAAAAGAATATGCTAATGTACTTAATTCATCAAGTGAAATCATATCATGTAGAGCCCTAACCATAGATACATCATCGTCAACAAATTGGTGATGGTGAAACGGGTTGCTCCGCGACAAAAACCTGGAGGGCATACTTTTGAGTATGTGGGGGTAATCGGCGACTGTATCCTGACGTCCTAATGAGGGAATTGATAGAAGGTAAACATTAAACCTCTCAATTCTTCATTATATGTACCAAGATGAATGTATCACGAATCTCCCGATGATTGGGTTAGATGCCGTACACATCTCCCAATAATGTTAATGCCGTATCGATGGAGATAAACATGAAATCTCACGATCGCGAAGAGAGTGCAGCACACCACTGTAACTCTGATAGCGAAGTTGCCAGTATACCCTAGAAAGCTATATATAGCAAAGACACAAGATGTCCTGCATGTGATCTTGCGCTGACCGAGATGTGGGAGGTCTTGGTAGCCGACTCTACCATTGACTTTGTATGGTACCGATTTTGACTTCGCAGTGGTTGGTTGGAGAATGAGCGGTATACCTCATCTCCTCAGGGCATAAGTGTGATTTTAAAATGTAATCAGCCGTATAGCATATTTGCTTAAGAATTGAATACGTAAACTTATTGTATGATGTTAATTTTCTTTTATGCATTTCTAGATGATAAATGATATTCATATCTCTTTACATTTATTGCAAGTAGATAAATGAATTTTGAATCTACCATGCTCCTTAGGAAAGGAGATTACTTTACTTTGTTCACTCAATGTTTTATACTGTTGTTAATATATAAGAACTCCTATTCAGTTTTAATTATAATAAACTACTATAACAATGTTTTGGCGGAGAGTTATATCTCCCGCTGGGACAATTTACAATTGTCTCACCCCGTGGGATCCAATGTTTTTAGGTGGACGCAAACGAAGAAGCAGAAACCCTTTAGCAGGGAAAGAACAACAGCAACATCAGGGACATCAGTGATATCTTAGGTGGAGATACTGCCTGTCTAGTTGTATAGATAGTAGTCCTATGTGCCGTCTCTGTACTCTCAGGTCCTCGGAGTCAGTAGTCAGTGATTTAATGAATCGATCTGAGATTTTGGCTTGATGCCTTGAGGTTTTCATGCTGTTTATATATAATTTTGAATAGGACATCTAATGTTGTAATCCTCGAGAAGAGATAGTACATGTTGTGTACTTATGGAACAAGATGTAAATGTATACTTTGGTTCTAGATGAAAAAGATTTTCTATGTGTGGATCTCTTTGCAAAAAGTTTTAATTTTTAGTGATTTTTGGTAATCCGCTGCAAATGATTCTCTTCCGCTTAAGTAAATTCTGTTTATATAAGTTGGATGCCACAATTTAGTGGTATCAGATCTCTAGATTCGCTGAGTCTACAGAGACATAGGACTAAGGTAGTTGAGTCTATTCTAGTGTCATTCAGTGTATCTAATAGTATCTTCTGCTTATATAGGAGAAGAAGAACTTGAAGATGACTGAGTCACATAAGGAGTTTGCTGCAGAAACCAGCAATGCTGCACCAAGAAGAGGTGCAGGGGAGCAGGCAAAAGAGGGACAATTGCTTGAGGACCCCCTAGCTAATCCAACCATGATAATAAATCCTTCCTTAGGTATCACTGTTGGGGAACTTAGGGAAACTATGATGCATTTAGTGGATATAGCACTAGCAGTGCAATCTAGATTAACAACCCCCAATGATGATGTTTTCGACCTCAACAGGATATGTAATCAACATCAACAGGTTGAAGAAATAGGAAATGATGAAGTTATGGACTTAAATCGAGTCCATGCTCAACCTCAGCCTGTTGAATCAATACATAGTGATGTAGGGAATAGAATACAACATGAAATCAAGATCTGTCATAGGTGTAGAAAGCCTGGACATATCAGAAGGTACTGCCCAAAAAAGAAAAATAAGGTGATGATTGAGAAAAGGCCTATCCAAATCCAGGGACATAGGCCTAGTAGTTCCAAAAAGGGAAAGATTTTGGTATCACCAGTGCAACCAGAGCCTAGTACACCAAAGCAATGGTTATCTAGAAAGGACAAAGAACCTTCTGGATCATACTTAGCACCCAGAGTTTGCTATCAGTGTAGACAGGTAGGACATCTGGCAAGAGATTGCTCAGCCAGAAATGTTATGGTGAATCAACCTTTGAGGCAGAATCAGCCTGAGGAAGTGAACAATCCACGAATCATGATAGGTTAGACAAAATAATGTCATTTTAATATATCTTTTTATGGTTTCCTGAGTTAAAATGGAAAAGTAATTGATTTAGTTTTCTTTGATTAGTCTTGAGAGGACCTATATTTTGCATAGTAACATTATAAATGTTTAATGTTGTTCTTACCTCTATGAGAAAAGATGAGGTACAAAAGAGATGCCTGGATAAAAATTCAGGGATGTTAAATCTTATGCTTATGATAATATGAAAAAGAAGGAATATGATAGTATACAAAGTGCATACCACTTAATCTCAATATTTATATACCCTGTCCAGGTATACAATTATTGATGATAAAGTGAGTATGGAAACTCTTAGATTGTTATCTTTTTGATTGCTCTGATCAAGTAGTCATTCTGAGACAATCTAATGAGTATCATGAAATCAAAAATATGGAATGAATAATGTGACATATCCTAAGTATAAGAAAGAGAAGTCTGAGATAATCTCAGATGAGCATGTTTGTATGAGGAATTAAAAGTATATTCCTCATAAGATAAGAATGAGAATAAGGGAGATGAATCTTATCCAATAAAGTTGTAAGTATAATAAAGGTCTTTTCACATAATGAATAAATGGAAAATGTGATGAGATCCTAAGATGATCATAAACATGTGAGATAATAACAAAGAAAGGAATAATGTTATGTAATCATCCTTATGAATTCCTATGCTGAGGGCAAGGAACCTAGGATGAGATAAAAGAGTAATGATTCATGAATAGTTGAAAATACATGAAATAATAACAGGAATATGATTCCTTATTTTCTTTCCTTTTAGGGACATGGCAATCAAGTGGGTCATAGGACACTTGATGTGCATAATATAAAGATGTTTATGTGATGGATACTTAGAAAGGTATCAATTTATCTTGGACTTTGGCTCCAAGGTGAAGATGTATGTAACAAGAAATATCTCAAGATGAAAGGAAGATAAAGATTTGATGTGTTTTCAACTCATGTGATAGGTATCAAGGTAAGAAATTATGGTATCTAAGAAATATCTGATGATTTATGTTGACTATTTGGAATGGTCAACCATGAAATCAGATTAATCATGCAAAATAATATGAACATCACATGATAGGGGTTTATGCTTTGCATAGACATAACAATTGAAGATATATTTGAGAAAAGTTCTTGGTTGATATGTAATCTCTCTTTATGGTAAAAGAATGCACAACTAATAAGTTAGTTAGTGCAAGTAATAAGGAAAGCTTGTGATGTGTCATCAAGTAAGGTGACACAATCAAAGTATGAAAAGACTTATAGTCCCAAGTGGGTGACAGAATATAATTGTGAACCTTGAATGTGAAATGTTGAATTAACTAAGGAACATGGGAGTATGTGTCCCATGTGAACCAATTCATGATAACTTATGTGGAATAACTTTGTTTTGATCAAAACTCTATGGTGTCTCCATAATAATGAGATGTTATGTGATGACATGATGATATGATGTATGAATAATATCTATTTCCCTTTATCTGGGATTTTGGGGACGAAATCCTTGTTAGGGGTTTATAATTTGTAACATCCCTGGCCTGGGTTATGCCTTAAACCTGGGAGTTTTGCTTAAGCAAGTTAATTAGATCCTTAATTTTATCTTGTGAAAAGTAATTAAGGCTCAAGAGGAGCTTATGTTTCAATTTTGGTCCTATTTCAATAATGTTGAAGCAATGTTTGCTTATTTAGGACGAAAGTGCAAATTAACCAAGTTGAGGGGTTAACTTGAAAATTTAACTTGATAAATGTTCCTCAAGTAATTTGGCATCATGAGAATGAAGATGATGTAGAGGAATGGCTTATGAAAGCCTGAGTACCAAGAAAGAACTGATAAAACAATGTTTATGCATTAAAACCTAGTTTTGGTGTAAAGTGTAATTTACCCAAAACCTAGGGTTCAATATGCAAATTACCACTTCAATAAGGTCCCTAATGTTTCTTGTCACCATGTAGAGCAAATAAAATGAGAGGGGCTCCTCATTTGAATTAATTTGGAGGAGAGAGAAATTTGATATTAAAATAATCAAGATTTAAGCCTAATTGAAACTCTAATTCAATTTAATGCAAAAATAAATAAAATAATTGAAGGGCTTTCAACCAAAATTAAAATGGTTGGATTCAGATGTTGTTGGAAGAGCTTAAGCCTTGCATAGGCACGAGTATATCCTAAGGAGGTGAAAACTCCACTCACCTTATTATAAGAAAAAGAAATTCCACTCAAAAGTGGAAATTACTATTATAAGGATTAATGTGCTAAATTTCTTTCCCATTAATCCTTGGATAATGAATAGGTTTTACAAGAGGATGAAGATGGCTTCGTGGCCAAGAATTGAGGGGGAAGTGGTGGACATAATTTCGGAAATAAAGGAATTAATTCCATTTTCTCTTTCCTTGGAAATTCCTTATACATATCCCATTTCCAACCCACTTAAGGACCTTTTCTTGGATTTTCTTTTCTCATTTTGCTTTGGCCGACCACGGGAGAGATCAGGAGAAGTAGAAGGACGACTCTAACCTGTTGGTAAGATTTTGATCATCTTCCACCTTGGATTCATGGTGAAAACCCAAAATCAATGCTTGATTCTTTGTCTTTTTCACTCGATTTCCAATCCTAGCCAACTTCTTCATCTAAAAGCTCAAGAACGGACCTTGGGTAGTTGCTAGAACTTCATCCACCATTAGAGCCGTGGAGCATGGAGCTTGTAGATCAGATTTTGAGGCGGTTTTATAAATCAAACCCTAAACATTGATATTGCAATCCATTCTTCAATAATTATTGATTATTTTCTTCTTTTTGGTACTCTTTTGATTCATTGCTGAATTTCCACGAAAAACGGCTGCTGTTCTTGGTTGCACGAAGGAATATGATGATGACATCATCTTGACACTTTTCCCAAGAAAATTTTTAGGCCAAACGGTTTCAAATAGTTGCTCAAACGGGTTCCCAAACTGTTTGGGAGCAAACGGTTTCAAACCGTTTGGGAGCAAACAGTTTCAAACCGTTTAAGGGCAAACGGTTTCAAACCGTTTGGAGGTGTTGACCAGGGTTGACCATTTGGAGATTTGTTGATAATGATGTTGGTTAATGACCCACTAATTATAATTGATTAGTTTAATTGTTTCATGAGTTGAAGGACAATCAATCACCAAACCCTAATCGGGTTAAGTGCTGATTTCTAATTTGATTGAGTTGGAACTTTGGGTTGATTGACCCAAACGGTCTCAAAACCGTTTGGGAATCACCCAAACTGTCTCAAGACCATGTGAGGGTCACCCAAGACCGTTTGGAGGTCTAGGGTTGAGTATGGTTGGGTATTTGAAGATCCAAAGTTACCAAATAGAATTGCAATCAGTTGCTGATTTTATGATCAATCCAATGATCCAAACCCTAATTGGATGACTTGGATTTGGATGATGAGATGAGAAAACGGTCTCAAGACTGTTTGGAGGTCATCCAAATGACCTCAAGACCGTTTGAGGTCAGGTCATGTTCAATATGGATGGTGTTCCAATGGTTTCAAAGTAATTGGTTTCACAATGATTAACATTGAAGGTTCATTGGTTACAAAGCCTAAACCAATTGATTCAAAACCTTAATTGATGATCAAATGAGAGTTAAATCAGTTGAAGTATAATCCTTTAAGATCAATTGAAGCATGGTGTTAATTTTAATTGATGAGTGATTATATGAATTCAATCGATCAAGGAATCAATATTGGAAACCCTAAATCAACATGATTGGTGGAGACCATATTTGGTCCATTCAGTTTTGAGGAGGTTTGGACCAAACGATCTCAAGACCGTTTGGGACCAAATGTTCCCAAACCAGTTGAGGCCTAAACGCTTTCAACCCCAACTTTAGCAATCGGTTTCAAGTGTTACTTTGTCAAACGGTTTCAAGGACCAACTTTACCAAACGGTTTCAATGGTATGTTCATGACCGTTTGGAGATCTAAACGGTCTTAAACCATTTGGAGGTATTACTAGCAAGACCGTTTGAGGTTTGATTGGTCAAGACCATTTGGGGTCCAAGTGACCAAGATCGTTTATAAGGTAATTAACCAAACCGTATGAACACTCAAAGTAACTAAAGTTCAACTGTTTAATTGAACATTTCATGATGTGAACCAAGGGTAATTATATTAATTATACCCTTAAGGAGATAGGGTGATTAGTACCCTTTAGACAATTAATCTCTAATGATCATGAAATAATGACACAACGGATTAAGTGTCAATTATTCATTCAAGATTAAGTTGACTTAGTCTATTCAAGACTGAAGTAGTATCATCTTATAGAGGATGAGAGAGAGAGAGAGGACTTCCTACATGAATGATAATCATGTAATGTGAGACGATCCAATCCATAAACCACGATATAAACTTAGCGGAAGCATTCGATTAACAGCGGAATGCAAAAATCACCGGAAATTAAAACTTTTTGAGACAAGATCTTGAAATCATAAAACTTCTTTTATAAAACCAAGATAAACAGTTTACATCTCTGTTAAATCACTTCTTGAGTGATTATACACAACCAGATACAAAATCCCAAGATTCAAACCAAAATTATCAGACCAATTAACTCCAAGGACCTGAGAGTACACAGATGACATAAGACTAACTAACTACAAGACTCAGCAGTCAGTATCTCCACCTGAGATTCACTGCTGCTCCTGGTGCTGCTACTGCTGATACTGATCACCTGCAGACTGGTTCCTTCATCCTCAACGACCACCTAAACAGTTGAAATCTACAGAGTGAGACAATTTTAAATAATTGTCCCAGCGAGAGATATAACTCTCCGCCAAAAACTTTATTATAGCAATCAAAGAACAACATAAGCAATGAAAGTTTTAAATGTAATCATATTGACATTAAGTAGGACAACAACATTTAAGAAATATGAGAACATATATACAAGGTAGTGTAACTTCAATCATTGTATCTCGTAGTTCAACCTAAGCAGATATGCTACGCGGTTGATTATGTTTTACAAACATTATTATGCCCTGTGGAGATGAGGTATACCGCTCATACTCCAATCGATTAGTGTTAAGTCGCATCGGTATCATACCTAGGTCATAAAAAGAGCCGGATTCTTATGACCTCATCTTCCTCAGTCAAAGTGAGGATACACATGCAGGACATCTAGTGTCTCTGCTACTATAGCTCACCAGGGTATTCTGGTACTTCTCTATTAGAGTCACAGTGGCATTTTGTACTCTCTTCACCATTGAAAGATTTCTTGCTTATCTCTCATAGATGCGGTATAAAAGACTTCCTCCGGAGAATAGTGTTACATCACCCCAGTATAAACATATAGTGAAGGAATGATAGATTAAGGTACATCTACATCAATTCCTACACTAGGACGTAAGGATATACACATCCATATTCCCCCACATACTCAAAAGTATGTGATCCACGAGTTCCCTTAGGAAAACCTGTTTCACCATCATTTAACTTCTGACAATGATGGATCTATGATCAGGGCTCTACATGGTATGATTATACTTGATTAGTTAGGTAAATTTCAGAATTCTTTTAATCATCATACATGTTCTCAAACATTATTCTTTAGGACAGCAGTTATGAAAGTAGAATACTAAATGTAACAAGTCTAACTCACATTAGTTATCATTTCTTAATCATCTCATCACAAGTCATCTAATTAGCATGACCTTGATGATACTCATGGATCTTACAGCCTCTCATCTCATGTGATGCCACTTACTAGGCAACAGGGTATGTCACTATTCATAAGGCTAATAACATGCTTTCAATGAATATGGTATCATAATTCTTACATGGATATGATCATCCTCATATAAGAACCTGCATAGTTAATTCAACTAATAATAGTAAACAATTCATTTCAAGAGTTGTACCTTCATGCTCTCACAAGAGCTAGTTTCCTAATTTACATCAAATATGATTATCCAATCCCTTCCATTATGATTAGAAATAGTGATTCCTCCTTTCATACTTAAATCATGAAGATTCATGCTTAAAAGCATAACCTGGAATTAGGGTTTATTGTACATTTCATCATATTACCCTCAATTAGGGTTTACTATTCATATTAGATGTTTTCACCCTAGAATTAGGGTTTACTATTCACTTCATAGTGACTTAAGCTCATAGCATCATCATGTATGAGAAACATCATCATTGAAGCCTTCAAATTAGGTTAAGATTCATCAATTATCATAATTAGGGTTTACATGATCTCACATAGGTGGATCATACCCTAATCATGCACATTCATATACATTGAAGGTACTTTACTTGAATTTCAACCATACTTGGGACCTTCTCTCTCCTATTACTAATAGGTGGTGATTACATCACTCTAGATTAGGTTAGGTCAAGTCATCATTGACTAACATAAACTAAGTCACCACTATCATGTCATTAGGGTTTGATTAAAACAAGGTATCATCTAGTTGAAGCCCTTCAAGGGTATATTGGTAAAGTACACAATGATCACCATCATGGGTCAATATTTTAATCAATTAACCCCTTTATTGTCATTGGATAAGTTTAGGGTTTAGATTAGACCACCATTGAACCAATTAAACCTTCAAAGAACTAAGCAATCACAACCCTAAAGTCTCCAAACGGTTACACACTTTCAACCTCCAAACGGTCTTGAGACCATTTGGATGTGTTGACCGTTTGCTAAAGTTGACTTCAAGACCGCATGACACTCAAGACCGTTTGCCCTTAAACGGTCTTGAGGTTGTTTGGGTGCGTTGACCATTTGAGCAAAGTTGACTTCCAAACCGTTTGAGGTTATGCGACCTTGAAACCGTTTGATCTTAAACGATCTTGAGATCGATTGGACCAAACGACCTTGAGATCATTTGAGCCCAAATGGTTTGAGACCGTTTGCCCCCAAACGGTCTTGAGACAGTTTGGCCCAAAACGGTCTTGAGACCGTTTGGTCCAAATGGGCTCAAACCGTACGAACCTCAAAGGTGTATCAAAGGTTATAATCGATTGGGGTTTTCTATGTTGAAGCCTTCAATTGGCCATATCCTTGTTAACCACTTATAAATTGAGTCAGTTAGGGTTAACCTTAATCAATTAGACACCAAATTGACCCTCAATTGAAAGCCAATTAGGGCTGAATCCAACTCAATTAGGGTTTACAATCGGTTAACCCTCAACAATCAACAATGTGAATCAAATTGAAGTTGAACCCATCAATTGACACTCAATTGGGCCCAAACTTGGCCCAAACGATCTTGAGATCATTTGGACACCCTCCAACGGTCTTGAGACCGTTTGCCCAAGGTTTCATCAAAATCTAAGTTGATTTGATAAGGGTTGAACCCTAATTAGGTCTAAAATCAGCACTTTTAATCAATTCATCAACTTATTGTGATTGGACCCTCAATTCATCAAATTACCTTAACCGTAGACCTCCAAACGGTCTTGGGTTGTCACCAAACGGTCTTGAGACCGTTTGAGTGAACGCCCAAATGGTCTTGAGACCGTTTGGGCCCTTCAACCCAAAGTTCACCAAAATCTATCCTTGAAATCAGCAATTCAACCCGATTAGGGTTTAGGGGGTTGAAGTGCCTTCAATTTGTGATTGGTTTGCAATTAAATCATGATTCTTTGTAATTGATTAATTCAACATGTGTACAACAGACCTCCAAACATTCTTCACTTGTTCAACCTTACCAAACGGTCTTGGAGACCGTTTTAATCTAAACGGTCTTGCAAGGCCTCATGAGATCAAACAGTTTGAGACCGTTTGATTTCAAACGGTTTGCAAACCGTTTAGACCAAATGGTCCAAGGTCGTTTGATAAATTTACATAGGAATTCACGCCCATCATCTTCAACCTTGAGATAGGTCGGTTACTTTGTGGATTTGCTTGTAAGAAAGCAAGGAGGAGTGGGGAAGAAGTAGAACTAAGTATATTTTGCAAGAATACAAGTATGCATAATAAAGCAAGAGGTTTAAAGTTATAAAACCCACCTCAAACGTTGTTCCTAGAGATCCAAGCTTCCAATCTTCAAGCCTTTAATGGTGTATTGAGCTCCACAGGTTGGCTAAAGATGATTCTCCAAGGAAAGGTTGGGGAAAGTCGGCTAGAACAAGAAACCTAAGTGAGATAACCATAAAACCAACCTTATACAAGGAGTTCCTCCATGAATCCGAGCTAGAAGATGGTCTCTTCTCACCTTAGAACAAGTTGGTCGTCCCCCTGAGTTCTAGAGCTCTGCCTTGGTCGGTTGAGAAATATGATAAGTGAAGAAGAGAAGGGGATACATTTACTTGGTTTGCAAAGGAAGAAGCTTATATAGCTTGGGTTAGTTTTCAACATAAGGACCTCTAGTTTCATGGTTTCTCATCTAGGTCCCTCCTTCCTTCTAAGGCACGATCAATCTATCATTACTTAAGCAAAGCCCATCAAAACTCAATATCTAAGGGTAAAGAAAGCCAACATGCAACTAAGGTACATATATGAAGGGTCTTCTTACTCATACTAGGTGATTTTACTACAAAGGTCATTCTTCTTATCTAATTATTTAATTGAAGCGCCCCTCTCATCATTTCTACTCCACATCATGTCAAGAGTCATAAAAGATATTCTAGAAGGTGTATTTTACAAGTTGAACCCCACATTTTTGGTAAATTGCACTTTACTCCAAAATTAGGGTTTTAAGCACAAGGATTGCTCCACAAGCTGCATCTTAATGCCCAAGCTTGGGAAATCCATCATATCTCATCATATTTACTCATATGATTCTCATCATCAGAGGAACATCTTAACATGTGTAAATTTGCAAGTTAGCCCCTCTAATTGGGTAATTTGCACATAAGTCCTTGCATTATAAAACAATACTACAATATTGTTTAAAAAGGACAAAATTGAAAATGTATGTTCCTCAGGAACTTAATTACATGCCAGGGGATAATTACAAGTATTTAATTACATATTTAGGCAAAACATCTAGGGTTAACTTATAACCCAGCTCAGGGATGTTACATAATGGATAAGCCTCAACACCTTCAACATGATTGATTAAGTAATTAGGGTATGATCCCCAATAAAGAGATCATGAAACCCTAATCAAGGAGGTTGACCTAATCTAGGGCAATATCAGATGTAACCTAAAACAAGGATAATGTTGTGACTCTAAACCATGATGATAATATGAGAAACCCTAATTGAGGGTGAATCTATGAGAAACACTAATTGAGGTTAATGTTATAAGAAACCCTAATTGAGGTTGATGTTATGAGAAACCCTAATATAGGGTAATGTGATGTGAATAGTAAACCCTAATTGTGGGTTATGGAATGAGAAACCCTAATCTAGAGTAATGCCATATGAAACCCTAAATTAGAATGATGTTATATGGAACCCTGATGCAATGAGGTGATGTAAGACTCAATCCTGGATGATGTCATGTAATGATACTATGATATGTGAAACCCTAGTGATGGTATAATAGCCAAAATACTAAAGTGAAGTGTGGCTAATATAATCAAATAAGATGAGAATGTTATAACCATGTAGGGTAAGGTTGATGAACCATATGAATGGTAATGTGGTTATTCTAATGAATAAGGGTCTAAGAGACAAGATGATGCCTATATCCTTATATAACCAACTCTATACATGTGTAACAACCTATACACCTTACAATGATGAGGACATGAAACTCTTAGGAATGATGTATGCTATACTAAATAATGATGTGGATAACATCCTAAGAGTTGAAATATCTAAAGTGATGGATAATGGTTTATCCTATATTCAACACTTCCTAACCATTGGATAAGTCCATACCATTAAAGATAGTTGGAAAATTCTAATGTGTGACCTATGTACCATATGATGAAAATGACAAGTTAGTGGATAAAGTATTAAGAGGGAAATACCTTAATACAAGGTTAGCTGATTAACTTAAGAAAGATGGAAATGAGAAGAAAGTGATACATCAATACATGATTGATATCACGTTCAGCATTTCAGTATAAACATACCTTGATGAACTTCTAATCCAATATTCTTGGAAAAGAAACACATGGGGTGTGTGATATGTAAGTGTTACAATAAAGATGTAATGAACTTAATGTACTTGGATAAATGTTGACTAATATACCTTGAGAATGGGGTAAGCCAAATCAATGAGTATGATGTAATCATACCATGATAAGGATAAGAAATGAACTCATACCTTGAATTGATGATCATTAATGATATATGATGAGAATGGTGATCATAAGCAAATACTTATGATATCTTTGAATGCTCCTAGAGGTGTGGGGCAATACATTAGGGTTGAACTAATAATGTGAGCATGAAACCCTAATTAATGTGTGATGGGAAACCCTAACCCTAATTTTGGGTAAAGGGAATGAAAAGCCCTATTTAATAGATAACCCTAATCCTGATAAAGGATAGTGGTGTACTATTGTTTCATATGATGTGATAAATGATTTAGATGACTGTTATCATGTCTATTAATCATGTAGACATCATGAGATGATGAACATAGACATATTTGAGCTATGACATTCATATGATAAATATGTTGAATGGCCTTATGTGCCTAATGTTGTTGTTTCTTAGTAAAAGTAACAAAATGTGTATGGACCTTATGAGTTCCATGAATAAGTGGTTGTCTAGTGAAATGTGATAAAACACTGAATAGGCCTTGTGATCCATGTGAGATATAATATAACAAGTATTATGTATACCTCAGTCTGAGAAACTGGAGGTAATAGTTACCTTATAAGTGGTAACCGTGATAGTGATGAATTGAGGGTATGAATACCCTCAGTTGATAAGTATGATAATGATGTTATTGAGAGATGTGAACTTTCAAAGAAATGAAATGAGGGACTGAGATCCCAATGTCTTATAAAGATTGAAAAGTGATTGATGAAAATAGTACATATTTCTTTATAGCACTTGTCTGAATAAGTTATGTTTGAGAACTTGACTGATGCTAAAAGAATATGCTAATGTACTTAATTAAAAAAGTGAAATCATATCATGTAGAGCCCTGACCATAGATCCATCATCTTCAGCAAATTGGTGATGGTGAAACGGGTTGCTTCGCGGCAAAAACCTAGAGGGAATACTTTCAAGTATGTGGGGGCAATGGGTGACTGTATCCTGACGTCCTAATGAGGGAATTGATAGAAGGTAAACATTAAACCTCTCGATCCTTCATTATATGTACCGGGATGGATGTATCATGAATCTCCTGATGATTGGGTTAGATGATGTACACATCTCCCAATAATGTTAATGTCGAATCGATGGAGATAAACATGAAATCTCATGATCGCGAAGAGAGTGCAGCACGCCACTGTAACTCTGATAGTGAAGTTGCCAGTATACCTTGGAAAGCTATATATAGCAGAGACACAAGATGTCCTGCATGT
The DNA here is from genome assembly GCA_963693085.1 of Alisma plantago-aquatica. Classification (NCBI taxonomy): domain Eukaryota; kingdom Viridiplantae; phylum Streptophyta; class Magnoliopsida; order Alismatales; family Alismataceae; genus Alisma; species Alisma plantago-aquatica. Next base: position 925,586,792 of record OY856410.1, on the reverse strand, counting down.
GATCTTGCGCTGACCGAGATGTGGGAGGTCTTGGTAGCCGGCTCTACCATTGACCTTGTATGGTACCGATTTTGACTTTGCAGTGGTCAGTTGGAGAATGAGCGCTATACCTCATCTCCTCAGGGCATAAGTGTGATTGTAAAATGTAATCAGCCGTATAGCATGTTTGCTTAAGAATTGAATACGGAAACTTATTGGCTGATGTTACTTTTCTTTTATGCATTTCTAGATGATAAATGCTATTCATATCTCTTTACATTCATTGCAAGTTGATAAATGAATTTTGAATCTACCATGAGTAGATACAATGTTCTCCTTAGGAAAGGAGACTACTTTACTCTGTTCACTCAATGTTTTATATTGCTGTTAATATATAAGAACTCCTATTCAGTTTTAATTATAATAAACTGCTATAACAATGTTTAGGCAGAGAGTTATATCTCCCGCTGGGACAATTTACAATTGTCTCACCCCGTGGGATCCAATGTTTTTAGGTGGACGCGGACAAAGAAGCAGAAACCCTTTAGCAGGGAAATAACGGCAGCAACATCAGGGACAACAGTAATATCTTAGGTGGAGATACTGCCTGTCTAGTTGTATAGATAGTAGTCCTATGTGTCGTCTCTATACTCTCAGGTCCTCGGAGCCAGTAGTCAGTGATTTAATGAATCAATCTGAGATTTTGGCTTGATGCCTCGAGGTTTTCATGTTGTTTATATATAATGTTGAATAGGACAGCTGATGTTGTAATCCTCGAGAAGAGATAGTACAGGTTGTGTACTTATGGAACATGATGTAAATATTATACTTTGGTTCTTGATGAAAAAGATTTTCTATGTGTGGATCTCTTTGCAAAAAGTTTTATTTTTTAGTGATTATTGGTAATCCGCTGCAAATGATTCGCTTCCGCTTAAGTAAATTCTGTTTTATATAAGTTGGATGCCACAGGAAGTGTTGATTATACAAGTATTACAATACTTGGTTTTTTTTAATCATGATGTTAATATGGTAATGAGATTTTTATTATTTTAGGGTTTAAGTTAGTAGTATTCTCATGTGGATTACACTCTTTCTTAAACCTTAAATCCATGTACCCGATTTCTAAAGTGTTATTGAGAGGATTATCTTATATGCATCATAAGCTTTGGTTTAATTACCATGTGCTAAGTTTCTGTCTTTATGTTGTCCATGGATTTATGGAATATTTCTCATATATGTTAAAGTTAAAATTTCTCTCTCCTAAGTGGTTTGTGATGATAATCTTTGTGATGGTTTTGTTAGGGTTTGTTGATCATGAACCCATGAGTTTTTAGCTTTGTGACACTTAGTATTCTTACTATTAGCCTTGGTTTCAGTCGACACATATGTCCCTATTAGAGTTGAGGTCAAGACACCTATATATAGTTTTGGGTTGAGACACTTTATCATGATGTGGTCAAGACATCTTGTTTTGAACTTTGATCGATAAATGTTACCTCTCGGTGTTTGGGGTCATGACCATGAGTTGTGTTTTGGTCAAGACTCCTATGAGTTGGTTTGGTCATGCTCGTGACAAGAGCCTTTGTTGATGGTCTAAACCCTAATCATAGGATGGCAGAGACACTTAGCTTTGTCGTAGTAGAGACAACATATTGAATGGTGATTGAGACACATGGTTATTGAGGTCAAAACACCATATTGAATGGTTGTCGAGACACATGATTGTTACACTCGTGACACATGCCTTGAAGGTGGTCAAGAAACATACTATCTTACTTGGTCGTAACACATGCAGGACATGATGAGATGGTACACATACATATGTATATGAAGGTGATACTTAGTGTGGTTAATATAATGATCTAATCATTTTCAACTAATGATGTTTAACCCTAAATTAGTCCCAAGAAAGTTGGAGATGGTGTAAAAAGAGTTTGGTGTCATGATTGTGATGTGAAATCCTAATTGATTCATATGTGTAAACTCTAATTTAAATCTTAGGGTGTGTTATACTTGTTGAAAATGTAAGGATGAATAGCTTGTCATTTTATTTTTTCTCTCCTAATTGTATGTATCCAATCTTACAAGTTAACTGAGTATCATAGCTTGTGGATGCTATGATAATGATAATATGATACATGGTGATGGCTATGAGAACTTTTAAGAGGTGTATTGAAATCATAATGATGTATATGTGCATACTTAGTCATAATTTGTTGTGTTGAACTCGAATACATTCCAAATATATGGGAGTTGATAAACTAAGGTTTGATGAATGATTATTGCAATAGAACTCTAATTGGTTATACTTGGAACCTTAACCCTAATTTTGGGAATAGATGATATACATTTTTACATTGTTAAAGTGAATAGCATATATGATGATTCTATCTCCTATTTGTGTACAACCTAACCATGTAGGTCAACTTGGATGTCATAGCTAATGACTGCTATGGTGTATATGTGATATGCTATAGATGATGCTTAAATTCCTGATGAGGCAAGATGAGACAATAGTGAGCTACATGAACAATGTGATTGGTCTAATGACCAAGTGAAGGCTTAATGCCTAATGTGAGGTGATATCCTTCAGTGATATAATGAACAATTGATATTCCCTATGATAGTGGCAATGTGAGCCATATTTGGCAGTGATAAAGTGTGTTGATGCTGATATCCTTGAATAAGGCAGTGCGACAGTGATATCAAGGGATAGTGTGACAAGTTTATACTTTGTATGTTTTATATTCTCTGAAGTTGTGTTATGCCTTTATCTTTGTAGAAGAAATTTAGGGTTTGTATGTTGTAACTTGATTGATGCTAAAAGATACTTAATTGTCTTTGATAATCAAGTGAAACCCTTATCATGTAGTTTCCATGTACCATAGATCCATCTTCACCGTTAGTATCTAGCTGGTTGGTGAAAAAATAGCTCGTACGAGTATCTAGCTGTTGGATCATGGATATGCATGTAACGCTTGGGCCCACTACCTTAGGCTTCAGTAGGGTTTTAGGAATGATGAATGGAACCACACACCACCACTAGCCTTAATTGCACGCTCTATTCTCACTCACACGCAAGCCAGGGTCAACTTCCCGACTAGTCACCCATCCTAGTACTACTCCAAGCTGAGCATGCTTAACAATGGAGTTCTTTAGTGATGGACACCTGGAAAAGGAGGTGCACCTTGGTGATATGGGTAGTCCAATAATTCCTTTTAAGATCATCTTATCTGAGGCCTGAAATCCAGGGATGTTACAATCTCCCCCACTTGGACTCTTGACGTCCTCGTCAAGGCTCAACTATATGGCCTCATAATATTTCCCCATTTCAGTGCAAACCCAACATGACCCATGGACACCCAGCTCCCGACCACGGAACACCAGCATAAGGGTGGCTACATCACCATGGATATCCCTTTCCTACATGCCTAGACTGTACAGCTCAAGACTGGCATGCCACATGCCCGTGTGGGCCCCACCTACTGGAGGGGTTTTGGCTCTGATACCATTTGTAACGCCTGTGCCCACTGCCCAAGGCTTAAGTAGGGTTTCAAGAATGACGACTGGCCCCCCAGACCACCACTAGCTTTAACTGCGCACTCTATCCTCACTCACATGCAAGATGAGATCAACATCCCGACTGGTCATCCATCCTAGTACTACTCCAAAGTTGAGGATGCTTAACTATGGAGTTCTTTAGTGATGGGCTCCCAAAAAAGGAGGCACACCTTGGTGATATGGGTAGTCCAATCATTCCTTTTAAGATCATGTTATCTGAGGCCTAAAATCTAGGGACGTTACAATGCAACTAGTGTCTAGTAATAGATTCATATGTGTCGTCCCTATATACTTAGGTCTTCAGGAGTGTTTTGTGAATGTTGTACATCGGTTTGAGTTTTTGGTTGTATGCCATAGTGGTATAGACATGTTTTGTATACATGAACAAGTGATCATATGTAACACATTGTGGCTCGTTAGCCAGTGAACAATGATGTGTAATAATTTTTCTATGAATGAAATAAAAGTGGTACAAGTTTATGTCTTCAATTGTGAGTTGTTCATCTTGAAATTTTGTTATGAGATCGGTTTTAATTTACCTTGTTTTGTGGTAATATGATTATTAGTAATAATTCCACGCTTTATTTTGAGTAATCTAGCTTGTGTGGCAAAGGGTGTCACAGCTCAGTGCAGAAAAACCATGTAGTGTTTGAGCAGAACAACCATCACATTGCAAATCAACGCAACCATTAGATTGGAACTCAAGGAAAACCATCTAGTGTTTGAGTGTAGACCAACCATCAGATTGTGAACCCAAACAACATCAGAAGGTGCAAATGCCTTCACCTCCACAAAAAACAAACATTAAGGGTTGATGCCTTTATGTATCAAGGTTTAGAGCATCCAAATTATATTTGATTATGAATAATACTATGAATCAAATTATACATATGTTAAAATTTCATCTAGATCCCTAGAACAACAAAATTTTGCATAAAGGTCCACACAATTCCATAAATTTGCAAAACTTAAGCAAACAAAGTTAGATTTGGACCAAATTTGAAACATAGATTTTTCAAATCATATCAAAAAATAAAATAAGGTATAATTAAGAAAGTAAATACCCAATTAAATTAAACAAGTATGTTTAACAATTAAACCAGGTTAGGGGTTTTACAATTATAAGATTGTTTTGGGATTATAGTCGTCAGTTGTTTTCAGTAACCAATGATGTGTCTTTGATTTTTCGGGTGGAAGGAAGAATCAACATTTTTGTATGGTCTATGCCGATGGTATGCTTTATAAAATTGACTTGTACTTCTTTATAAGTTAAAATTTAACTAATAAAGATTGGTGTGGTGTCATTTGTCTTATTGAAAAAAATGACAATAAAGATCTACATCTTTAGTTTTTATAAGGAAACCAATGTTGCATGTCTATTTTTTCCCTTTATAGTAGGTCTCCCAAGCTGTCGTGCAGATGTTTAGTAGGATGTAGAACCTGTGGTTCACTATGACAACAACTTCCATCCTATGTTTATCTTAACAACATGCCAACATAACTTGCAAAACCTATAATAACAAACACATACAAGAGTCCACATCCACACACTTCATTCACACACATGCAATTTCATTCTTATCTACTCTTCATTTAATTCTCATGCACATATGCACATACACAATTCATTCACACAAATGCAATTTCATTGTCATTTACTTGTACAAGTGCAACTCATCTTATTCATTTCTCTTCACATTTTTTTTTAAAATTGGCCATTCTATTCATCCCGTGGCCTGGGCTCGATCCTGGGACCTCTTACTAACAAACCGAGTGTCTAACCATCTTGGTGTCTCCTGTTATACATTTTCACTTTATTCATACATATATGCATATATACACACATCATTGACATATACATCAACAATTCACTTGGTTCAAAATAAACTTGCAAAAATCCATTACCATGAAATGTATATAGTAATAATGACAATAAAATTTGAAATAACTTCATAATTTACCTCAATCAATTACAAAATTGACTTCCTTAAGGAAGGATTTTCCCCACTGATCTTGTATCTCATCCAGTTCTTCTTTCCTATAGGACTTTATTGTCTTAAAGAGTTGCAAAGACACTGACATAAATTCAAGAGTTTCCTTTGAGTTTTTATATTATCATAGGAGACTATTTACTTGTGCCTCAAGACTATATCGATTAACTTTTCTATGAAATGGATGTCTTGTGACACATGTTTGACAATTGGAGCCACTTATTGCATCTTGTAGCATCTGCATGCCCAATTATTATCTTGTATAGGATCCTATCATATTATAGTTATGTGAAATGCTACTAAATGAAAAAAAGCATAGTTGGCATATATATATGTGCTTTGAATTCATAAAACTAACATAAAATTCTTCCATGGTACTTTTTTTATTTCTTATCTTCCTCTCCTCTGGCCTTTTGAATGATTTTATACCCTTATATGTTCAAGAAATACAAATGATTGAATTAGTGAATATCGTGTAATGATGGAACCATTAAGATATGTTGATAGATAAAAAAAATTACTTACTCTATAATTGCTAATTTTGTTGTGTGTTCCTACTCCCTAATTTACTACCTGAAGGATCACGATAATGCACAAACATCATCTTAGATGTAATTACCAAAAACTCTCAATGCCTATTATTGAGTGAAAAGAAGGGAAACAATAGAAAACCAAAATTTCACAATAAAAATAATTCATAAGGTGAAATTATAGCAATGAGGATGAAACTCATCCAAAATTGAAAGGAGCATTAATCTCATTCTTTCCCATAGTAGCAAAATATTTAAATGGGGGTAGAGAAGTATTTACTTATAGAAAAGTTTTCTTTAAATACACGTCTAATCTATGATGGAACTAGAAATGCCATATTGGTCAATGTGAATTGCCCACTCACCAAATATAAGTAGCAACAGAACATATGTATGCACTAATATATGAGAATATATATATATATAGAGAGAGATTTTAAGATCTCACAATATCTAAAGTTCTATCGTGGTATTAGGAGAGGAATTCTCTGCCCTTTTCCTGTGCGTGTGATGAGGCCAAATGTCCAGGAGGGTGGTAAATCAAGGTGGCGTATGGGATTTGAACCTGGGTCCCGATGTTAGGGGACATTATGCTTGACCACTTGAGCCACTACTTTTCGGCCTAAAGTCTATCATGATTGTACTAAACCAACCATATTTGAATATCTCCATAATATCTATCAAGAATGCACTAGGGTCGTTATCTTTCCCTACAATGTCCTCTTGAATATACACCATAATAGTCCACCCATTTCTACATTGTCTAACCATGTGCCAACCCCCTGCACTTAGGACCTAAAGAGTCGAATAGGACCTATGGAATAGAAGAAGGTATCAAAGGATTTGAAGGAGTATCTATAGGGGTCTTCTTAGGTACTATGCCCTTCATGTATTCTCATATCATTTACCAAATATAACACAATTAGAAAAGAACCACAAATACAAATGCAATATAAATTTATCATACATTCTCAATGAAAACTCCAACTTTGGGCCACACAACCAAGCCATATTTTGTTTCTCCTAGTATGCTATGCCTGGGGTGGGCAAGTGGCATTGGTGTGTTTTTCCATTATTGATATACAAGTTGGATACTCACACGAAGCGCATCTTCAAGCATTCGATCACCATAACATTTTCCTCTAAAAGTCTTATAAAAAACTTGCCCAATGCCACAACATAGAAGGTAGGTTCTGGCAATGCAAGATGTCATTTTTTATTACATATATGTTATATATAGTGTTATTTGTACTAAAACACAACATATTATAACTTCAGTTGGAAGGCTATTATAAAGAAAACTTAAATCATGCATGCCAACTGGCAGGTTCATGGGATTACTCTCAACCACCTCTATCTGTGGAGGTCCACCTTGTAAGAAGAGCAGTGTGATTGAGGTACTATTTTAGGAGGTTGAGACTGGGAAGGGTGAAACTATCTCATTGCTTCTTCTATTCTCTTTGCAATCATGTCTTCTACCCCATAATATTAAAATATACCTTTTTTGATAGATTTGCACTTTTGCTCTGATGTGTCAAAATAAATATTATCTGATGACCAACCCTAGTGCCCCTAACATGACCAAGATGCTCTGTGGGTACCCAAAGAAACCATAAATTCATCCCTTTTCCCCTCAAGGATGTAAGTGCCTTGTTTTTTGCTCATAGAGATCCCTCTAATTATCATCAATAGTAATTGGTTAGTAAAACATAAAAGTCAAAGTAAAAAACGAATATGCAATTTGAGTGTTAAATTTTACCATTTTTGCAACCACCATCAATGGTTGTAGAGTTGGGTACTTATCCAAAGTGTCTTATCCTCTCATGTATCCACTCCCTGTGGAAAGGTAGAGGTGCATGAGTAGTAAAAGTCTCAAAAGACACTAGACTAAGGTGCTTAGATGAATAAACTTGTTCTTGCTATTGGTGACTCCAGGTTTAACCACCTAGACCCAACCTGTGGAATTGTACACATTCTCTGCACACCTTTATTTTTTAGCATCGTGTATTGCATGGTTAATAAAAATGTATATTGATTACATAATACATTGAACTCATCTGATTAATCATAAGAATGCATTTTAAACATTGTCTTAATACCTTGAGTTCATCGATTTTCCTTAAAGAATCAAACACTTTTCACACACTCTTATCAAGATAGGTTCATTGATCAGTGGCATGCTTCTTCCTATTATCTCTCATGTAATCTCTTGTTATATTTGTCTTAATTTTCCTCATTATCTTCGTAAAACATTGTAACATATTTTGACAATGTGATTTTTCATCAAGGTCAAAGATGTCCTGCAAAAGTTCATACACTTAATGGCATGATCTTTAAAAAAAGAATTGTACATATCTTTAAAAATAGAATTGTGCATATCTTTAAAATATAATAATTCAACCACTTTCTACTATATGTGGGTTTTTAATAGCAAAATCAACTTTATGAGAAGATTCTATTGTTATTGACACTATGATACAAACAAAAACTCCTAAATGTTTCAAGATAGAACTGTTATTCATACAAACAAGATGTCATGTTGCATCAAAGTCATTGTCCATATTTGGATCTATGAACCTTTTTACTACTAACTTGTCCATCAATATGATGCCTCTTTAACATGCATGATCATGTTGCTCCTCAGCATAGCCAACAAGATCCACAAGGTCACATCCTTAGGGTTCTCATCCTAAAAAAGTCAAGAAACACATATAAGTGATAAACAATGTAACTTAGATAACTATGATAGAGAATGTAAAATGCATCTACATAATAAAACAATATAACTTATATTGGAGTCGTCCTCACTTGCATATCCTCACGGTCAGACGCCATCTAAAAGTGTCACATTAGAAATAGTCATCAAGCACATATAATTGATAAAGAATATAAAATGCACATCTAGCATATGAAATATATATAACTATGATAGAGAATTAAAATGCACATCTTGTATATAAACATTTATGTGACAAATAATTTGAAATGTATGCATGTAGTATTTGTTGAATCCTCCTTTAATTAATATTCCTTTTGTGTGATCTTCATACCTATATTCATCAATGTTAGCTTCAAAATTTACACTTGGAAAGCCAAAGGAGAATGGATTGGAGTCATCACACTTGTCATAGTACTTTTTTCATCTATAGGATCTACTACAAACTACCTTTTCCATGAAGAACTACATACCATGTTTCATTTGTAGGATCATCAATGTAGAATACATGCTTCGCCTGTACTGGGATGGTGAATGGTTCATCCTTATTACCAATGTTTAAAAAATTACTAATGTGAAACGAAAATCATCCAGTACTACTCCTTTATTGTTATCAACTCAATTACACATAAAGATAAGAATTCTAAAATTTGTGTAGTCAAACTCCTATATGTCTTCAATGACACTATAATAACACATTTTGTCTTCACATGGAATCTTATCCTTCACACTAGGATAAATACAATGAAGACACTTGATGTGTGAGCCCATTATTTTTGATGACACTCTTATAATATTGAATTTTTGTGTAGTATGAAAATCCATTCATGTAAAACCCTTCCAAATATGTAGGATTCATTTTTGGTTTTAAGCAAACCAATTGATACTCTTGGAAACAATATTTGGTGTTTGAGATAGTTCACAAAAGATTTTATATTAAAACCACCTAATAAATATCTAATTATTCTCTCTAATAAGCTACATTGAACTGTTTTGAGGATATTTTGTCTGATAAAATTTGTGTGTTTAGTGATATAAATACCCATCTCGTCGATGTTGTGTAAAACATACAAGTGTACTTGTTCCCACAATGAATGCCTAAGTTCTTTCAGTCATACTCCTCAAGTACCTTTGTCGAATTAAGCATCAATATTCTTTTATTATCAAGGGCTTCATTATAACTCATAAATTAATTGTAAAAGTCCATAATCTCCCTTGCCGTATAACCCTCATTAATACTCCCTTCAGGCTGATAATAGTTTCTAACATCACCTTTAAAACACTCATGTACCATTCAAAATGATACATCCAATGCAAGAAAACTGGACCCAACATTTTCACTTCCCTGGTCAAATGGACAAAAAGATGTAACATGATAAGAAAAAATGAAGTAGGAAAGCACATCTCATGTTGGAATAGGGTCACGACAACTTTTCTTTGCAACTTCTCTAGATTTTTAGGTTCAATAACTTTTATGGATAGAGTCTTGAAGAAGAAACAAAGCCCAGTGATTGCAAACCTTACATGCTTTGGAAGTATAGATCGAATAGCCACAAGAACTATTTTCCACATTGGAGTGTGAGAATCATGACATTTAAGACCTATCAGCTTCAAATCCTTAATTGATTAATATATATATATATATATATATATATATATATATATATATAGAGAGAGAGAGAGAGAGAGAGAGAGAAAGAGAGAGAGAGAAAGTATCCTATGGAACCTTAGCATTATGTAAGCACTGGCAAAAAGTTATCTTAGCCTATCTAGACTGTGTAATAAGAAGGACTTACATATGTTTTTCAATCATTGCTAACATTTATTGCTAATTCTTCCCTTATACCTATTTTGTGTAGATCCATTATGTATTTGATTACATCTTTAGTTTTACCTGATATATTCAACAGAGTACCAATGATGCTATCACATAAATTTTTCTCAACATGCATGACATAGGTACAATGTCTAATTGTCAAAGAGATCGAATAATAAAGATCTCAAAATATGGACCTCTTCTTGAATAAAGATTTGTCACTCCATATGGGAATAGTACATTGTGATCTCTTACCACAAAGCTTGACGTATATTACTCATTCATAAAAATTCTCCCCTGAGATAGGTTTAGGAACACTTCAATTCTACATTTGAGTCATTGAATGATTTGTGCAACCTTTGGTAAGGATACACTTTTGAAAAGAATTTTGATGACCGATATAAATAGTCTTGCCACCATATTCTAATTGCATTGAATCAATATTATCCTTACATATACCTTTTATGATGTATCCAAGTGAAGTATCATATGTGGAAAAGTCATTAATACTGCAAAATAACATAGCATGCAAATGAGATGTCTCTCTACATGAAGCATCATAGGTCATTACACCTTCTCCTCAGAGCTTCTTTAAATAAATAATTAAAGATTCAAGAAAACAACAATATCATTTCCAGGTTGTTTTGGCCCGATAGAAACAAGGACAACATGATATGTTCATGTTTCATAAACAACTAGGGAAGAAGGTTATATATAACAATCATAACAGGACAAGTGCTATTTTGGATGCTTAATTCTTAACGTGTCGCATGGATTCATCCCATCAGTACAAAACCCAAATCTTAGATTCTTGAGTTCTTCACCAAATTCAAGGTACAATCAATCAATTTCCTTTAACTATGGGGAATCAAACACATATTGTAGATCCTCATTGTTTTTCTTAGCCTCTACATGCCAAAATAAATTATGTGCATCCATGGTATTATATTATAAGTAAATGCGACACCACCTTAGCAGGAGACACTGCCTTAGTAGGAGACACAATTTTGGCCTTACCCAAAGTTCTCATTTTGTACCTTGAGGCCCCTCATTTCCCACATTTTGGAGAATCTTTCAAATTGATATAGTTCTTTAAAAAAAAAGACACAATCCATGTAATTTTAGCCTCCATTCCCACTGGGCTCAATAATTTCTCTATTTCATATGTTGACATTGGAAGCTCTCTTCCTTCCAGAAGAATTTCTTTCAACAAATACAATAAAGACATGAAGCTTTTCTCGCTCCATCTATTGGTAGCCTTCAGAGTATACAATCTCAACACAACACTCAACTTAGTAAACTTAGTACAACCTAAGTACAAATGTCTCTCAACATCATGTAGAATATTTCTAAATAAGGAAGGTTAATCAGTAAGATTTACATGACAACTATCTAGCTTCACATCAACCATGTCTATTGGAATCAATTTCTTCATGTCAACATCATTATAAATTTATTATTCAACATAAGTACCACTATCAAGATTTGTTGATCTTGAGTTTTAATTTCGTACCATTATGCATTCCCTATACAATTCTATTGCACATGACATGACTTTTAATTTCGTCAACAATGTCGAGTTTAAAGTGGTTACTAAAATTTGTACGTGGACAATAGAACCTATCTTTAGATCATAATATATTCCCCTCGCACATCTTATAAAGTTATCAAGACTGGTAATAAACTTTGGAGTATAGTTATTTGTAAATTACACCCGTGATCGATCAATTCTATGATCACATGGTATACGAGTATTGAATCATGCCTTATCTACTCAATTTTTAAAATAACACATGTCTGAACTGAATTAGGGTTTAGCATTTAGGGTTAGGGTTTAGAGATTAGGGTTTAGGGTTTAGATATTAGGGCTTAGGATTTAGTAATGAATCTATACCAAATATCCCATTCTTGAACACCTTAACTCACTAGTCTGTGTATAATATGTATTCAATTTTCAAGAATATTGTCAACAATATTTCCACATATTTCTCAGAGTACTCTAATCTAGATGGGAAAATACCCACCTACATATGTACTTAGAGAACACACCGGGAACTTTTGAAGAAACATCTTGAAAATCAAATACACACTATACACTTACATCCTAAGTGAAATTAACTGCCCAAGAACAATCCCAATCTGTGTACTGTCCAACATTTACTCCCATTGAGTAAATCTTAGATTGGTTTCTAGGCCAACTGGATACATGTATCTTTCCATTTGTATACCAATGATCCTAGTGTCATCCTTAACATCTGAGGTTTTCAATTCTAATTAGATAGAAAAAGTATCCAAGGTTTATATGAAGAATTCTAAACAAAAAAAAACAACCATTCATGCATTTTCTAAGCAAAATTTTTAATTGTAGTTAAATATATAATTAGACTTTATTTCCCCAAAACCATGTAAAAAGCCATCATACATGCTTTTTTATAAGAAATAAATGATTACTACTAAAAGATGAAACTTCCTTAGCCATCAAGAATGGAAACCACCACCAACAATAGGAGGTAAGAAAATGTAATGGATGGAGGTTCAAGCTTCAACATTTAATTTCCTACCACCTAGCTCCAAGATGAAGTAGAGGAGGTAGTGTCGGCAATAATACATGATAGATTTGGGTGTCAACAAGAAGCAGTGCTAGCGGCGACATCTCGAAGCAGGAGAAGAGGTGGTAGCACCACAAAGAGGATGGAAGTGGGTGGAGATAAGCATATACTAGCGATCAAGAAAGGAGAGGGAAGTGGAAACAATGATTGTTGGAAGTGGCAGAGTGAGATAGAAATTTGTCATCATCACCAGTTGAGAGAATCTAGGTGTTGGATGATGAAATAGAGAATGGAGAAAAGAAATTTCTCTGGGTGCTATTAAGTATTACTTAGTCATTGGTTGTACTTAAAAAACCGGCACTAAAAACTATTTCATCAGTTTTTAGTTGAAAACCAACTACATAGGTTCAACTACGTCATTGGTTGAAAAATAACAAACTAACAACATATATCTTTATCCCTATTAAAAGTTCCAACCTCACTAAGGCCTATATTGTATGTTTTGTGACCAAAACCGAAGACATAAATTAGTTGAGGGGAAGAAATTTTTCATGGGGCACATGGCGGGAACCCAATGTTGTAGGTTCTAATATGAGGAACCAACATGATGAATGCATATTCATCCTAATTTTCGGACGCCCTTTTTATAACCAATCTGATTTAATACTTTCAATTTATCTCTTAAACCTCACAAAGTGCATGTTTTCTAGATAAATCCAATTATTATGATTTTCTGATCAAATTTATATTGATTTGGTGCAGGTATAAACCAGGTTCTATCATCGTACGGAATTCACTAAAGAATCTCTCACGAATTGGTCTTTACAAACGGTCTGCTCTAATGGTTCTAACCGAACGGTTTTCACCATTCGATTTCACCAAACGGGTTGTCCTAACGATCTCAATACCGTTTGAGCCCATTCGGCTTCAAGACCGCACGAGCCCAAATGGTCCCATAACCACACAACATCTAACGATTTCAAAACCGTTTGGACAATGAAACCGTTTGGACAACAAGTCCGTTTGGAGCCATTCGGTCCCAAGACCGTTTGGTGCCATTCGGTCCCGAGACTGTTTGCTCGCTGGACCGAACAATACACGAAGACCATTTTGACGTGAAGACTGTTTGAAGAGATTTGATCTGCAAGACCGTTTGCTTAAACCGGTCGCAAGACCGTTTGCGCATGCACAGAGCAAAACCAAACGAGCCAGATTGTTTACTGTTGTTGTCTGCGTGAAGACCGTTTGGAGCCATTCGGTCTCAAGACTGTTTGGAGCCATTCAGTCTCAAGACTCTTTGGATCCATTCGGTCTCAAGATCGTTTGGAACCATTCAGTCCCAAGTTCGGTTGTGAAGACAAAACTGAATGGAGATAGAACCCAAGACCGATTAGATCAAAATGGTTTCAAGACTGTTTGGATCCATTCGGTTTGCAAAAGATACAAGACCGGTCAAAGGAAGATCGTTAAAGTCAAAACCGTTTGGCCATCCATTCGGTCCCAAGCCCGTTTGGAGCCATTCCGTCCTGAGACCGTTTGCTCGCTGGACCGAATGGAGCTGAAGACCGTTTGGTTACTTGCCTAAAGACCGAATGAAGATACAACTCAAAGACCGTTTGACGTCAAACGGTTTCGAAACCGTTTGGACGTCAAATGGTCTCAAAACCGTTCGAGATGCTTCATGCCAAAAGCATGAAGCTCCCATCCAAGCCTATAAATAGGACCACAAGGGTCCTCATTTTGACATCGACCCCTGCACGCCAATAGGCTGCCGAAGGTCCGATCCAGCTCCAACCTCCATACCATCTTCCACGCCCACCTGCTCCTCTTGGCGCCGAACAAGGAAAGAAGGAGAGAGAGAAGGTGAAGAAGAATGAGTTCTGCCTGGCCTGCCTTGGTGGTTCTTTGTCCTCATTCAGATCTGCCCGAACACGACGCAGGAGACCATATAATCTTCATCGAGCTGCGACCGCCTTCTTCATCATGCTCATGGAGGATCCTTCCATATTTCTTATTCTTCTTGTTTTTCGCATCATGAGCGAGTAGTCCACTTTTGCTGGGGTGCGGGGACTAGCCCCGCTGTACATGCAATTATGTCCTTTTGTTAAACTGTCCATGGCAATGTATATAACTTTCCATTTTGTTGCTAATCACTATGTTTGCAGTTAGATTATTTGCTTGCTTTCTTCCTTGTTCTTCCTATGTAGTGAGAACATCTATATGTAGGATTGAATGTTGTTTAACATGTTGACTCACAAACTAGAAATAGAATGGGATTCCTTGAGGTCGTAAGTGTATGATCCGCGAGGGGACGAGCCATCTAGCCTTCGGTGACGCTTCTGTGTACCTAACACCTATATAGGGGGTTCACAGCCTTAGTTGGATTTTGCATCTTCTTGTTAATCATTGATGTTTGCTCGTATATTAATCATCTGCTTGCTTATCGATTAGTGCGGTTGACTCCCAAACTAGAAATAGAATGGGATTTCTTCAAGGTAGTAAGTGTATGATCCGTGAGGGGTGTTGGCTAAATGGACATCTATAAATCCCTTTGTTTTGATTATGAAAAACATTTCATTCTTATTAATCTAACGAGCTACTTGAGTGTGCAGGATGACAAAGCAACAAGGGAAAATACACAAGCTTACATATTTATATTTTCATGTAATGTAATCACTGTTGTAAAAACTTGTACAAAAATATAATGTACAAGTACTTAGAATTGCATGTAAATCAAGCGTTAGATTTTCCCTAGATAAACACCACATTTAGACAAGTCATCCCATTCAAATAAGATCACATAAGCACACTCATACATATAATTAGTGCCTAAATTGAAACATTGAAACAGGATCAATCTCGGTCGACAAACTCCTCGACCGAGACACTCTCGGTCGACAAACTCCTCGACCGAGAAAGATCCGAAGTAGCCGTTAGACACAACAGACAAGTTAGTTGGCAGTTGGAGAAAGACGTTGCAAATCACTTGTTCCAAAGTGCCTGTCGGTCGACAAAAGTTCGACCGAGTAGGTGTCTCGGTCGACCATTCCTCGACCGAGATTGTCTCTGACAGCAACTGCAGAATTAATTAATTAGCCGTTGTTAAAGCAACAACTTTGTACCTAACGGCTAGTTAAGCACTTAGAAACCCCTAGAAGTTGTCTAGAACGTCCTTAAGCATCCTTAGGCCATTCCTATAAATAGGACAAGCCATAGGACACTCAAACTCACTTGTTTACACTTGCTACACTTGAGAAATCCTTGAGCATACTTTGTGCAATCTGTTTGTAAGCAATTTGAGCATTGTGACAATTGGCCATTTCATTCCTTAGCTCATAATTCATGTCCTATAGGCTAGTATCTCCTACCCACTGCAATCACAAGTTCACATACTTGGTTAGGAGATCTATACGCTTGATCTAGGCAAATCAAGCCTTGGGCTATAAAGGATAAGTTGTAATTTCCTTTTTCTTTCTTGTTCCCTATTATTGTTTGTACTCTCCTTGCTACTCCTAGGTTGGAGGCTGCGGATTGGAGAGGGTGAAGATCTTCTTGGCAAAGAAGGAGACTTTGAGCTACTCCAGAAGGCTGGTGCAACGGTAGGTTACTTCTAGAGAGGAAGGCTACTTCAAGGGGGAGCTTGGAGTTACTTCAAAGAAGGCTACCTCAAAGTTGGTGCACCTACTTCAAGTGAAGGCTGTTCAAAGGGTGTAAAGGAAAGTATTGTATTTTGTATAAATCCTCGAGAGGTAATAAAATAAATACTTTCAAATCCCGGTTGGGTAAGCAACCGGGTAGTGGACTGACAACTATAGTATTTGCTATAGTTGGAACCACTCTAAACACCTGTCTCTTTCTTCCTATTTCAATTGTGGTTGTTTGAATTCAATAAATTGTTAAAATAATTCAAAAAACTCTATTCACCCCCCCTCTAGTAGTTTTTCATTTGGTATCAGAGCAGGCTTCAAGGAACTCTAACAAGGTCTTGAAGAAATGGGTGATGGAGTGCTCAACAACCTCAACCTCGAAGGGACACTTGTTGCTAGGCCTCCAGCGTTCGATGGAACAAACTACCAATATTGGAAAAGAAGGATGAAGTTCTACTTCTAAGGCATCAATTGGGACTTATGGAGAATGGTGTCAACTCCATACGAGCTCCCTCAAACTCAATTTGTAGAATGGGATGCAAATATGGTAAAGCTGGCCCAAATGAATGCAAAAGCTGTAAGCATTTTATATTGTTCTATTTTGGTAGGAGAATTTAATAGAATATCTAATTGTGACACAGCCTATGATATTTGGCATAGACTATCTATAACCTATGAAGGTACATTCCAAGTCAAAAATTCCAAGATTAGCATGTTTAAACAAAAATTTGAACACTTTCGTATGGATACTAATGAATCAATTAGTGAAATGTTTGCAAAATTCTCTACTATTGTAAATGGTTTAAGTGCTTTAGGAAAACCTATTCCTGAAGAAGATCAGGTATCAAAGATCCTTCGTTCACTTCCTCCAAAATATAAGCCAAAGGTGACAGCCATTGAAGAAGCAAACGACCTCACTCAACTGAAAATGGAGCAACTTATTGGCAACTTAGAAGCTCATGAAGCAACCCTAGAAGAGGAAGAAAGAAGAGCACGTGAACTTCAGCAAGGAAAGAAGAAGGATGTGGCTCTAAAAGCTTCAAAGGCTGTCACACAAGAAAGTGAGGAGTCAAGTGAAGAAGAGGGAGAAGAAGCCTTGATAGTAAATGGTAAGAAATACAAAAGATTTAAATCTAACAAAATTTCCAGCTCTTCTTCTACCCCTCCTAGGTGCTTTGAATGTGGGAAGAAAGGGCATTTCAAGAATGAATGTCCTAAAGCAAAGAAAGGAAAGAAAAGCTCACACAAGAAGAAGGGAGAAAAAGCCTATAAAGCTGCATGGGACGAATCAAGTGACAGTGAAAGCGGAGAAGAAACCGTGGATTGTCTAATGGCAAGAGAAGATGATGAAAACTCTCAAGAGGTAAGCCTACTTGATCTTTCTAAAGAAGAGTTAGTCACTAGTCTACAAGAAATTCATGATAAGTATGTTGATGTCAAGAAGAAACTAAAGAAGGTTATCAAATCAAATGATGAGCAAATTGCTAAATTAGATAATCTTTCTTCTGAAAAGAATAACATTGATCTTGAGAATTTATCTTTAAAAACATCTTTGGATGATTGCACTAGAAAGCTACTCACTCTAGAAACAAATGTTGATCTCCTTTCTAAAGAAAAGACTGACTTGTTAGCTAAACTAAAAGATTTTCAGACTCAACCTATTTTGTGTAACCTTCTAGACTATGATAATGTTATAAAAGAAAGAGATTCATTGCTATCTGATTTAGATCAAGCAAGAAAAGATATACACAAGAAAATGAATGATATTGCTCAGCTGCAAAGAGAACTTCATGAGTTAAGAAGAAAAGATATACTTGATAACATTCTAAGCATTGGTACTGTTTTCAACGGAAGAAAAGGTTTGGTATATGCTCCAAAGAAAAATCAACCCAAAAGAACTCAAACTATGTTTGTACCCAAGAACACAATGGCTAGAAAGAGAAATGAAGTTGACTCTATTACTTGCCATTTTTGTTTACGTCTTGGACACTATTCCTTTTCATGCCCTTATAAAACTAAGGATTCCGAATTAGTTTGGGTCCCAAAACCTCAAACTTAGTAGAGTCAAATAGAATTTAGTTGAGATATGACCAAAAAGCTCCATCTTGCTATGTATATTGTCTTATCTCAACTAAACAAAAAATTTTATGCTTATTGTTAATTTTCTGCATTATTGTACTGAAACAGAAACTTAGTCGGTCGAAGTATTGTCGACCGAACCATTAATCGGTCGAAGTATTTTCGACCGACCGAATGTCTGTAACATATCAAAATTTACAGCAATTATTTCGGTCGAAAATTGTTCAACCGAGCTACAATTCTGTGTTTTATGGTTTTGTAATACAGTAATCTTCTCGATCGACAAATTGTCGACCGAGACATATGTCGGTCGAACAATTGTCGACCGACTGGACTTCTGATTCAGAACTTTTATACAAATCTGTACTTAAATGATTCTAACCATATCAGACCATCACATGGGTACCAAAATCTACATTTTAATGCAGGAATGGGTGGTTGACAGTGGATGTTCCAAACATATGACCGGAAACAAGGATGCATTCCAAACCTTTGAAGAAAAGAAAAGTGGAACAGTCACCTTTGGAGACAATGGTAAGGGCAAAATCATTGGAATAGGTAATGTTGGTACAAACCTCGAAATAAAGAATGTTCTACTCGTTGATGGTTTGCACCATAATTTGATAGGTGTTAGTCAATTATGTGATAGTGGTTATGATGTGTTATTTAACAAAACTTGCTGCAAGTTATTGATAGAAAACACTACAAATGTTGTTTATGAAGGAAATAGAGTTGGAAATCTTTATATTCTTAAACCTAACTCTATGAAATCAGTAGTGGGAAAATGCTTGCTTGCAAATGACAATACCTTACAAGTATGGCATAAAAAGATAGGACATGCTAGTTCACATGTTATTAAAAAGTTAGTGAAATATGATCTTATTCGTGGATTGCCTACTTTATCTTTTGATCAAGTTGAAAACTGTGAACCATGCACAATGGGAAAGCAAACCAAAACCTCTTTTAAACCAAAACATGTACTTAGCACCAGTAGGTCCTTAGAATTAATTCATATGGATTTATTTGGACCCATGAGGACACAATCTATTGGTGGTAAAAGATACTGTTTTGTTATTGTTGATGATTATAGTAGATACACATGGGTACACTTTATTGCAACTAAAGATGATACTATTCATGTTTTTATACAATTTTGTTCCAAGATTGAAAATCTATTACAAAGCAAAATATGTACCATTAGAAGTGATCATGGTGGAGAATTTGAAAATCATACATTTGAAGAGTTTTGTACATCTCAAGGGTACACTCATAATTTTTCTGCTCCACGCACCCCACAACAAAATGGTATAGTTGAAAGGAAAAATCGATCACTACAAGAAATGGCTAGAACTATGATGCTTGAACATAACACACCCAAAACCTTTTGGGCTGAAGCTGTAAACACTGCATGCTATGTGCTAAATAGAGTAACTGTTCACTCTCATTTAAAGAAAACTCCATATGAACTAATACATTCTAAGAAACCTAGAGTTGACTATTTTCATACCTTTGGCTCCACATGCTATATCTTAAATACCAAAGATGATAGAGATAAGTTTGACTCAAAATCACACAAAGCATTCTTTTTGGGATATTCCACCTCTAGCAAAGCTTTTAGAATATATAACACTATATCTAGAAAAGTTGAGGAATCTATTCATGTTTCTTTTCATGAAGAGTCCAAATCTGAAAATCTAGAAATCATAGATCTCACAAATCAATTCGAAAATCTAACCATACCAAATAATAGTGAGAAAAGTACTACAAATAATCACCAAGTTGAACCACAACCTACACCTAGGCTTATTAAAGATCATCCTCAAGAATTAATTATTGGAGATCCTAATGATAAAGTTAAAACTAGGTCTTCTTTCAAAGATGTTGCAAACATGGCTTTTGTTTCTATCATTGAACCTAAAAAGATATCTGAAGCTCTTAAAGATGATTATTGGATACTAGCAATGCAAGAAGAATTGAATCAATTCACTAAAAATGATGTATGGGATTTAGTTCCTAAACCACAAGATAAAACCATAATAGGAACTAAATGGGTTTTTAGGAACAAGCTAAATGAGGCAGGAGAAGTAATAAGGAATAAAGCTCGGTTAGTAGCACAAGGATATAATCAACAAGAAGGAATCGATTTTGATGAAACGTATGCACCGGTAGCTAGACTTGAAGCTATTAGAATGTTACTAGCTATTGCTGCACATAAAAACATCAAACTATACCAAATGGATGTAAAAAGTGCTTTTCTAAATGGCATTATTCAAGAAGAAGTATATGTTGCCCAACCACCTGGTTTTGAAATACCGGAAAAAAGTGACTATGTTTATAATCTTAAGAAAGCACTTTATGGTTTAAAACAAGCACCTAGAAATTGGTATGAAAGGCTCAAGACATATCTTTTTGATAATGGTTTTTTCTATTGGAAATTCAGATTCTACTTTATTTTTTAAAACATATACATCTGATTTCCTAGTTGTGCAAATATATGTTGATGACATTATTTTTGGAGCTTCTAATGATTCATTGTGCACACAATTTAGTGATATTATGCAAAAAGAATTTGAAATGAGCCTCATGGGTGAACTAACTTTCTTTCTTGGTTTTCAAATTAAGCAAACACCTGCTGGAATATTCATAAGCCAAGAAAAATATACTAAAGAACTATTAAAACGTTTTGGGATGGATCAGTGCAAACATGCTACTACTCCTATGGCTACTTCTACTAAAATTGATAAGGATGAAAATGGGGAACCTATTGATGATTCTTTATATAGAGCCATGATTGGTAGTTTGCTTTACTTAACTGCTTCTAGACCGGACATTATGTTTCCCGTTGGTCTTTGTGCTCGATTTCAATCACAACCTATGCACTCTCATTTTCTAGCAGTTAAACGAATTCTTCGTTACTTAGTCGGCACTACTTGCTTTGGTTTATGGTATCCAAAAGGACAATCCTTGGATTTTAAATCTTATACTGATGCGGATTATGCTGGTTGTCGACTTGATCGCAAAAGTACTAGTGGTGGCTGTTTCTTATTAGGGAAAGCTTTAGTATCTTGGTTTAGCAAGAAACAAAATATGGTTGCCCTATTTACAACTGAAGCTGAATATATGGCAGCTGGGTCTTGTTGTGCTCAAGTGCTTTATATGCAACAAGTATTAAACGATTATGGTTTTATTTTTTCATCTACACCTATTTTTTTGTGACAACACAAGCGCTATAAACTTAGCACACAATCCTATTTTACACAGCCGAGCTAAACATATTGAAATCCGTCATCATTTTTTAAGGGATCACATCTCCAAGAATCATGTTTCCCTTCATCATGTTGATACGAAAGATCAATTGGCTGATATTTTTACAAAACCGCTTCCACTAGATCAATTTAACAAAATTAGGAAGCAATTGCTTATCACTCCTTTGGAAGATGTTTTCTTTGATATTTGTGCTACTTAAACAAAAACTCTTATTTACATTTTTGGCTTTTAAATGGACATATTTTTCATTAGATTTGATGGGACATCTAATTAAGGGGGAGTTTTTATTTCTAAACGGATATTTTTTTTGAAATGACAAAGGGGGAGAAATAAATATAAAACTAAAACTTTGAAAAACTCAATCAATGAGTTTCATAAATAAACTCTTGGCTTTACATTGAAAGTTGCTATATTCCCTAGTGAATTGGATTTCATGTTCCATAATTCAAGGGGAATAATAAGCACACATTTTATAAACAAGAGGAAAAGCTACAAAAGGTAATCTGAAGGTATGAAACTCATATGGTTTATATTTCCTTTATTTTTATATTTTGGAAATGTTTGTCATCTTCAAAAAGGGGGAGATTGTTGGCTAAATGGACATCTATAAATCCCTTTGTTTTGATTATGACAAACATTTCATTCTTATTAATCTAACGAGCTACTTGAGTGTGCAGGATGACAAAGCAACAAGGGAAAATCCACAAGCTTACATATTTATATTTTCATGCAATGTAATCACTGTTGTAAAAACTTGTACAAAAATATAATGTACAAGTACTTAGAATTGCATGTAAATCAAGCATTAGATTTTCCCTAGCTAAACACCACAGTTAGACAAGTCATCCCATTCAAATAAGATCACATAAGCACACTCATACATATAATTAGTGCCTAAATTGAAACATTGAAACAGGATCAATCTCGGTCGACAAACTCCTCGACCGAGACACTCTTGGTCGACAAACTCCTCGACCGAGAAAGATCCAAAGTAGCCATTAGACACAACAGACAAGTTAGTTGGCAGTTGGAGAAATACGTTGCAAATCACTTGTTCCAGAGTGCCTGTCGGTCGACAAAAGTTCGACCGAGTAGGTGTCTCGGTCGACCATTCCTCGACCGAGATTGTCTCTGACAGCAACTGCAGAATTAATTAATTAGCCGTTGTTAAAGCAACAACTTTGTACCTAACGACTAGTTAATCACTTAGAAACCCCTAGAAGTTGTCTAGAACGTCCTTAAGCATCCTTAGGCCATTCCTATAAATAGGACAAGCCATAGGACACTCAAACTCACTTGTTTACACTTGCTACACTTGAGAAATCCTTGAGCATACTTTGTGCAATCTGTTTGTAAGCAATTTGAGCATTGTGACAATTGGCCATTTCATTCCTTAGCTCATAATTCGTGTCCTATAGGCTAGTATCTCCTACCCACTGCAATCACAAGTTCACATACTTGGTTAGGAGATCTATACGTTGATCTAGGCAAATCAAGCCTTGGGCTATAAAGGATAAGTTGTAATTTCCTTTTTCTTTCTTGTTCCCTATTATTGTTTGTACTCTCCTTGCTACTCCTAGGTTGGAGGCTGCAGATTGGAGAGGGTGAAGATCTTCTTGGCGAAGAAGGAGACTTTGAGCTACTTCAGAAGGCTGGTGCAACGGGAGGTTACTTCTAGAGAGGAAGGCTACTTCAAGGGGGAGCTTGGAGTTACTTCAAAGAAGGCTACCTCAAAGTTGGTGCACCTACTTCAAGTGAAGGCTGTTCAAAGGGTGTAAAGGAAAGTATTGTATTTTGTATAAATCCTCGAGAGGTAATAAAATAAATACTTTCAAATCTCGGTTGGGTAAGCAACCGGGTAGTGGACTGACAACTATAGTATTTGCTATAGTTGGAACCACTCTAAACACCTGTCTCTTTCTTCCTATTTCAATTGTGGTTGTTTGAATTCAATAAATTGTTAAAATAATTCAAAAACTCTATTCACCCCCCTCTAGTAGTTTTTCATTTGGTATCAGAGCACGCTTCAAGGAACTCTAACAAGGTCTTGAAGAAATGGGTGATGGAGTGCTCAACAACCTCAACCTCGAAGGGACACTTGTTGCTAGGCCTCCAGCGTTCGATGGAACAAACTACCAATATTGGAAAAGAAGGATGCAGTTCTACTTCCAAGGCAACAATTGGGACTTATGGAGAATGGTGTCAACTCCATACGAGCTCCCTCAAACTCAATTTGTAGAATGGGATGCAAATACGGTAAAGCTGGCCCAAATGAATGCAAAAGCTGTAAGCATTTTATATTGTTCTATTTCGGTAGGAGAATTTAATAGAATATCTAATTGTGACACAGCCTATGATATTTGGCATAGACTATCTATAACCTATGAAGGTACAGTCCAAGTCAAAAATTCCAAGATTAGCATGTTTAAACAAAAATTTGAACACTTTCGTATGGATACTAATGAATCAATTAGTGAAATGTTTGCAAAATTCTCTACTATTGTAAATGGTTTAAGTGCTTTAGGAAAACCTATTCCTGAAGAAGATCAGGTATCAAAGATCCTTCGTTCACTTCCTCCAAAATATAAGCCAAAGGTGACAACCATTGAAAAAGCAAACGACCTCACTCAACTGAAAATGGAGCAACTTATTGGCAACTTAGAAGCTCATGAAGCAACCCTAGAAGAGGAAGAAAGAAGAGCACGTGAACTTCAGCAAGGAAAGAAGAAGGATGTGGCTCTAAAAGCTTCAAAGGCTGTCACACAAGAAAGTGAGGAGTCAAGTGAAGAAGAGGGAGAAGAAGCCTTGATAGTAAATGGTAAGAAATACAAAAGATTTAAATCTAACAAAATTTCCAGCTCTTCTTCTACCCCTCCTAGGTGCTTTGAATGTGGGAAGAAAGGGCATTTCAAGAATGAATGTCCTAAAGCAAAGAAAGGAAAGAAAAGCTCACACAAGAAGAAGGGAGAAAAAGCCTATAAAGCTGCATGGGACAAATCAAGTGACAGTGAAAGCGGAGAAGAAACCGTGGATTGTCTAATGGCAAGAGAAGATGATGAAAACTCTCAAGAGGTAAGCCTACTTGATCTTTCTAAAGAAGAGTTAGTCACTAGTCTACAAGAAATTCATGATAAGTATGTTGATGTCAAGAAGAAACTAAAGAAGGTTATCAAATCAAATGATGAGCAAATTGCTAAATTAGATAATCTTTCTTCTGAAAAGAATAACATTGATCTTGAGAATTTATCTTTAAAAACATCTTTGGATGATTGCACTAGAAAGCTACTCACTCTAGAAACAAATGTTGATCTCCTTTCTAAAGAAAACACTGACTTGTTAGCTAAACTAAAAGATTTTCAGACTCAACCTATTTTGTGTAACCATCTAGACTATGATAATGTTATAAAAGAAAGAGATTCATTGCTATCTGATTTAGATCAAGCAAGAAAAGATTTACACAAGAAAATGAATGATATTGCTCAGCTACAAAGAGAACTTCATGAGTTAAGAAGAAAAGATATACTTGATAACATTCTAAGCATTGGTACTGTTTTCAACGGAAGAAAAGGTTTGGGATATGCTCCAAAGAAAAATCAACCCAAAAGAACTCAAACTATGTTTGTACCCAAGAACACAATGGCTAGAAAGAGAAATAAAGTTGACTCTATTACTTGCCATTTTTGTTTACGTCTTGGACACTATTCCTTTTCATGCCCTTATAAAACTAAGGATTCCGAATTAGTTTGGGTCCCAAAACCTCAAACTTAGTAGAGTCAAATAGAATTTAGTTGAGATATGACCAAAAAGCTCCATCTTGCTATGTATATTGTCTTATCTCAACTAAACAAAAAATTTTATGCTTATTGTTAATTTTCTGCATTATTGTACTGAAACAGAAACTTAGTCGGTCGAAGTATTGTCGACCGAACCATTAATCGGTCGATGTATTGTCGACCGACCGAATGTCTGTAACATATCAAAATTTACAGCAATTATTTCGGTCAAAAATTGTTCAACCGAGCTACAATTCTATGTTTTCTGGTTTTGTAATACAGTAATCTTCTCGATCGACAAATTGTCGACTGAGACATATGTCGGTTGAACAATTGTCGACCGACTGGACTTCTGATTTAGAACTTTTATACAAATCTGTACTTAAATGATTCTAACCATATCGGACCATCACATGGGTACCAAAATCTACATTTTAATGCAGGAATGGGTGGTTGACAGTGGATGTTCCAAACATATGACCGGAAACAAGGATGCATTCCAAACCTTTGAAGAAAAGAAAAGTGGAACAATCACCTTTGGAGACAATGGTAAGGGAAAAATCGTTGGAATAGGTAATGTTGGTACAAACCTCGAAATAAAGAATGTTCTACTCGTTGATGGTTTGCACCATAATTTGATAAGTGTTAGTCAATTATGTGATAGTGGTTATGATGTGTTATTTAACAAAACTTGCTGCAAGTTATTGATAGAAAACACTACAAATGTTGTTTATGAAGGAAATAGAGTTGGAAATCTTTATATTCTTAAACCTAACTCTATGAAATCAGTAGTGGGAAAATGCTTGCTTGCAAATGACAATACCTTACAAGTATGGCATAAAAAGCTAGGACATGCTAGTTCACATGTTATTAAAAAGTTAGTGAAATATGATCTTGTTCGTGGATTGCCTACTTTATCTTTTGATCAAGTTGAAAACTGTGAACCATGCACAATGGGAAAGCAAACCAAAACCTCTTTTAAACCAAAACATGTACTTAGCACCAGTAGGTCCTTAGAATTAATTCATATGGATTTATTTGGACCCATGAGGATACAATCTATTGGTGGTAAAAGATACTGTTTTGTTATTGTTGATGATTATAGTAGATACACATGGGTACACTTTATTGCAACTAAAGATGATACTATTCATGTTTTTATACAATTTTGTTCCAAGATTGAAAATCTATTACAAAGCAAAATATGTACCATTAGAAGTGATCATGGTGGAGAATTTGAAAATCATACATTTGAAGAGTTTTGTACATCTCAAGGGTACACTCATAATTTTT
Organism: Alisma plantago-aquatica; assembly: GCA_963693085.1. Classification (NCBI taxonomy): domain Eukaryota; kingdom Viridiplantae; phylum Streptophyta; class Magnoliopsida; order Alismatales; family Alismataceae; genus Alisma; species Alisma plantago-aquatica. The sequence continues at coordinate 925,559,591 of OY856410.1, read as the reverse complement.
CTGCTCCACGCACCCCACAACAAAATGGTATAGTTGAAAGGAAAAATCGATCACTACAAGAAATGGCTAGAACTATGATGCTTGAACATAACACACCCAAAACCTTTTGGGCTGAAGCTGTAAACACTGCATGCTATGTGCTAAATAGAGTAACTGTTCACTCTCATTTAAAGAAAACTCCATATGAACTAATACATTCTAAGAAACCTAGAGTTGAATATTTTCATACCTTTGGCTCCACATGCTATATCTTAAATACCAAAGATGATAGAGATAAGTTTGACTCAAAATCACACAAAGCATTCTTTTTGGGATATTCCACCTCTAGCAAAGCTTTTAGAATATATAACACTATATCTAGAAAAGTTGAGGAATCTATTCATGTTTCTTTTCATGAAGAGTCCAAATCTGAAAATCTAGAAATCATAGATCTCACAAATCAATTCGAAAATCTAACCATACCAAATAATAGTGAGAAAAGTACTACAAATAATCACCAAGTTGAACCACAACCTACACCTAGGCTTATTAAAGATCATCCTCAAGAATTAATTATTGGAGATCCTAATGATAAAGTTAAAACTAGGTCTTCTTTCAAAGATGTTGCAAACATGGCTTTTGTTTCTATCATTGAACCTAAAAAGATATCTGAAGCTCTTAAAGATGATTATTGGATAATAGCCATGCAAGAAGAATTGAATCAATTCACTAGAAATGATTTATGGGATTTAGTTCCTAAACCACAAGATAAAACCATAATAGGAACTAAATGGGTTTTTAGGAACAAGCTAAATGAGGCAGGAGAAGTAATAAGGAATACAGCTCGGTTAGTAGCACAAGGATATAATCAACAAGAAGGAATAGATTTTGATGAAACGTATGCACCGGTAGCTAGACTTGAAGCTATTAGAATGTTACTAGCTATTGCTGCACATAAAAACATCAAACTATACCAAATGGATGTAAAAAGTGCTTTTCTAAATGGCATTATTCAAGAAGAAGTATATGTTGCCCAACCACCTGGTTTTGAAATACCGGAAAAAAGTGACTGTGTTTATAAACTTAAGAAAGCACTTTATGGTTTAAAACAAGCACCTAGAAATTGGTATGAAAGGCTCAAGACATATCTTTTTGATAATGGTTTTTCTATTGGAAATTCAGATTCTACTTTATTTTTCAAAACATATACATCTGATTTCCTAGTTGTGCAAATATATGTTGATGACATTATTTTTGGAGCTTCTAATGATTCATTGTGCACACAATTTAGTGATGTTATGCAAAAAGAATTTGAAATGAGCCTCATGGGTGAACTAACTTTCTTTCTTGGTTTTCAAATTAAGCAAACACCTGCCGGAATATTCATAAGCCAAGAAAAATATACTAAAGAACTATTAAAACGTTTTGGGATGGATCAGTGCAAACATGCTACTACTCCTATGGCTACTTCTACTAAAATTGATAAGGATGAAAATGGGGAACCTATTGATGATTCTTTATATAGAGCCATGATTGGTAGTTTGCTTTACTTAACTGCTTCTAGACCAGACATTATGTTTCCCGTTGGTCTTTGTGCTCGATTTCAATCACAACCTATGCACTCTCATTTTCTAGCAGTTAAACGAATTCTTCGTTACTTAGCCGACACTACTTGCTTTGGTTTATGGTATCCAAAAGGACAATCCTTGGATTTTAAAGCTTATACTGATGCGGATTATGCTGGTTGTCGACTTGATCGCAAGAGTACTAGTGGTGGCTGTTTCTTATTAGGGAAAGCTTTAGTATCTTGGTTTAGCAAGAAACAAAATACGGTTGCCCTATCTACAACTGAAGCTGAATATATGGCAGCCGGGTCTTGTTGTGCTCAAGTGCTTTATATGCAACAAGTATTAAACGATTATGGTTTTATTTTTTCATCTACGCCTATTTTTTGTGACAACACAAGCGCTATAAACTTAGCACACAATCCTATTTTACACAGCCGAGCTAAACATATTGAAATCCGTCATCATTTTTAAGGGATCACATCTCCAAGAATCATGTTTCCCTTCATCATGTTGATACGGAAGATCAATTGGCTGATATTTTTACAAAACCGCTTCCTTTAGATCAATTTAACAAAATTAGGAAGCAATTGCTTATCACTCCTTTGGAAGATGTTTTCTTTGATATTTGTGCTACTTAAACAAAAACTCTTATTTACATTTTTGGCTTTTAAATGGACATCTTTTTCATTAGATTTGAGGGGACATCTAATTAAGGGGGAGTTTTTATTTCTAAACGGATATTTTTTTTGAAATGACAAAGGGGGAGAAATAAATATAAAACTAAAACTTTGAAAAACTCAATCAATGAGTTTCATAAATAAACTCTTGGCTTTACATTGAAAGTTGCTATATTCCCTAGTGAATTGGATTTCATGTTCCATAATTCAAGGGGAATAATAAGCACACATTTTATAAACAAGAGGAAAAGCTACAAAAGGTAATCTAAAGGTATGAAACTCATATGGTTTATATTTCCTTTATTTTTATATTTTGGAAATGTTTGTCATCTTCAAAAAGGGGGAGATTGTTGGCTAAATGGACATCTATAAATCCCTTTGTTTTGATTATGACAAACATTTCATTCTTATTAATCTAACGAGCTACTTGAGTGTGCAGGATGACAAAGCAACAAGGGAAAATCCACAATCTTACATATTTATATTTTCATGCAATGTAATCACTGTTGTAAAAACTTGTACAAAATATAATGTACAAGTACTTAGAATTGCATGTAAATCAAGCGTTAGATTTTCCCTAGCTAAACACCACAGTTAGACAAGTCATCCCATTCAAATAAGATCACATAAGCACACTCATACATATAATTAGTGCCTAAATTGAAACATTGAAACAGGATCAATCTCGGTCGACAAACTCCTCGACCGAGACACTCTCGGTCGACAAACTCCTCGACCGAGAAAGATCCAAAGTAGCCGTTAGACACAACAGACAAGTTAGTTGGCAGTTGGAGAAATACGTTGCAAATCACTTGTTCCAGAGTGCCTGTCGGTCGACAAAAGTTCGACCGAGTAGGAGTCTTGGTCGACCATTCCTCGACCGAGATTGTCTCTGACAGCAACTGCAGAATTAATTAATTAGCCGTTGTTAAAGCAACAACTTTGTACCTAACGGCTAGTTAAGCACTTAGAAACCCCTAGAAGTTGTCTAGAACGTCCTTAAGCATCCTTAGGCCATTCCTATAAATAGGACAAGCCATAGGACACTCAAACTCACTTGTTTACACTTGCTACACTTGAGAAATCCTTGAGCATACTTTGTGCAATCTGTTTGTAAGCAATTTGAGCATTGTGACAATTGGCCATTTCATTCCTTAGCTCATAATTCGTGTCCTATAGGCTAGTATCTCCTACCCACTGCAATCACAAGTTCACATACTTGGTTAGGAGATCTATACGCTTGATCTAGGCAAATCAAGCCTTGGGCTATAAAGGATAAGTTGTAATTTCCTTTTTCTTTCTTGTTTCCTATTATTGTTTGTACTCTCCTTGCTACTCCTAGGTTGGAGGCTGCGGATTGGAGAGGGTGATGATCTTCTTGGCAAAGAAGGAGACTTTGAGCTACTTCAGAAGGCTAGTGCAACGGGAGGTTACTTCTAGAGAGGAAGGCTACTTCAAGGGGGAGCTTGGAGTTACTTCAAAGAAGGCTACCTCAAAGTTGGTGCACCTACTTCAAGTGAAGGCTGTTCAAAGGGTGTAAAGGAAAGTATTGTATTTTGTATAAATCCTCGAGAGGTAATAAAATAAATACTTTCAAATCCCGGTTGGGTAAGCAACCGGGTAGTGGACTGACAACTATAGTATTTGCTATAGTTGGAACCACTCTAAACACCTGTATCTTTCTTCCTATTTCAATTGTGGTTGTTTGAATTCAATAAATTGTTAAAATAATTCAAAAACTCTATTCACCCCCCCTCTAGTAGTTTTTCAAGGGGATGAGCCATCTAGCCTTCGATGACGCTTCTGTGTGCCTAACGCCTGTATAGGGGGCCCACAACCTTCGTTGGATTTCTGTATCTTCAGAGTCTTAAGTAAGTGATCTGGTTGGTGATGAGACATTTGATGCTTAAGGTGATGCTTATGTGAACCTAACGCCCGTATGGGGGGTTCTGCAGTAGCTCTATTTGGATTGTTATATCTTGCCTAGATTGTTTACATTTGAATGTGTTTGCATGTGTAGCGGTGGTGAAACCCGATACCATCCCAGCGATTCCATATCATTGATCCATTTCCAAATTAAATTCTGCAATTAGTTTAATTAGTTTAATTAACCTTAAATCTATCTATCATTCTAAATATTAGCCTTAACTCGTGCTAGATTCGATTAACAAGGATTCTTAAAAATGTTGTCCTTTGGGTTCGATCCTTTACTATACTGAGATAAGACTCGTCCGCTTGCGGGTGGTATTATTGCACTTTGGTTTTGGTAAAAGCTCGGGGATTTCATCCCCGAGTGAGTTTGTTAGTGTGTTCAAAATACCACATCAAATTCTGGCGCCGTTGCCGGGGAGACTGAAGTACGTGTTTTTGGACGATCTCAAAGTTTGCCCAGTTATTATAAATTCTGATCTAATAGCTAGACAAGAAGATAAACTCCTGAAGGAGCTAAAGGAAAGAAAGAAACCATCAGTTATAAGATGAGTAACCTCACTGGGATCAGTCAAGTGCTGTGTATGCACAGAATCCCTATGATGGAAGATCGCATGCCTACTATTGAGCATCAACGGAAATTGAATCCAAATATGAAGGAAGTGGTCTGTCGCGAGATCATTAAACTGCCCACAACTGGAATAATCTATCCGATATCAGATTCGCCATGGGTGAGCCCAGTGCATGTAGTCCCGAAGAAAGGTAGAACAACTGTTATACAAAATGAAAACAATGAACTCATCCCCACTCGAACAGTCACAGGGTGGAGGATGTGCATAGATTATAGAAAATTAAACAAGGTGACTCGAAAAGATAATTTTCCAATGGCTTTCCTTGATCAAGTCCTAGAAAGGTTGGCTCACTAAGAATATTTCTGTTATCTTGATGGTTACTCTGGATTCTATCAAATACCCATACATCCTGATGACCAAGAGAAAACAACTTTTACCTGCCCATTCGAAATGTACGCATTTAAAAGAATGTTGTTTGGTCTCTGTAATGCTCCCGCAACTTTCCAACGTTGCATGGCTGCCATATTCGCTGGCCTTACTGAAACAATTATGGAGGTTTTCATGGATGACTTTTCTGTATACGGAGATTCATTTGATACATGTCTTAAGAACCTCTCCCAGGTCCTCAAACGTTGCGAAGAAGCACATCTGGTGCTGAATTGGGAGAAGTGCCATTTTATGGTAAAGGAAGGCATTGTCCTCGGCCATAGGGTCAGCAATAGAGGAATTGAAGTAGATAAGGCCAAGATTGAAGTGATTTCTAAACTGACTATTCCAACAAATGTAAAGGAAGTTCGAGCATTCCTTGGTCATGCAGGTTTCTATAGACGGTTTATAAAAGATTTCTCGAAGATAACCAAACCGATGACAAATTTGTTATTAAAGGATGCCGAATTCAATTTTGACGAAGAATGTGTTAAAAGTTTCAACACTCTGAAGCATGCCCTTACAACTACACCCATCAGTAGAGCTCCTGATTGGGACCACCCTTTTGAAATTATGTGTGATTCCAGTGACTATGCTGTAGGCGCTATTTTAGGGCAATATATAGAGAAGAAACATTATGTGATCTACTATGCATCGAAAACTCTTGATGAAGCCCAGAGGAACTATGCAACTACCGAGAAAGAACTTCTAGCAGTCGTGTATGCCTTTGACAAGTTCAGATCCTACCTGATTGGTTCGAAAGTCATTGTCTACATAGACCACACTGCCATTCGTTACCTTCTGGCAAAGAAAGATGCAAAACCTAGGTTGATTAGATGGATCCTCCTATTACAAGAATTTGATTTAGCGATAAGAGACAAAAAGGGTACATAGAATGTTGTAGCAGACCACCTAAGTCATATCCACACTCAGGACACTGAGAAGATTCTAATCAATGATTCCCTTCCAGATGATCAACTAATGACGGTCTCAAAAGCTATACCATGGTACTCAGATTTTGTGAACTACCTCGCTGCTAGGGTTATTCATCCTCAATGCACCAGAAATGCACTGAAGAAATTTATGCATGATGTGAAACAATATTACTGGGATGAGTCGTACCTTTTCAAGCTATGTGATGATGGTCTGTATAGACGATGTATTACCGAAGAAGAAGCTCAACCTATTTTGGAACAATGCCACTCAGGACCAGTGGGAGGGCATATAAGCTCTAAAAAGACTGCCTTGAAGGTTTTGCAATGTGGATTCTTCTGGCCTACCATATCTAAAGATTCCAATGACTTTGTCCTATCATGTGACAAATGTCAAAGATTAGGCAATATAACAAAGAGAGATGAGACGTCGCTGAATCTATGGCAAGAAGTAGAGATATTCGATGTTTGGGGGGTGGACTACATGGGTCCATTCCCATCTTCTCATGGATTTTCATACATCCTAGTGGCGGTGGACTACGTCTCAAAATGGGTTGAAGCCATACCAACCGTCACTAGTGATTCCAAACCATTCATCAAATTATTCAAGGTTATTATTTTTCCCCATTTTGGTGTCCCACACACACTGATATCTGACGGAGGTTCCCATTTTCTTGAAAGAAGCTTTGAAGCATTGCTAAGGAAGTATGGCGTTACTCACAAGGTAGCCTCACCTTACCATCAACAGACAAGTGGACCGGTGGAGGTTTCTAATTGTCAACTCAAGAGTATCTTAGAAAAGATAGTCGGCCGCAATCGGAAAGATTGGTCAGTGAAAATCAACGACGCATTATGGGCCTATCGAACTGCTTATAAAACTCCCGTTGGGACTACACCTTTTCGATTAATATATGGAAAGGCTTGCCACCTGCCTGTAGTAATAGAACACAAAGCATGGTGGGAAATTCAGCAACTGAATTTTGACATGAAAGATGCAGGCCAAGCCAGGATTCTGCAACTTCAAGAGCTGGATGAACTCTGGATGATAGCCTATGAAAATGCACGAATCTATAAAGAATGAACCAAACTTTGGCATGATGGTCATCTGAAAATAAAAGACATACAAGTGGGTGACCAAGTTCTTCTATTCAACTCAAGACTAAAGTTATTCCCAAGAAAACTCCGTTCTCGCTGGTCTGGACCTTACATTGTCAAAAGAATCTCCCCACATGGTGCTTTCTGTTTATGGAGTGAAAAGTCAGGCGAATTTATGGCAAATGGTCACCGCTTGAATAGATATTTCACCTCGATTGACATAGGCACCGAAACAATGTTGGAACTCACCAATCCAAAGGATCCACCATGAAGCCGAAGGATTCAGTCGAGCCATCGACGTAAAACAAAGGCACTTGTCGGGAGGCAACCCGATCAATAAATTTGTTTTACTTTTATTTTCAAATTAGAATGTTTCTTCTAGTTAATTTTTCATTAAATAAAATTCGCATTGCAAGATGCCATTTTAAGATCTAATTGCTCTCTACCTTTGAGATTTTCAGATAAGAGGATGTGCGCTGACCGGAACGCAACCACATCCAGTGGTCCAGATGAAAGGAACTCTCCCCTCCATCTCAGATTTAGAGTTTGCTCGTGTGGCATACAACTCATAAAAACGAGATTAACTATGCGGAAGCATTTTGTTAGTAGCAGAATTACTGAAAATCACTAAAAATTAAAATATAAAAAGATCCATTACCAAAGATTCTTTGAACAAGAACCAAAATAGTATATTTACATACTGGTCCACATTGGACATTCCATGTATCATCAAACCAAAATCTTAGGTTGATTATAAAAACACTATCTACTGACTCCTAGGACCTGAGAGTACATAGACGACACATAGGACTTTATGTACAAAGCCTGACAACCAGTATCCCCACCTAGGATATTACTGTTGTCCTTGTTGTTGCTTCTACTGCTCTTCCTCAGGTACAGAGGTTCTGCCTCTTTGTCTGCGTCTACCTAAAAACGTAGAATCCCACGGGGGTGAGACAATTATAAAATTGCCCCAGCGAGAGATATAACTCTCCGTCGTAACATTGTTATTGCAGTTTAATAGAAATAAACTGAGCATTGGGATATTATAATTCAATAGTAGATAATCACTATCTATGCAAGTTAGAGCAAAATTGTTATGCAAGTATTTCAACTAAACTTGACAAAGCAGCATGTCGAGTATTCAATAAAGAATTGAAGAACATAATTAACCTTTATGCATCAAAGACATGCTAAGTAGCATAACATCAACCAGTGGTTCTCGTATTTCAATCTGATGCAAATGCACTACACGGCTGGTTATTATTTTCAAACATATTTAAGCTCTGAGGAGATGAGGTATACCGCTCATACTCCAACCGATCACTGCGAAGTCAATATCGGTACCATACAAAGTCAAATGGAAGAGCCGGCTTCCATGACTTCCCACATCTCGGTCAGTGTGAGATTACATGTATGCCATCTTGTGTCTCTACTTACATAGCTTGCCAGGGTATAGTGGCATCTAGCTATAGAGTTACAATGTCGACTGTACTGTCTTTGCAATCCAGAGATCTCATGTTTACCTCCATCGATCCGACATTAACATCATCGGGAGATTAGTGATACATCCATCCTGGAAGCATGAAGGATTGAGAGGTTTAATGTTTACCTTTCATCAATTCCCTCATAAGGACGTAAGGATATTTTCACCCGTCGACCCCCACATATTCAATAATATCCGAACTCAGGAGTTCTCGTAAGAAAACCTATTTCACCGTCACCCGCTTCTGACGATAATGGATCTATGGTCAGAGCACTACATGAATAGATTTCATTTGATTAATTAGGTACATTATCATATTCTTTTAGCATCAGTCAAGTTTGCAAACATAACTTATTAAGACAAATGCTATAAAGAAACATGTACTGTTTATATCAATTACTGTTCAATCTCTAAAAGACATTGGGATCTCAGTCCCTCACATAACATATGGTTCTGGGTATTCAAACCCTCAGCTCATCATTGAGCATTGTTACCACTTTTTCAGGTAATCATCACCTTCAGGTCATCTGACCAAGGTAAACATGACACTTGCTACACAAGCATCTTATCTGGCACTTGAGGCCCATCGACTCTCTTCTCACCTCTTACTAGGCAATCAAGGCATATCATGGCACACAAGGCCCAAAATAATTTCAATAAATAGAACATCATAGCTCATACCTGGCTATGATCATCATCTCAGGATACCTGCATAGTTATTATAAATGATAATAGATATATCAATCATATTTTAGTTCCATGCTAATCCAGAGTAACACCACTATTCCCATACCAGGGTTAGGGTTTCCCATTTCATTTCAATCAGGATTACTCATCCCCTTAGATCAATTCAGACCAATGATTCATCATTTCATTCTCTAAGATTAAGGTTTCATACAACTTCACCCTATTTAGAAATTAGGGTTTTATTGACATCACATCACCCTAGATTACGGTTTATATTCAAGAAACCACGATTAGGGTTTACTATTCATCCCAATTAGGGTTTTACATCAGAATACCATGAATTAGGGTTACTCATGTCATTACCCTAAATTCATATCACATTAACTTCCTAGATTAGGGTTTCATTCAGAATTGCCCTAATTTAGGGTTTGAGTTCATCAATTAACTCAATTAGGGTTTCATGATCTCTTTAGCAAGGATCATACCCTAATTGTTCATCACATTTATTTTGAATGTGTTGGGCTTGATTTCTACATGATTATCTTACATGTATAAATCTCTCTCTCTCTCATCCTCTTCTAGGATGTCCAGAAGATTTGATCAATTGAGCCTTCAATCAGGTGAGTATTCAAATGCATTGACCAATTGAATCTTCAATTAAATTATATATCCAAATGGATTAAGCATTTTGAACCTCAAACGGTCTTACCTACTTAGACCTCAAATGGACTTGGGTTGTCAAGGTTCAAACAATTTGAAACCGTTTGGGCACATTGCCCTTGAAACCGTTTGCAATCATTGCCTTGAAACTGAATGAGCTAGAAAGTATTGAAACAGCATGAGCTTGGGTCTCCAAACGGTTTGGGATCGTTTGGCCCCAAACGGTCTTGAGACCGTTTGTCCCCAAATGGTCCTGAGACTGTTTGGTCCAAACCCTCTCAAAACCGCATGGACCAAAAAGATATTCCAACACTTAATTATTTCAAGGTTCCAATCCATGAATCGATCATCAACTACATACTTGATTCATCCATCAATTGAACCATAGAATCACCCCTCAATTGGACTATTGATTAGGGTTTTGAACCCAATCAAATTAGGGTTTATAATAAAAACCCCTTCAATTAGGGTTTTGGAATCGAGGTACCATCAATGCTTAACATTGTGGAACTAATCCAATTGAAACCCATGATCCACCATCAAATAATAAAATGACCTGACCTCAAATGGTCTTGAGGTCGTTTGGTTGACCTCCAAATGGTCTTGAGACTGTTTGCCTCATCTTTTCTTAAAATTTGGGAAATCCAATTAGGGATTGCATCATTGGATTGGTCATCAACATAGCTATTGATTTTACTTTGATTTGATATCTCTAACTCTTCAATTACTCAATCATATCCAACCCTAGATCTCCAAACGGTCTTGGTTGACCTCCAAATGGTCTTGAGACCATTTGGGGTGAACTCCAAACGGTCTTCAGACCGTTTGGGCAAATCAACCCAAACTTTCGATTTAAACAATTGTAAAATCAGATCTTATCCGATTAGGGTTTTCACTTGGATGATTGTCTATATATTGACTTAATCAATTGGAGTCATTAGATCATTATCCAACATGTTCTAGGGGTCTGACCTCAAATGGTCAACCCTACCAAATGGTCAACACCTCTAAACAGTTTGGGGTCCAAGACTCCAAACGGTATGGTCTCCAAACGGTTTGGTGAAACCGTTTGGACCAAACACTTGAAACTGTTTGCAAATCCAATATGTTGGAAAGTGAGCCTATGATGATGTTATCATCATCAAGTCTTAGTCCATCGAAAACTACTGCCATTATCATGGTAATTGCATCAACTAATCAAGTAAATTGAAAGAAGAGCAATTGAACATAGTTGATTCAAAATTTGAAATCAATAACAATGAAATAGGGTTCAAGTTATATAACCCGCCTTAAATTGAACTTCAAAGCTTGGAGCTTCACGTCAAAAATGGTGGAAGAAGCTTTTTCACACCACAAGGATCGTTCCTCAAGCTTTTGAGTGAAAAGGGATGGTTAGAAGTGAAGATGGGATCGAGATATGAAGGAATTATGCATTGATTTGTGATTTCCACCATGAAATCGAGATGAATGAAGGTCAAGAAGCTTACCAATAGGTTGAGGGTCTTCTTCCTGCTTTCCTTAGATTCATTGAACGTTTTTTCAAGCAAAGGAAATAAATGGATATGAAAAAGTCCTTGGTTTGAGTGGTAAAAGGTCTTTTATAAGAAAAATAAATGAGAGAGAAAATGGCTCACCTCGTTACTTTAATTCCAAAATTGTGCCACCTCTTCCTCCTCAATTCCGTGAATGCAAAGCTATCTTCATTATATCCAAACTCCCTTCCATTATCCAAGAATTAATGGAAAAGAAATTAAGCACCTTAATCATATTATATTAATATCCCATTTTTAGTGGATATTACTTTCCATTAACTTAATGTGAGTTGTTCTCCACTCAAGTTAGATCTTTTCGTGGTCTAGACAAGGAACAAAGGTGTTCACACTTGAAAAAATCTAACCATCTCGTTTTTGGTTGAACGTCCTTCAATTATTTTATTTCTTTTTGCATTAAATTGAATTATGTTTTCAATTGTGCTTAAATCTTGATTATTTTAATATCAAGATTCTCTCTCCTCCAAAGTAGCTCAAATGAGATGTCCCTCTCATTTTCTTGCCTCTACAAGATTCCATGAATATTAAGGACCTTATTGAAGTGGTAAATTGCATATTGAACCCTGGGTTTTGGGTAAATTTCACATTACACCAAAACTAGGTTTTAATGCACAAACATTGCTTTATCAGCTCTTTCTTGGTACTCAGGCTTTCACAAGCCATACCTCTGCGTCATCTTCATTACCATGATGCTTCACCTCATGAGGAACATATTATCATGTAACATTTGCAATTTAACCCCTCAACTTGGGTAATTTGCACATTAGTCCAAAGCAAGTAAAACATTACTTTCAACATTATTCAACATGGACTAAAAATGAAATATAAGTTCCTCTTGAGTCTTAATTACTTTTAAAAAGATAATATGAAGCATATAATTATCTTTCTTAAACAAAACACCTAGGGTTAAAGCATAACCTAGGTCAGGGATGTTACAGCTCGGGTCAAGCAAATTTCTATGTTCGGGGTGGAGGGTGGTACGTATCTTACTTTCCACCTTCACCCATCTAATTCATTGCATCGTTGCATTTTTGACCAAAAATTTTAAATTTTCAAAATTTTCCAAAGAACTTGAACATATACTTGATGAAATTTTGACATGGTTCAAACCTCTATACATTTATCATTTTACCTTCCTTATTCGAAGCAGATCCTTAAAAGGACCTTCGTTTGAAAACTAGCATTTTGATTGAAATCATCTTGTGAAGCTTATGATTCCTAACATCATGATACTTCTGCAAAATGACAAGCATCTATCAAACTGATAGGGACCAAACACGTCGTGCTTCCTAACTGACTAGTGGAACAATAACATGGAATCTCCACCGGATCCTCATAAAGTAATTATTTGAGCAGAGTTTGATAAAGAGAACAACCCGGTGCACAGAATTGTAAATCAAGTTTCATACTAATCTGAACCCTCTTCTACACTTCTTCCATCATCTTCGTACCCCTCCATCCATCAAAAAGAAACAAAAATGACAAAAATAGTGCCAAACCCTAAGTTTGGGGTGGCACGCCACTTCAATCTATATCCGCTTCTTCCATACCCCTCACAAATAAATAGGGGCGTACCACCAAAAATGCAATCTCGAGTTGAATAGAGGAGAGATTTGCAAACAAAAAAGATGCCAAAGCACACACAAAAAGAAACGCAATCTCGAGTTGAATAGAGGAGATATTCACACAAAAATGAAATAAATGAAATTGTAAAAATAATATAAATCTCGAGTCGAATAGAAGAGAGATTTTCTTCTTCTTTCCATACCACCCTTCACTCCTTTTTCTACCTAAAGGCACTATTAAAGCCTGTTCCCTAAAAAATACCAGTGTCATATCAGATGCACACTTGTCATTCTGCGGGTCTCTCTGGACTCTTACAAAACTCTTTGACATGCTTGTTGCTAGAAAAAGTGAGGAGGAAGTGAGGTCGGAAAGAGAACTCAGGAACAAAGATACTGTAAGGTGTGTTCTGTGGTCCCAGGAAGTTGAGATGCTTAGTCATGCTAAGCAGAAAAGAAATAATCGTGATGTGAAGAGGAAGCAATCACATGATCAAAAGTATTCATTTGGCAACTTTTTTAGATTTTTTGTTACTCAAGGACAAGAAATGTTTAAGTTTGGGGTGTTTGATGAATGCATATTCATCCTAATTTTCAGACGCCCTTTTTATAACCAATCTGATTTAATACTTTCAACTTATCTCTCAAACCTCACAAATTGCATGTTTTCTAGATAAATCCAATTATTATGATTTTTTGATCAAATTTATATTGATTTAGTGCAGGTCTAAACCAGGTTCTATCATCGTACATAATTCACTAAAGAATCTCTCACGAATCGGTCTTTACCAAATGATCTTCTCTAATGGTTCTGACCGAATGGTTTTCACCATTCGGTTTCACCAATCGATTTCACCAAACAGGTTGTCCTAACAATCTCAAGACCATTTGAGCCCATTCAGCTTTAAGACTGCATGAGACCAAACGGTCTCATAACCACACGAAATCTAACGATTTCAAAACCATTTGGACAACGAAACTGTTTGGACAACAAGTCCGTTTGGAGCCATTCAGTCCCAAGACCGTTTGGAGCCATTCAGTCCCAAGACCGTTTGGTGCCATTCGGTCCCAAGACCGTTTGCTCGCTGGACTGAACAATACCCAAAGTCCATATTGACACGAAGACCGTTTGAAGAGATTTGATCTACAAGACCGTTTGCTTAAACCGGTCGCAAGACCGTTTGCGCATGCACGGAGAAAAACCAAACGAGCCAGATTGTTTACTATTGCTGTCCACGTGAAGACCGTTTGGAGCCATTCGGTCTCAAGACCATTTGGAGCCATTCGGTCTCAAGACCGTTCGGAACCATTCGGTCCCAAGATCGGTTGTGAAGATGAAACCGAATGGAGATAGAACCCAAGATCGATTGGATCAGAACGGTTTCAAGACCGTTTGGATCCATTCGGTTTGCAAAAGATACAAGACTGGTCAAAGGAAGATCGTTAAAGTCAACATCCATTTGGTCCCAAGACCGTTTTGTGCCATTCGGTCCCGAGGCCGTTTGCTCGCTGGACCGAATGGAGCTGAAGACCGTTTGGTTACTTGCCTGAAGACCGAATGAAGATAGAACTCAAAGACTGTTTGACGCCAAACGGTTTCGAAACCATTTGGATGTCAAATGGTGTCAAAACCGTTCGAGCTGCTTCACGCCAAAAGCATGAAGCTCCCATCCAAGCCTATAAATAGGACCACAAGGGTCCTCATTTGGACATCGACCCTGCACGCCGACAGGCTACTGAAGGTCCGATCGAGCTCCAACCTCCATACCATCTTCCACACCCACCTGCTCCTCTTGGCACCGAACAAGGAAAGAAGGAGAGAGAGAAGGTGAAGAAGAAGGAGTTCTGCCCAGCCTGCCTTGGTGGTTCTTCGTCCTCGTTCATATCTGCCCCGACACGACGTAGGAGACCGCATCAGCTTCATCGAGCTGCGACCACCTTCTTCATCATGATCATGGCAGATCCTTCCCTCTTTCTTATTCTTCTTGTTTCTCGCATCATGAGCGAGTAGTCCACTTTTGCTGGGGTGCGGGGACTAGCCCCGCTGCCCATGCAATTATGTCCTTTTGTTAAGTTGTCAATGGCAATGTATATAACTTTCCATTTCGTTGCTAATTACTATGTTTGTAGTTAGATTATTTTCTTGCTTTCTTCCTTGTTCTTCCTATGTAGTGAGAACATCTATATGTAGGATTGAATTTCGTTTAACAAGTTGACTTCCAAACTAGAAATAGAATGGGATTCCTTGAGGTCGTAAGTGTATGATCCGTGAGGGGACGAGCCATCTAGCCTTCGGTGACGCTTCTTTGTACCTAACGCCTGTATAGGGGGTTCACAACCTTAGTTGGATTTTGCATCTTCTTGTTAATCGTCGATGTTTGCTCGTATATTAATCGTCCGCTTGCTTATCGATTAGTGCGGTTGACTCCCAAACTAGAAATAGAATGGGATTTCTTCAAGGTAGTAAGTGTATGATCCTCAAGGGGACGAGCCATCTAGCCTTCGGTGATGCTTCTGTGTGCCTAACACCTATATAGGGGGCCCACAACCTTCATTGGATTTCAGTATCTTCGGAGCCGTAAGTAAGTGATCTGGCTGGTGACGAGACATCTGATGCCTAATGTGAAAGACTGGATTTTTGGGCTTAATTTCGAGGACGAAATATCTTTTAAGGTGTGTAGGATGTGATGGAGTGGACCAACCCAGTTTTGCCAAAAATGAAGAAAGAAGTCTATAGAATGAAACCCACACACGATGACCGGCTCCCATGGCCGTTTCCATGGTCGACCAACCCAGTTTTGCCGGAGGAGAAGGAGCAAGCTCAACACAGCTTCTTGGACCTCGCCACTTCAAATCGAGGCAGTGAGTGAGATTAGGAAGGTTTAACGCAGCTCCTAGAGTCCTTGGCTAAAGCTAGAAGGGTCCTGGGGCATTTTTCCCCTTTTCGCTTCACCATGGCAGCAAGCTGCTGCGGCGACTCTCACCGAGATCGTGAGGAGGAGCTGGCGTCTACCAGGCGAGAGGTCGGAGGCATATAGAGAGACCATGCGAGTTCCTATGCAGTGAAAGTAAGAAGTGAGGAGCACAAGAGGGTGGCCTTTTTGCTCACCGGAGAGGAGAGCCGCGACAGTGCTCTCTCCCAGCCTCACGCAGGCATGGGACTCCCCAACGCGAGTCCTGGTCTTGTATCTGCAGAGAGGAACCCGACCTTGGGTATATGGACCAGGGGATCCGCGAATTCTGTGTAAGATCCAGCTCGCATAGAACCAAGGAAGAGAGGGCAGCATGACCCCCACATGGCCACGTGGCAGCACCTGAGTAGTCAATAAAAGGTAATTACTTCAGAAATGCTCAGATCTTCCTTAATTCACAGTAAATAGACCGTTTATCATAAAAATACAAACAAGGTACCGTTATTCTAAAAAAAATGCGTAGAACAAGATGGAAGCATAATACCAGGCTTTTGACGAACTAATATCAGAGTAATCATGTAAGATGTAAAATGGTCTTTTCATGCATAATAAATAATAACAAAGACCTAAAATTATGGAAAAATGTCAGTCACTCCATAATAATGTTTTTAACCCATATGACGTCTGTAATCATGATGTTGATGAACGAAAGAATGTAATTTACTTCATATGGCTAATTAGGGCTAATAACCCTAAATAAAATGTATTAAATACATTAATGATCATTAAACAATGAAATTCACAGAGTAAGCTTATATTAGTATATGGAACCTCAATTTTAATTATGAGATCAACATGATGAAAAAAATCCATGTTATATGAAGATGAATCTTAATGCAAGTTATAAAACCCTAATCTAGGTTAATGATGTAACCTAGGGTTAATATGTGCATAAAAAGGTTTTGGAACCTAATGTTCAAATGATGAACTTTGAGAATGAGATGTAATCTAGAAAATGACATCAGTGAGATAATTATAAGACAAGAATACAAGTAATGGTGCACATATCCAAATGAGTAAGCAAACCCTAATATGAACACGATTAGGGTTAAGACGAGATGTAAGATGTTGTGAACCTGATGATAGTATATGATCTTATCTTGATCAGGTTCAACAAAGTTATAGTTGACATGAGTAATATGTGATTAGGATGTCTCTTTGGAAGGTACGCCATTACCTCTTACTTGGCTTATTATACAATATGCTTGTGTTATATGCATAGTCAAATACTTGGAATATGGTATTGGATGAAATGATTGTTCTTGTATGATATGTTGCATGATTTTCCATACTTTTTTCTATGAACACATCAAACATAATATATCTGTTCCATTATATGAAAGCACCAACTCTTTAGCAGTGTGCTTGGAAGTGACCTAACTCTTTGGTAGTGGTCACATTGTACATATGGAAGCACCAACTCTTAGGCAGTGTGATTGGACCCAACTCTTTGGTAGTGGTCACCTTTTACAGATGATCTAACTCTTTGGTAATGATCATAAAGGCCTTGATATATAATGGAAAATGTGCTTAAAATATGTGTCCTATTTTGCTAACAAATATCTTTGTCCAACTATAAGCCTTTTCTTATATTTTGTTTAATGTTGCCAAGTTTAGTTTTATCTTATTGCCAAGATATGATGAGAGTTATATAAAAGACACATAGGCGTACTCAGTACAATATTCATGAATATTGTGCTGACATGTACCACATGTAATCTTTTGTTTAGGTTGTGGTTATGCTCTTGGAGATCCAGGATAGTTGAGAGTTGTGTGGTGAGCTGATGTACAGGTGGACCTGTTGTCTTAAGATCATGTAGTTTAGTTGTAGTACATGTATATGTAGAAGTTGCTGTTCAATATGTAATATCAAATGTTGTAACAATTCATGTTGTAATTATATGTTGAATGGTGAACATGTGTGTATGGTTTTATTATTGTTCATGTACATGTGCTACTGATTGTTTCCTGTGACGTCCCCGGATTTTATAAAACTTAATCTGATGTGTGACGTCCAAATTGAGATGAAGATGAATCTTAATGCATGTTATAAAACCCTAATGTAGGTTAATGATGTAACCTAGGGTTAATATGTGCATAAAAAGGATTTGGATCCTAATGTTCAGATGATGAACTTTGATAATGAGATGTAATCTGGAAAATGACATCAGTGAGATAATTATAAGACAAGAATACAAGTAATGGTGCACATATCCAAATGAGTAAGCAAACCCTAATATGAACACAATTAGGGTTAAGACGAGATGTAAGATGTTGTGAACCTGATCATAGTATATGATCTTATCTTGATCAGGTTCAACAAAGTTATAGTTGACATGAGGAATATGTGATTAGGATGTCTCTTTGGAAGGTACGCCATTACCTCTTACTTGGATTATTATACAATATGCTTGTGTTATATGCATAGTAAAATACTTGGCATATGGTATTGGATGAAATGATTGTTCTTGTATGATATGTTGCATGATTTTACATACTTTTTGCTATGAACACATCAAACATAATAGATTTGTTCCATTATATGAAAGCACCAACTCTTTGGCAGTGTGCTTGGAAGTGACCTAACTCTTTGGTAGTGGTCACATTGTACATATGGAAGCACCAACTCTTAGGCAGTGTGCTTGGACCCAACTCTTTGGTAGTGGTCACCTTGTACAGATGATCTAACTCTTTGGTAGTGATCATAAAGGCCTTGATATATAATGGAAAATGTGCTTAAAATATGTGTTCTCTTTTGTTAACAAATATCTTTGTGCAACTATACGCCTTTTCTTATATTTTGTTTAATGCTGCCAAGCTTAGTTTTATCTTATTGCCAAGATATGATGAGAGGTATATAAAAGACACATAGGCGTACTCAGTACAATATTCATGAATATTGTGATGACTTGTACCGCATGTAATCTTTTGTTTAGGTTGTGGTTATGCTCTTGGAGATCTAGGATAGTTGAGAGTTGTGTGGCGAGCTGATGTACAGGTGGACATGTTGTCTTAAGATCATGTAGTTTAGTTGTAGTACATGTATATGTAGAAGTTGCTGTTCAATATGTAATATCAAATGTTGTAACAATTCATGTTGTAATTATATGTTGAATGGTGAACATGTGTGTATGGTTTTATTATTGTTCATGTACATGTGCTACTGATTTTTTCCTTCTGACTCCCTTGATTTTCTTCTTCTTAGCCTTGTGTGGGATGTTTAAATTGGGATTCTCGCTGAGTTGAGGGTTTCAATTTGGACGTCACACATCAGATTAAGTTTTAGAAAATCCGGGGACGTCACAGGTGGTATCAGAGCATGAACAATAGAAAAGCCTGACATTTTCTCATTATGCAACTCAAAACTAAAGAACCTTGAACCATAATAATCTTTAGGGTTAGATTAGTCGTATTTTAGAGACTAGATCTGACCTAGCCTCTAGGTTAGCACCTAGATGTCCGAGAACTAGGTCTAGACCGGTGCTTGTTGAGCAACAAGTCCTTAGATGTCGTTCTTTCCTTGTAGTGCAGCGGTATGGGACGTTGCACTATTTGGAAATGACGTACATCAAGGGAAGAGAAACCCTAGACATATTGCGCACGTTGTCTAGAGTAGCTACACTAGTGTACCCCTTGTTCTCACCCCATTCCTTAGTTTTCATGACACTGGACTCTCTACTATGTGTGGCACACTCGTTTCTGGATTTGGTTTTTGATTCCAAATGGATCGAACCTTGATAGTTTTCTATGATGTTTGTTTTATCTGGAGAAAAACTATATAATATTTTATTATGTATATGTATTACAAAAATGTGTCCCCACACATGTACGAGTAGGAGGTGTTTACGCAACCTAAGTGGAAGTGATGACATCAGTCTAGAAGAGAGAGTAATTCTAGATTAGATGTCTAGAGCCTTTTTGAGATATATACGATAGATGGAATAGATGAAATAAGCTATGATGTAAGTCTTATATAGAAGACATATGATGGTTATGATGATCTATGTTTGTTTTCGAGGACCTATAGTTCAGTTTTGAGGATTTGAGATAAGTGTTGATGGTGCAAGTAAATAGGCTTTTATGAGATAAGATATGCTAAGCTAAGATAGGTTGTGAGTCAGCATGAGCCTCATGCTCTTTTACAAAGGAGGACATCTAGTGTTAGGACCATTTTGGGGTTAGCTCAAGAGAGAGAAAGACCCACACGGAGAAGGTCAGAGAACCTAGACTCCACGATATGAGATTTATGAGATATGTGATATGATATGTCCTAAACTAGACTACTCCTGAGTGACTGAGTTGAGTTGCTTTATGTATGATTCCTATAGTCTTCTTCAACCCTAGATGTCCTTGGAAGGGACAAATCCTAAGAGACAAAGAGAGGCTGGCTACATGTGCATATGTGAACATGAATATAAGAACCTACCATCTGGGTGAGGGGGAGAGCCCAAGACCCTGGAGGAGGTAGCTATGTTAGTTTCTGTGAAGCCTCATGCTCGGGTTGGTAGTTTCCCACATAGGAATCTAGTAGTTGCATGTATAAGAAAGTTTTGGGAAGATGTTTCATGGGTAGAAATCTCCGAAGAGGATGTCATACCATGTTTTGGTTTGTGCTTATGTGGCTAGATCTAGTAAAGCAATCGACTAGTCCCAATGAGGTAATCTGAGAACCCTAGACTAAGCGAGGAAAGATAAAGTATATGCGTATGAGATACTCATAGAGTTGGGTGAGCTCATAGAGACTGAGCATGGCACTACCCTCATGATATGGGTCAGGAGAACCTCAGTTGGATTAGATAAAGTTTTGATATATGTTTAATAAGTCACTTGTATAAGTTTACTTAAGCACTACCATGATATAAAATATGTAAGGATGTGATCTAATCTCGAGACATGATATATAAACATGATGTGATGGAAATCTAGAAATGGTTTAATAAATATCAATGTATAAATGGTTAGTCATATACACGAATAATGTTGACAATGTGAAGTTGTTGACTAATCTTGTGATGAAATCACTGGTAAATCTTGTAACTTGATATGAACAATGGAATAAGATCATATGAATGAAACATGGCACACAAGGTGTTAATATTAGTGCTTAACAAAGATGGAAAATATAGTTTGATATTTAGCACAACATAATGTTGATGACACCCTGATATAATCGGTTAACTTTAGTTAACTTCTTTGGAACATGGTATTGCGATGTTGAATCATAATGCATGGGTTAAGATAAGGAAGCAACCCTAACATATGAGATATGTAATGACATAACCTAAGCTCCTAAACCCTTGGTTGAGCCTTCTATGAAGTGAGGTTTCACCCTAGATGCTTTTGAAACCTCCTAAGAGTGGTTTGGATATGACCATGGAACTTGGTTTCGTGAATATGTTACACGTAGAATAGTTCCCACATGTGGATGAAAGCAAGATAAGGTTTTCCCTAGAAGTATGAGTATGGTGTACTTTTAAGGATGAAAGTTCCTTTAAGTTGTATATGATGTGAACTGGATTTTTGGGCTTAATTTCGAGGACGAAATATCTTTTAAGGTGTGTAGGATGTGATGGAGTGGACTTTTAGAATCCTAAAATGTCCAATGAATTAAGTGAAAGCATAAGGTTGAGTTAGATTGAGGGTTCCAAGCTTTTGACAAAGTAGGTGTGTTGATGTGAGGTTGATATCATGATTAAGATCTCTCTTTGAATGCCTTTTTGAGGAATTTAATTGAATGGTATAACAGTTGAGTTTTGGCACCAAATTTGAGTATAAGAAATCTTAAGTAGTGAGGAAGTTGTGGTTAAAATTTTGTGGCAATTGGATGATCCTAGAAGGAGTTATTTAGGTTTGAAATCTGTGAAATAATGTGCCTTTTTGGTGTTCGATGGACCAAAGTTTGATATCCCTGCCCTAGGTTGGTTGTGTCATGCGCCCCTTTTTAAGTGGCGGGATGTGTGGCCTCTTGCGCACCCTAGACCTCTGATCTTGTGGTTGTAGGTAGTCCCAAGGGAGAAGCCATCGATTCACTGTAGCCCGGGATCCATCTCCATCGCACAAAAAGAACTGACGTTCAAGATTGTTTCTTCAACCTTTCAGTTAGAGTGTGACCTGGGTGTGTCCAGCCATGACGCCACGATCGGCCTGGTCGTGGGGCGATGGGGAGAAGTGACTGAGTACTTGGATTACTCTCCTCTTCACGAGTAGTTTGACCCCCTTAAATGAGATATGTGGCCTTTCTAGTGGAGAGAACAAGTCTCGTCCCTCAGCTGCTTCTCCTTTGCAGCGAGGAGGTGAAAGGAAGAGGTAGGAGAAGGGAGAGGAAAGCGTCTTGTAGAGACCTACGATGCCAAAAATGAAGAAAGAAGTCTATAGAATGAAACCCACACACGATGACCGGCTCCCATGGCCATTTCCATGGTCGACCAACCCAGTTTTGCTGGAGGAGAAGGAGCAAGCTCAGCACAGCTTCTTGGACCTTGCCACTTCAAATCGAGGCGGTGAGTGAGATCAGGAAGGTTTAACACAGCTCCTAGAGTCCTTGGTTAAAGCTAGAAGGGACCTGGGGCATTTTGCCCCTTTTCGCTTCACCATGGCAGCAAGCTGCTGCGGCGACTCTCACCGAGATCGTGAGGAGGAGCTGGCGTCTACCAGGAGAGAGGTCGGCGGCATATAGAGAGACCATGCGAGTTCCTATGCGGTGAAAGTAAGAAGCGAGGAGCACAATAGGGTGGCCTTTTTGCTCACCGGAGAGGAGCGCCGCGGCGGTGCTCTGTCCTAGCCTCACGCAGGCATGGGACTCCCCAACGCGAGTCCTGGTCTTGCGTCTGCAGAGAGGAACTCGACCTTGGGTATATGGACCAGGGGATCCATGGATCCTGTGCAAGATCCAGCTCACACAGAACCAAGGCATAGAGGGCAGCGTGACCCCCACATGGCCACGTGGCAACACCTGAGTAGTCAATAAAAGGTAATTACTTCAGAAATGCTCAGATCTTCCTTAATTCACAGTAAATAGACCGTTTATCATAAAAATACAAACAAGGTACCGTTATTCTCAGAAAAATGCGTAGAACAAGATGGAAGCATAATACCAGGCTTTTGACGAACT
Organism: Alisma plantago-aquatica; assembly: GCA_963693085.1. Lineage (NCBI taxonomy): Eukaryota > Viridiplantae > Streptophyta > Magnoliopsida > Alismatales > Alismataceae > Alisma > Alisma plantago-aquatica. The sequence continues at coordinate 925,536,385 of OY856410.1, read as the reverse complement.
AATATCAGAGTAATCATGTAAGATGTAAAATGGTCTTTTCATGCATAATAAATAATAAACAAAGACCTAAAATTATGGAAAAATGTCAGTAACTCCATAATAATGTTTTTAACCCATATGATGTTTGTAATCATGATGTTGATGAACGAAAGTATGTAATTTACTTCATATGGCTATATAGGGATAATAACCCTAAATAAAATGTATTAAATACATTAATGATCATTAAACAATGAAATTCACAGAGTAAGCTTATATCAGTATATGGAACCTCAGTTTTAATTATGAGATCATCATGATGAACAAAATCCATGTTATATGAAGATGAATCTTAATGCATGTTATAAAACACTAATCTAGGTTAATGATGTAACCTAGGGTTAATATGTGCATAAAAAGGATTTGGAACCTAATGTTCAGATGATGAACTTTGATAATGAGATGTAATCTGGAAAATGACATCAGTGAGATAATTATAAGACAAGAATACAAGTAATGGTGCACATATCCAAATGAGTAAGCAAACCCTAATATGAACACAATTAGGGTTAAGACGAGATGTAAGATGTTGTGAACCTGATGATAGTATATGATCTTATCTTGATCAGGTTCAACAAAGTTATAGTTGATATGAGGAATATGTGATTAGGATGTCTCTTTGGAAGGTACGCCATTACCTCTTACTTGGCTTATTATACAATATGCTTGTGTTATATGCATAATAAAATACTTGGCATATGGTATTGGATGAAATGATTGTTCTTGTATGATATGTTGCATGATTTTTCATACTTTTTTCTATGAACACATCAAACATAATATATCTGTTCCATTATATGAAAGCACCAACTCTTTGGCAGTGTGCTTGGAAGTGACGTAACTCTTTGGTAGTGGTCACATTGTACATATGGAAGCACCAACTCTTAGGAAGTGTGCTTGGACCCAACTCTTTGGTAGTGGTCACCTTGTACAGATGATCTAACTCTTTGGTAGTGATCATAAAGGCCTTGATATATAATGGAAAATGTGCTTAAAATATGTGTTCTCTTTTGTTAACAAATATCTTTGTGCAACTATACGCCTTTTCTTATATTTTGTTTAATGCTGCCAAGCTTAGTTTTATCTTATTGCCAAGATATGATGAGAGGTATATAAAAGACACATAGGCGTACTCAGTACAATATTCATGAATATTGTGATGACTTGTACCGCATGTAATCTTTTGTTTAGGTTGTGGTTATGCTCTTGGAGATCTAGGATAGTTGAGAGTTGTGTGGCGAGCTGATGTACAGGTGGACATGTTGTCTTAAGATCATGTAGTTTAGTTGTAGTACATGTATATGTAGAAGTTGCTGTTCAATATGTAATATCAAATGTTGTAACAATTCATGTTGTAATTATATGTTGAATGGTGAACATGTGTGTATGGTTTTATTATTGTTCATGTACATGTGCTACTGATTGTTTCCTTTTGACTTCCTCTGATTTTCTTCTTCTTAGCCTAGTGTGGGATGTTTAAATTGGGGTACTCGCTGAGGTGAGGGTTTCAATTTGGACGTCACACATCAGATTAAGTTTTAGAAAATCCGGGGACGTCACACCTAAGGTGATGCTTACGCGAACCTAACGCCCATATGGGGGGTTCTACAACAGCTCTATTTGGATTGTTATATCTTTCCTGGATTGCTTACAGTCGAATGTGTTTGCATGTGTAGCAGTTGTGAAGCCTGATAGCATCCCAGTGATTCCATATCATTGATCCATTTCCAACTTAAATTCTGCTTTTACTTTCTTGCAATTAGTTTAATTAACCTCAAATCTATCTATCTTTCTAAATATTAGCCTTAACTCGAGCTAGATTCGATTAACAACGATTCTTAAAAATGTTGTCCTTTGGGTTCGATCCTTAACTATACTGCGATAAGACTCGTCCGCTTGCGGGTGGTATTATTGCACTTTGGTTTTGGTAAAAGCTCGGGGATTTCAACCCCGAGTGAGTTTGTTAGTGCGTTCAAAATACCACATCATAACACCACATGATTTTTATAGCTTAAAGTTTTCATAGGATTTTGTACTAAAAACCAATGACATCGATCTGTTTGACAATAGCTTATCTTTTAGACAATAACTGATGACACATGCTTTTTAGAGGTAAAATTAATATAGTGGGAAGGTTTTCATCATTAGTTCGTTGTCAAGTACCATGAAACATGGTTTACCAATTTTTTTTAAAAAAATTGATTTTCATGGGCTGTCTGTGATGTTCGTTCTTCCTCAAGAGACCAACATTGAAATGAAAGTGGCACCAATATTTTTTCCTAAATGGCAAGGCTTGACCAATTGAGTTGTTTGTGCTTTATCAACCAATGTCTTAAGTATGTAGTTTCAGTTTCCCTTGAAAATTAAAATTAAGAAAAGTGACACTAGAGCTCAAAAATGTACTAGTGCAATTGTCATCCCTCCTTGGAGTGCATTGTAAATTGTGTGAATGATAATTTACCCAACACTTAAACTATCTTTCAAAGTGAAGAAGCATTATCATGGTGACTAGTCACGAACATGGCACAATAGAGCCTTCAACCATTTAAATTTAAAGTAAAGAAATTTATTTCTAGATAAGCTTTTTTGTGTAAAATTTAGCTACGACCTACTCTAGGTCCTAGAGAAGAGCTAATTTGTCCCTATATTGAACATGTAATCATAATATTTTTAGAGGAGATTTTAAATCATGAAAATGAATATGGAACTGAGGATAGGTGAATAAAGATGATTCCTACAAATATGTGCATGAATTTATGATGTTTCAGTTGGAAAATATCTCCTCATAGGTGTTAAACACTAATTATTTATCCATGTTTCTTCCTTCTATTGTCTACTTCTGGTTTAGAGTCGACTATCTGCTACTTTTTGATGTGTTGGGGTCTGTCATGACTTGGGTTATAGAACCCTAATTCATCAAGGAAAGATGTAGATCTTTAATTTTAGATTACGAATCATGACCAACCATACTTTTACATCAGTAGTACAAATTTCTCTAATTCTTTTCCGATTAGAAGTGTCATTACGACTGATAGGGTATCAGCAGAACCAAGTTGTTATTGTGATTTTTGAAGTTCCCTCTCAATGGAACAAATATTGGTCTCAGTTCTATCAACTGATCTCTAGACTTCCTAGTTGTTTATGCACATCGTGTTCCCGACATGCTACTCAACGATACCAACTTTCTAAATATATACAAAATCTCTAAAATGCAAAGAGCTTTCAATAGGTGTTGAAATATAAAATGATAATTATATGTGTAAAGAATATATATATGTTAAATTGATGAAAAGAGTCTCACAAGGTTGTTCTTCATGTTATGGGTGAAACCACATATCCTTTGGAACAAATATTATGAGAAAGCAGATAAATTATCCTATGGAATAATGACAAATTTACTACATCAATGTGCAAAGGAGTTTTCTTCAAGAATGCATTCTTCTATCTCCAACATTCATTGAGCTCTTGAATCAAGAATAAAAATGAAGGGTTAAATGGGTTTACTTTGGTTATCTTCATATGCTTAATTAATGAATGTGTGGCACACACAATGCATATGTGTGAACTTAAGAGGTAGCAGTAGCAATTTGATGAAATCCAAAAGATTAAGTGTATAAATTCAAAAGTTCCATGTGGAACTTTAAATACTTCAAGTATTCACCTACTTTCTTCACCTACTCTTTTGTCTACTACTCAGTAGCTAGCATGACTTCTTGCCCCTTTTTTTTCACAATTAGCTCATTATATTTGTCTTATATCACAAAGAGTGCTCTGGTAGCTTTATTGAAAACCAATGTACTTATTAGAGGTTTTTATTGATGAATGTATATACATTATAGTTTTAAATTCATTTCTTATCTGAAATTGCACACATTATCATATTTCACTCCAATATTTCATTTTTTAAATTTCTTTTGTTTACTTTTTGCAAGAATTGATGATATTTCATGTTTTTGTTTAAAGGTCAAGTGCATTTCATAGGGGGAGGTCTCCGTACCTCTAAGGACAATCTAGGGGAATTATGAAGGTTCCTAACTCTCCCCCTTACTCCCAAAACATTGAAATCAGAGTTGGGACTTCGACATGAATAACATGAGTATATCATGTTTTTGGCATAAAATAGAAGATTCACTACTTCACATAGTTTGCTGACAAACAATCCCTAGAATAGCACTGCCAAGTATATTAGACAGATCAAACTATCCAAGATGTTGATAAAATGGTATATAATTACATGACTTCAATAAAAATGCAAGTTGATTAGGTAACCATTGTTAAGAAACTTATGTCAAATGATATACAAATGAAATCATCAACATGATATCCATTGTTTAAAAATCCCAACCTAGTTCATTGATGAATGAAAGAAATCTATGAATTCCTTGTATCCTACCAGCTAGTTGCAGCAACCACTCGACTTGAAATTTAATAGGGTTCAGTGAAGAGCTTCTAGTTGACCGACTAGAAATGTCAATTGATCAATGGGAATCGCTCTACAATTCAATTAAACTAAAGAGATGCCTTTTCATTTTGGTCACTCATGGATTAATATTTGGGACACTAAAGTAAACTCACCCTCCCTTTTCACATGTTTTGGACTTGAAGGTTGTGGATATCATTCAAGAGAGATCAAATGAGAATCTATATTGTACTACAAATGTCCTGGAGAGAGGAATTTAATCAAGTAGAGAAACATACCACTGTGATCACTACACATAATGTAACATCCCTGACCTGGGTTATGAGTTAACCCTAGGTGTTTTGCCTAAATATGTAATTAAATCTTCGTGATTAACTCTGAGCATGTAATTAAGTTTCTCAGAAACATATATTTCAGTATTTGCTCCTTTTTATTTAAAGTTGTAGCATTGTTTTGATATACAGGGACCTATGTGCAATTTACCCAGTTGAAAGGGTTAGCTTGCAATTTGCACATGATGAGATGTTCCTCTGATGTTGAGACATCATGAGAATCTTTTTGGTAAAGTTTGAGGGATTTCCCAAGCTTGGGCACCAAGGTGCAGCTGTGGAAGCAATCCCGGTGCTTGAAACCCTAATTTGGGGTAAAATGCAATTTACCCAAATCAAGGGATGCAATTTGTAAAAATATATCATCTAATGTATCTTTTAAGACTCTTGCCATCATTTAGAGAAGAAATGATGAGGAAGTCACCTCAATTGAATTATCAAGTTATGAAATATACCTTGTGATTGAATAATCAGGGTATATGTGCAATAGCTCTTTATGTATTTACCTTAGTATTAGGTTGATCTTCTTTGCCTCTTTTTCTAGAAGGTTTGTCCTTAGAATAAAGAGGAAGGGACGAGCAAGTAATGAAGGAAGGACCTAGTTGGAATTATGGGAAACTTATGGGCCTTTAATGAAACCCCACCCAAGTATATATACACTTTACCTCTCAAGCAAAGGAACCTTTCCTTCGTGCATATCACGGTTCTCCTTTGCTTGGCCGACTAAGGGCTGTCTTGGAGCTCAAGAGGAACGACCAAGGGTGCAAGGTAGGTTTGGGATCTTCTTTTGCCTAAATTCCATGGTTAGAACTCGGATTCAAGGTCAAGTTGATAACTAGCTCACAAAACTCTACCTTTGTAGCCGTCTCTTTTCATCCTTCCTTGGAGTTTTCACCTTGGCCAACCTGTGAGAGCTCAAGGACGCCATTAGAGCTTGGAGCTTGAAAGCTTGGAGCTCAAGGAGCAAGCTTTAGGCGGGTTTTATAACTCTAAACCCATGCTTTACTATATACATCTCTTTTATGCGGTTAGATGATAGTTCTTCATGTTCCCTACTTTTCTTTGCTACCTTGCAAGCAAATCCGTGGGATATCTGTGCTGTTCTTGAGCTAGGAGATGAAGGCGTGATTTCCAAGAAAGACCCACCGCTTTTCACTTTCTTAAACGGTCTCAAGACCGTGAGAGGGCTCGCGATCTCAAGACCATGAAAGGGCTCGCGGTCTCAAGATCGTGAGAGGGCTCGCGGTCTCAAGACCGTGAGGGGCCTCGCGGTCTTGAGGTCAGAGGTGAGCAAACAGTCTCTGGACCGTGAGAGGGCAAACGGTCCTCACGACCATTTGGACCCGTTGACCGAGCGTGGACCGTATAAGAAATCTGTTCCTAATTATGTAGGCTAATCACCCTCAAAAATTGAGAAGTTAACTCCAAAGGAATTAGGAGATATGGCCGTTTTAAGTAACAACTTTAATTGAATTTATTCCTGATTTTCAAACGGTCTGATTTTGCCTTTTTGGGCAAACGGTCTCAAGACCGTGAGAGGGCTCGCGGTCTCAAGACCGTGAGAGGGCTCGTGATCTCAAGACCGTGAGAGGGCTCGTGGTCTCAATACCGAGAGGACAATCACCCAAGACCGTTTGAAGGTCTAGGGTTAAGCTAATTTGATCAATTAAGGACCCAATTGAAATAAGTTATCAATTAATCAAAATTCTGATTTTGTGACTCAATCATGGTTCAACCCCTACCAAATCACATTAGATTTTGATGAAATCTTGGGCAAACGGTCTCAAGACCATGTGGGGTCCACCCACATGATCTCAAGACCGTTTGGGCCAAGTTTGGGCCCAATTGGAGCTCAATTGAAGGGTTCAACCTTGCGTTGATGCACATTGTTGAGTGTTGATGGGTGAACTTTGATAGACCCTAATTGGTCAACAATTGAGGGTCAAATGAATGACCAATTGGTTAAGCATAATCTTAATTGACCTAATCCATAAGTGGTCACCATGACTTTGACCTTTTGAGGGCTTCAACATTGGTTGACATCATCGGTTGTAACCATTGAACTTTGTTGATGGTCCAAGCGGTTGAGACCATGTGAGCCTCGCGGTCGCAAGACCGTGAGAGGGCTCACGGTCTCAAGACCGTGAGGGGAATCGTGGTCTTGAGGTAAAAGGTGAGCAAATGGTCTACATAACCTTCGCGGTCTTGGAGTAAGTGGAAGGCTCGTGGTCTTGGAACCAAGTTGAAGGCTCGCGGTCTTGAAACCAAGTTGAAGGCTCGCGGTCTTGGAGTAAGATAAAGGCTCGCGGTCTTGAAACCAAGTTGAAGGCTCGCGGTCTTAGAATAAGATGAAGGCTCGCGGACTTGGAGTAAGATGAGGGCTCGTGGTCTTGGAAGTCAAAATTGGCTAAGCGGTCAACTCTTTCAAACAATCTCAAACCAATTGGAGATTGATGGTTGAGATCGATCAAGGTGATTCAAGGTTGACTTCACGCAATCTTTTGAAGATATAAATGGATCATTCATGCCATAATCTAAACCCTAATGATAACCTAGGACATTAAGGGATTAATTGAATAATGACTTGACCATAATGATGATCAATGGGGTAAATTACCAAAATACCCTTGAAGGGTCAATTGAGTAATACCTTGATCAGATCAAACCCTAATCACATGGTGGTGATGTTTTTGGCTATATTAGCCTATGATGACTTAATCCAACCTGATCTAGAGTGGTGTTATCACCCTCTACTAGTATGAGGAGAGAGAAAGTACTTCTAGAGAGAGAGTACCCTTTTTAGGTGGAAACTCAATTAAAGAACCTTTAATACACATGAATGTGCATAATTAGGGTATGATCCACCTGTGTGAAGTCATAGAAACCCTAATTATGATGAATGATGAATCTTTAACTAATCTGAGAGCATCAATAATAATGATACTCATACATGATGATGTTATGAGTTCAATTCATGTAATGTGAATAGTAAACCCTAATTCATGGGTGATGACATGTAATGTGAATAGTAAACCCTAATTCAAGGGTGATGACATGTAATGTGAATAGTAAACCCTAATTCAAGGGTGATGACATGTTATGTGATTAGTAAACCCTAATTAAAGGGTGATGACATGTAATGTGAATAGTAAACCCTAATTCAAGGGTTATGACATGTAATGTGAATAGTAAACCCTAATTCAAGGGTAATGGCATGCAAATAAGTATTAAACTCCAATTGATGAGAATCAGAGGAGTTAACTGTTATAATAAGCGTGGGAAATGTATTCCTTATTTTTGTATTACCTTTATCAGTTGAATTAACCATGCAGGTTCAGATATGAAGGTGATCTTATCCAGGTATGGATATTGATGTTATATTCATTAAAGGCATGTTGTTAGCCTTATGAATAAGAAAAGTAACTTGATGCCCAGTCAGTGGCATCCCATGAGTTAATGTGCTGTAAGAGCCATGAATATCATCAAAGTCATGCTTTAGAGATGACTAGTGATGAGTATGATGAGAAATTATGATTGATATGAGTTAGGCATGTTACATTTAGTATTCTTCCTTTATAGCTGTTATGCTACTGTTATTGTTTGGAGAACAATGTATGTTGTTAAAGAATACTGAATGTACCTAACTAATCAAGTATAATGTAGAGCCCTGATCATAGATCCATCATTGTCAGAAATCAAGTGATGGTGAAACAGGTTTTCCTCAGGGAACTCCTGGAGCACATACTTTTGAGTATGTGGGGTACATGGATGTGTAGAACCTTACATCCTAGTGTAGGAAAGTGATGTAGATGTGTAATCCATCCATCCTTCACTATATTTTTCCATACTGTATCAGTGGTAGGTAAACATGAAACCTCCTGATGACAAAGAAAACACAGATATCCGTATCAGTGGAGATAAACATGAAATCTCCTGATGACGAAGAGAGTACAGAACGCCACTGTGACTCTAGAATAGCGAAGGACCAGTTTACCCTGGTGAGCTATAGTAGTAGAGACACGAGATGTCCTACAAGTGAACCTCTTACTGACTGAGGAAGGTGAAGGTCATGAGAATCCGGCTCTCTTGATGACCTAAGTATGATACTGATGTGACTTCTCAGCGATCTGTTGGAGTATGAGTGGTATGCCTCATCTCCACAGGGCATAATGTTGTTTGTAAAACATAATCAACCACGTAATATACTTGTTAGAGATAACTCCAAGTTAGTTGATTAATGTTACACTGTAATAGTGCTTATATTTCTTCATACCTCATAAATGTTGAGTTCTTGGTTATAGTTGCAATTGTTTTTGAATACATTGAAGGCTTTACTGTTTAAGATATTCTTTGAAGTTATAATAAAGCTTCTGGCGGAGAGTTATAACTCTCGCTGGGACAATTATGTAAAATTGTCTCACCCCGTAGACTTCAACTTTTAGGTGGACGTCGGAGATGAAGGAACCAGCCTACATGTGATCAGTCTCAGCAGCAGCAGCACCAGGAGCAGTAGTAGAATCTCAGGTGGAGATTATCCTGCCATATGGTGTAGTTAGAGTCAGTCCTATGTGTCCTCTGTACTCTTAGGTCTTGGAGTCTTTTGTTATGTGATCTTGAGATTTTGTATCTTGATGTATATAGTTACTCAAGAAGTAATTATCCTGAGATGTAAACAGTTTATCTCTCTTAATGAAAGAAGCTTTTATGGATCCAAGCTCTTGTCTCGAAAAGTTTTAATCTCCCGTGATTTTTGTCTACCGTTGTTTATCGAATCGCTTTCTCTAAGTTTTAATCGTGTTTATGTCATGGTTTGGAGATCAGAGCCCACAATTAGTGGTATCAGAGCTCTAGGTCAGTTGAGTCTACAGAGGCATAGGACTTAGGATGTCGAGTCTATCCTTAGTACTCCTTCCTTATCTAATAGAATCTTCTGCTCCTCAGGAGAAGAAGATACCTAAGGATGTCAGAACATCATGATGAGTTCGTGGCAGAGAGTAGTGCTAGTGCACCTCGAGGCGGTGCAAGAGTTCCGAGAATAGAACAACCTGCACCTGAGTTACCAAGAGAGACACCCCAGTTCGACCCATCTGACATGAGTAACCCAGCTGTACATACGATGTTTGGGCAGTTCATGACTGCCATGATACATATAGCCGATAGGATGCCCATGCCTGCACCTTGGGCACCTGTCCAGCATGAAGCACAAAGTATCGGTAAGACGTTCGAACGACTTCGTCGTGTCGGAGCTACCGAGTACTTCGGAACTGCCGACCCTGCAGATGCTGACTTATGGTTGACAGAGTTGGAGAAGGCTTTTAGGATTCTTATGATTCCGGAAGCTGAGAAGGTTAGACATGCTGTCTATCTTCTCAAAGGCAGTGCTGGTCACTGGTGGAACATGGAAGAGCAGAAGAGACCCGGAGTAGAGTTCTCATGGGAAGAGTTTCGTCGAGAATTTATCAATAAATATTTTCCAAAGACCTTCCTAGATGATAAGATCTCTCAGTTCGAGAAACTAAGGCAGGGTATGATGAACATTAGCGAGTATGAAGCTAAGTTCATGGAGTTGCTGCGGTTCTGTCCGCACATGGCTGCTACGGATGAGGAAAGAATCAGAAGATTCGAGAAAGGATTTAATTCTGATATGTCAACCCCTGTATCTACCTTAGAGAATCGAGAGAGATTCTCTACCTTCGTTGAGTCAGTCCGAAGAATAGAGAGATCTGTGGTTGAGAAGAGACAAACCCATAAAAGATATCCACAGTTCAAGGGTTCTTCATCTAGGGATTCCAAGAAACCTAGATTCTCTGCACCTAACCCTCCACCACCCAGATCAAGTTTTCAAACTTAATGGACACCAAGAAGAGGTAGAGGACGGAGTCAACCGCTGCAAGGGATGCACAGTTCTGCATCTGTGTCAGTCACTGCACCACCCAGACCACAACAACAGGAGAGGAGTTGCTATAACTGTGGTAAGGTGGGACACTTGAGGAAGGATTGCCGTTCTAGGCCTGCTAGTGTGACACAACAACCTCAGAGACAGAATCAACAGGGATATCAGAATAGACAACATCAAGGAGCCACTCGAGGACGTGGACAAGCATCTCAAGCTGGATCATCAGCACCACCTCAACACCAGGAGACTGCGAGGTTCTATGCTATGAACCTACCTAAAGCAGTGGTCAATACACGGGTAGTGGCAGGTCAGATGGAACTTTTATATTCTGATATGTTTACATCCTGTGTTGTATCTGTTCTGATTGATCCGGGTGCTACGCACTCTTTCATCACTCGTGAAGTGATTCGTAACTGCAATGTGACTGTTAGTCATAGGACAAATAGGTTTTTGTTGGAGACTCCGTTGAGTGGGTCTGCCGTTTTGTAGGAGGTATGTTCTCCCTGCACCCTCTTCTTTTCTGACCATCGCATTCAAGTGGATCTTATACCACTGGATATGCAAGGATTTGATATAATCCTCGGGATGGATACCTTGGAAAGGTATAGAGTTTTCTTGGATTGTGAGTCCAAGTTGGCTGTGTTTGCTGATGAAAGCAACACATGGATCTTTCAAGGTGAAAGAAAGATTCTGCCCACCTGTCTTGTATCAGCCATGGTTGCTGATAAGCTGTTGAGGCAAGGATGTTATGCATTCTTAGCCCATGTGGTAGATGTTACCAAGGAAAGTTCCAATCCCGCTGAAGTTCCTATAGTCAGGGAATTTGAAGATGTGTTTCCTGAAGAACTTCCTGGTATACCACCACCTCGGGAGATTGATTTTGAAATCAATCTGATCCCAGATACAAAACCCATAGCTCAGACTCCGTATAGAATGGCACCTGCCGAGATGGCAGAACTTAAGAAACAACTTCAAGAGTTACTTGAGAGAGGTTTTATCCGACCGAGTACTTCACCTTGGGGTGCTCCGGTCTTGTTTGTTAAAAAGAAAGATGGGTCAATGCGGTTGTGCATCGACTACAAACAACTCAATAAAGTAACGATAAATAATAAGTACCCTCTACCGAGGATTGATGATCTCTTTGACCAGTTGCGTGGTGCAACAGTCTTTTCAAAAATAGACCTGAGGTCTGGATATCATCAACTTCATTTTAAGGATAGTGACATATCCAAGTCTGCCTTTAGGACAAGGTATGGTCACTATGAGTTCACGGTTATGTCGTTTGGACTAACCAATGCACCAGCTGCATTTATGGAACTCATGAATAGAGTTTTTCGACCTTTCCTTAATCAGTGTGTTGTCGTCTTCATAGATGACATTATGATCTATAGTAAGGATGCTCAGAAGCATGAGCAGCATCTTCGCCAAGCTTTGACCTTGCTAAGAGAACATAAGCTGTATGCTAAGTTTAGCAAGTGTGAGTTTTGGCTACCGGAGGTATCTTTTCTTGGTCATGTGATATCCGCCTCGGGAATTCGTGTTGACCCTACGAAAGTAGAATCTGTTCTACAGTGGGAACAACTGAAGACACCGACAGAGATTCGAAGTTTCTTGGGGTTAGCTGGCTATTATCGAAGGTTCATTAAGAACTTTAGTTCTATAGCCTTACCTTTGACCAAGTTGACCCGGAAGGATGTTCCTTTTTCTTGGAGTGATAAGTGTCAACAGTTTTTCCAGCTGTTGAAGGAGAGATTGACGAGTGCACCTGTGCTAGTGCTACCTGAACAAGGAAAAGGATATGTAGTTTTCTGTGATGCTTCCAAGAATGGTCTAGGATGTGTGTTGATGCAGGATAAACAAGTGATTTCTTTTTCTTCCCGACAGCTTAAGAAACACGAGGAGAATTATCTGACACACGATCTGGAGTTAGCTGCTGTGGTTCATGCTTTGAAGATCTGGAGACATTATCTCTACGGAGAGACATTCCAGATTTTCACAGACCACAAAAACCTTAAGTATATCTTCTCTCAGCATGAGCTCAACATGAGGCAACGTCACTGGATGGAGTTAATCAAGGACTACGACTGTACAATTGATTATCATCCAGGCAAGGCCAATGTTGTTGCAGATTCCTTGAGTAGGAAATCAGCAACATCAACCATGAATAGAGCACAACTAAACTCTTTAGTATGCTCTAGGAGAGATATGCTTATCTCTTTAAGGCAAGACAATGTACAGTTGAAAGTGTCATTGTTAGCCGGTATGTTAGCTGAGATGCATATTAAACCTACCCTAAGAGAGCAGATTAAAGAAGCACAGCTAGGTGATGCTACAGTTCAACAGATTAGATCTGAGTATGGAGATGAAAAGCGAGATGGTTTCCATGACTCAGAGGATCAAGTAGCTTGTTATAATGGAAGGATGATAGTGCCAGATGTGGACAACTTGAGGAAGTTAATCCTGTAAGAAGCTCATTCTTCCATGTATGCTATGCATCCAAGGAGCACCAAGATGTATCGGAATTTGAAAGATTTGTATTGGTGGCCTGGAATGAAGAAAGATGTTGCAGAATTTGTTCTGAGGTGTCCTGTGTGTCAGCAAGTTAAAGCTGAACACCAGAAGCCTGCAGGGACAATGCAACCTTTACCCATACCACAGTGGAAGTGGGACCATGTGACCATGGAATTTGTTGTTGGCCTACCCAGGACAAGCAAAGGACATGATTCCATTTGGGTAATTGTTGATAGGTTGACTAAGACAACACATTTCTTACCTGTCAAAACAACCTATTCTGCTGAAAGGTTATCAGAGTTATATGTTCAAGAGATAGTACGTTTGCACGGAGTTCGTGTCACAATAGTTTCTGACAGAGGTCCTCAGTTTACGAGTCGTTTTTGGGAACAGTTACACCGAGCCTTAGGCACCAAGCTGAGGTTTAGTACGGCCTTTCATCCACAGACTGATGGACAGTCGGAAAGGACCATACAAACCTTAGAAGACCTGTTGAGGGCATGTGTTCTCCAGTTCACCGGAAGTTGGGATCTACACCTAAGCTTGATAGAGTTTGCCTATAACAATAGCTACCAACATAGTATTGATATGGCACCTTATGAAGCCTTGTATGGTAGACATTGTAGATCACCTCTGTGTTGGTTTGAGACTGGTGAACATCAGTTGTTAGGTCCTGATCTTGTGCAGCAGACCACATAAAAGATTAAAATAATACAACAAAAGATTAAGACTGCACAGGATAGGCAGAAATCTTATGCTGACAAACGTCGTAGACCCTTAAAGTTCCAGGTTGGAGACAGAGTGTATCTCAAGGTCTCGCCTTGGAAAGGAGTCCTTCGTTTTGGAAGGAAAGGGAAGTTAGCTCCTAGATTTATGGGGCCTTATCCAATCATTGAACAGATTGGAAAGGTAGCATATAGACTAGAGCTACCCCCTGAGTTACAGAGGTTACACCCTGTTTTTCACATTTCTATGTTGAAGAAATGTCACCCAGACACCGAGTCAGTTCTACAACCCATGGAAGTAGAATTGAATGATGATATATCCTATGAGGAAGGACCAGTGTCAATCCTTGATAAAAGAATTAAAAAGTTAAAGAAGAAAGATATAAGTCTTGTAAAAGTCCTCTGGAACCATCGTGGTATTGAAGAAGCCACTTGGGAGTTAGAGGATGAGATGAGAAGGAAGTATCCTGCCCTTTTCTCTTGATATGTCTTATCGATTTCGGGGACGAAATCCTTGTAAGGGGTGGATAATTTGTAACATCCCTGACCTGGGTTATGAGTTAACCCTAGGTGTTTTGCCTAAATATGTAATTAAATCTTCGTGATTAACTCTGAGCATGTAATTAAGTTTCTCAGAAACATATATTTCAGTATTTGCTCCTTTTTATTTAAAGTTGTAGCATTGTTTTGATATACAGGGACCTATGTGCAATTTACCCAGTTGAAAGGGTTATCTTGCAATTTGCACATGATGAGATGTTCCTCTGATGTTGATACATCATGATAATCTTTTTGGTAAAGTTTGAGGGATTTCCCAAGCTTGGGCACCAAGGTGCAACTGTGGAAGCAATCCCGATGCTTGAAACCCTAATTTGGGGTAAAATGCAATTTACCCAAATTAAGGGATGCAATTTGTAAAAATATATCATCTAATGTATCTTTTAAGACTCTTGCCATCATTTAGAGAAGAAATGATGAGGAAGTCACCTCAATTGAATTATCAAGTTATGAAATATACCTTGTGATTGAATAATCAGGGTATATGTGCAATAGCTCTTTATGTATGTACCTTAGTATTAGGTTGATCTTCTTTGCCTCTTTTTCTAGAAGGTTTGTCCTTAGAATAAAGAGGAAGGGACGAGCAAGTAATGAAGGAAGGACCTAGTTGGAATTATGGGAAACTTATGGGCCTTTAATGAAACCCCACCCAAGTATATATACACTTTACCTCTCAAGCAAAGGAACCTTTCCTTCGTGCATATCACGGTTCTCCTTTGCTTGGCCGACTAAGGGCTGTCTTGGAGCTCAAGAGGAACGACCAAGGGTGCAAGGTAGGTTTGGGATCTTCTTTTGCCTAAATTCCATGGTTAGAACTCGGATTCAAGGTCAAGTTGATAACTAGCTCACAAAACTCTACCTTTCTAGCCGTCTCTTTTCATCCTTCCTTGGAGTTTTCACCTTGGCCAACCTGTGAGAGCTCAAGGACGCCATTAGATCTTGGAGCTTGAAAGCTTGGAGCTCAAGGAGCAAGCTTTAGGCGGGTTTTATAACTCTAAACCCATGCTTTACTATATACATCTCTTTTATGCGGTTAGATGATAGTTCTTCATGTTCCCTACTTTTCTTTGCTACCTTGCAAGCAAATCCGTGGGATATCTGTGCTGTTCTTGAGCTAGGAGATGAAGGCGTGATTTCCAAGAAAAACCCACCGCTTTTCACTTTCTTAAACGGTCTCAAGACCGTGAGAGGGCTCGCGGTCTCAAGACCGTGAAAGGGCTCGCGGTCTCAAGATCGTGAGAGGGCTCGCGGTCTCAAGACCGTGAGGGGCCTCGCGGTCTTGAGGTCAGAGGTGAGAAAACGGTCTCTGGACCGCGAGAGGGAAAACGGTCCTCACGACTGTTTGGACCCGTTGACCGAGCGTGGACCGTATAAGAAATCTGTTCCTAATTATGTAGGCTAATCACCCTCAAAAATTGAGAACTTAACTCCAAAGGAATTAGGAGATATGGCCTTTTTAAGTAACAACTTTAATTGAATTTATTCCTGATTTTCAAACGGTCTGATTTTGCCTTTTTGGGCAAATGGTCTCAAGACCGTGAGAGGGCTCGCGGTCTCAAGACCGTGAGAGGGCTCACGGTCTCAAGACCGAGAGGACAATCACCCAAGACCGTTTGAAGGTCTAGGGTTAAGCTAATTTGATCAATTAAGGACCCAATTGAAATAAGTTATCAATTAATCAAAATTCTGATTTTGTGACTCAATCATGGTTCAACCCCTACCAAATCACATTAGATTTTGATGAAATCTTGGGAAAACGGTCTCAAGACCATGTGGGGTCCACCCACATGATCTCAAGACCGTTTGGGCCAAGTTTGGGCCCAATTGGAGCTCAATTGAAGGGTTCAACCTTGCGTTGATGCACATTGTTGAGTGTTGATGGGTGAACTTTGATAGACCCTAATTGGTCAACAATTGAGGGTCAAATGAATGACCAATTGTATAAGCATAATCTTAATTGACCTAATCCATAAGTGGTCACCATGACTTTGACCTTTTGAGGGCTTCAACATTGGTTGACATCATCGGTTGTAACCATTGAACTTTGTTGATGGTCCAAGCGGTTGAGACCATGTGAGCCTCGCGGTCTCAAGACCGTGAGAGGGCTCGCGGTCTCAAGACCGTGAGGGGCCTCGCGGTCTTGAGGTCAAAGGTGAGCAAACGGTCTACATAACCTTCGCGGTCTTGGAGTAAGTGGAAGGCTCGTGGTCTTGGAACCAAGTTGAAGGCTCGCGGTCTTGAAACCAAGTTGAAGGCTCGCGGTCTTGGAGTAAGATGAAGGCTCGCGGTCTTGAAACCAAGTTGAAGGCTCGCGGTCTTAGAATAAGATGAAGGCTCGTGGTCTTGGAGTAAGATGAGGGCTCGCGGTCTTGGAAGTCAAAATTGGCTAAGCGGTCAACTCTTTCAAACAATCTCAAACCAATTGGAGGTTGATGGTTGAGATCGATCAAGGTGATTCAAGGTTGACTTCACTCAATCTTTTGAAGATATAAATGGATCATTCATGCCATAATCTAAACCCTAATGATAACCTAGGACATTAAGGGATTAATTGACTAATGACTTGACCATAATGATGATCAATGGGGTAAATTACCAAAATACCCTTGACGGGTCAATTGAGTAATACCTTGATTAGATCAAACCCTAATCACATGGTGGTGATGTTTTTGGCTATATTAGCCTATGATGACTTAATCCAACCTGATCTAGAGTGGTGTTATCGCCCTATACTAGTATGAGGAGAGAGAAAGTACTTCTAGAGAGAGAAAGTACTTCTAGAGAGAGAGTACCCTTTTTAGGTGGAAACTCAATTAAAGAACCTTTAATACACATGAATGTGCATAATTAGGGTATGATCCACCTGTGTGAAGTCATAGAAACCCTAATTATGATGAATGATGAATCTTTAACTAATCTGAGAGCATCAATAATAATGATACTCATACATGATGATGTTATGAGTTCAATTCATGTAATGTGAATAGTAAACCCTAATTCATGGGTGATGACATGTAATGTGAATAGTAAACCCTAATTCAAGGGTGATGACATGTAATGTGAATAGTAAACCCTAATTCAAGGGTGATGACATGTAATGTGATTAGTAAACCCTAATTCAAGGGTGATGACATGTAATGTGAATAGTAAACCCTAATTCAAGGGTTATGACATGTAATGTGAATAGTAAACCCTAATTCAAGGGTAATGGCATGCAAATAAGTATTAAACTCCAATTGATGAGAATCAGAGGAGTTAACTGTTATAATAAGAGTGGGAAATGTATTCCTTATTTTTGTATTACCTTTATCAGTTGAATTAACCATGCAGGTTCAGATATGAAGGTGATCTTATCCAGGTATGGATATTGATGTTATATTCATTAAAGGCATGTTGTTAGCCTTATGAATAAGAAAAGTAACTTGATGCCCAGTCAGTGGCATCCCATGAGTTAATGTGCTGTAAGAGCCATGAATATCATCAAAGTCATGCTTTAGAGATGACTTGTGATGAGTATGATGAGAAATTATGATTGATATGAGTTAGGCATGTTACATTTAGTATTCTTCCTTTATAGGTGTTATGCTACTGTTATTGTTTGGAGAAAAATGTATGTTGTTAAAGAATACTGAATGTACCTAACTAATCAAGTATAATGTAGAGCCCTGATCATAGATCCATCATTGTCAGAAATCAAGTGATGGTGAAACATGTTTTCCTCAGGGAACTCCTGGAGCACATACTTTTGAGTATGTGGGGTACATGGATGTGTAGAACCTTACATCCTAGTGTAGGAAAGTGATGTAGATGTGTAATCCATCCATCCTTCACTATATTTTTCCATACTGTATCAGTGGTAGGTAAACATGAAACCTCCTGATGACAAAGAAAACACAGATATCCGTATCAGTGGAGATAAACATGAAATCTCCTGATGACGAAGAGAGTACAGAACGCCACTATGACTCTAGAATAGCGAAGGACCAGTTTACCCTGGTGAGCTATAGTAGTAGAGACATGAGATGTCCTACAAGTGATCCTCTTACTGACTGAGGAAGGTGAAGGTCATGAGAATCCGGCTCTCTTGATGACCTAAGTATGATACTGATGTGACTTCTCAGCGATCAGTTGGAGTATGAGTGGTATGCCTCATCTCCACAGGGCATAATGTTGTTTGTAAAATATAATCAACCACGTAATATACTTGTTAGAGATAACTCCAAGTTAGTTGATTAATGTTACACTGTAATAGTGCTTATATTTCTTCATACCTCATAAATGTTGAGTTCTTAGTTATAGTTGCAATTGTTTTTGAATACATTGAAGGCTTTACTGTTTAAGATATTCTTTGAAGTTATAATAAAGCTTCTGGCGGAGAGTTATAACTCTCGCTGGGAGAATTATGTAAAATTATCTCACCCCATAGACTTCAACTTTTAGGTGGACGTCGGAGACGAAGGAACCAGCCTACAGGTGATCAGTCTCAGCAGCAGCAGCACCAGGAGCAGTAGTAGAATCTTAGGTGGAGATTATCCTACCATATGGTGTAGTTAGAGTCAGTCCTATGTGTCCTCTATACTCTCAGGTCTTGGAGTCTTTTGTTATGTGATCTTGAGATTTTGTATCTTGATGTATATAGTTACTCAAGAAGTAATTATCCTGAGATGTAAATAGTTTATCTCTCTTAATGAAAGAAGCTTTTATGGATCCAAGCTCTTGTCTCGAAAAGTTTTAATTTCCCGTGATTTTTGTCTACCGCTGTTTATCGAATCGCTTCTGCTAAGTTTTAATCATGTTTATGTCATGGTTTGGAGATCAGAGCCCACACATAACATGTATATCCTTCTATTAAATCTGTATATGGTTACTTTAGCCTTCTTCTCTTACAATACTTGCATCTACAGCATGCATAGTGAGTAGTTCCCCTACTTACGTGTGGGTAGTAGCCCCACAACCCTCATAGTTCTACATTGATGACTTGAATCATATATTCTATGACTCTAGAACTCAAATGCTCATTATGTATAAACATATTTTCTTCTACCTCACCACTCTATATGCATGATTGGTTAATTAATATCATGAACATGCAAGACTACATATAAACATTGACAATTTTAATTTAATAGTTTTGAAGCTTATGTGGATAAATTGTTCCCAAAGTTGTGGATATAAGATCTCCAAAAACACAAACGTCTGATAGAATGGTGTTCATCTTATAATGTATGCTTCTGTCCTAACAAAGTTAAACAAGTGGATTTCTTCACTCAACTTAATTCATGCTAATATTGATTGTAAAGAGTACCGGTCGAGGAGAAGATTATTATTGGGAGTGATTTAAATGGCCATGTGGGGAGTGGTAATGCTGGATTCGAGAGAGTTCATGGTGGTTTTGGATATGGCAACAGGAACAGAGAAGGAGAGAGGATATTAGATTTTGCAGTTGCATATGATATGATTTTGGCAAACACTCATTTCAAGAAAAGAGAATCTCATAAGATTACTTTCAAGAGTGGGCGCAACTGTAGCCAAATGGATTACCTCCTTACAAGGCGGGTGGATTGTAACATATGTAAGGATTGTAAAGTGATTCCTGGCGAAGAACTCATGACCCAACATAGGTTGGTAGTTTTGGATATTAACATGAAGATCAATAAAGGCAAACATAACGGAAACCAAGATAGCAGGATCAAGTGGTGGAATCTTAAAGGAGAAAAGAAATTGACTTTTCATGATAAACTCATCAAGGAGGTAACTTGGAACTTGGAGTCTGATGTTAACACTATGTGGCATAACATGAGCTCCTGCATAACAAAAATTTCCAAAGACGTTTTGGGGGAGTCTAAAGGTTGTCGACCTCCACAGAAGGAGACTTGGTGGTGGAATGATGAAGTACAAAAGACTATTAAACTGAAAAGGGAGATCTATAGGAGCTTTCCCAAATCTGGAGATGATGCAACGTTCCAATGATACAATCAAGCAAAGAAAGAAGCTAAAAATGTGGTTCGGGAGGCAAGGTCTAGGTACTTTGATGATATGTATAAGAAGTTGGACACTAGAGAAGGGGAAAAATATATATATAAAATGGATGGTATAAGAGAAAGGAAAGGAAGAAACTTGAGTCAAGTAAAAAGCATAAAGAATGAAGATGGTAGAGTATTGGTGAAGGACGATGATATCAAAAACCAGTGGAGAAATTACTTCCATAAGCTTTTCAATGGAGATACTGCATATAACGTTAGCGACTCGTGTGACATGAATACAAGAGATATTATTTACACACGACGAGTTTCACCATTTGAGGTCAAGAATGCTTTGAAAAAGATGAAAATGAGAAAGGCATGCGGACTAGAAAATATTCCCATTGATGTGTGGAAGAGTATGGGGGATGAGGGAGTTACATGGTTAACAAATCTCTTTAACAAGATCATGAAGACCTAGAAGATGCCGGATGAGTGGAGAAATAGTATTATAGTCCCAATCTACAAGAACAAAGGTGACATTCAGAGTTGTACAAACTATAGAGGTATCAAGCTGATGAGTCACACGATGAAGCTTTGGGAGAGGATTATTGAGCAGAGGTTAAGATCTATAACGCAAGTCAAACAACCAATTTGGTTTCATGCCTGGAAGATCAACAACAGATGCTATTTTTCTGATAAGGAGGCTTATGGAGAAGTATAGACAAAGAAAAAGAGATCTTCATATGGTGTTTATTGATCTAGAGAAGGCTTATGATCGAGTACCCAAAGAAGTGTTATGGTTGGTTTTGAAGAAAAAGGGTGTGCCTATCCAATACATTGACTTGATCAAAGACATGTATGATAGCTCTACTACAAGTGTCAATACTCCTGGAGGAAAGACACCAACTTTTCCTATTACAGTTGGGGTACACCAAGGATCCACACTCAGCCCATATCTATTCGTTCTGGTTATGGATGAGTTAACAAAGAATGTTCAGGATGATATTCCTTGGTGTATGTTATTTGCTGATGATATTGTTTTGATTGGCGAAACAAAAGATGGATTGAATGATAAAGTTGAATGTTGGAGAAAGGCATTGGAATCAAATGGATTGATGATTATCAGGAGCAAAACTGAGTATATGCATTGCAATTTCATCCAATCTCGCAGTGTGAATGATGGAGCCAAGTTGGACGGAGTAGATATACCAAAATGTGACAAATTTCATTACTTAGGTTCTATTATTCAAATAGACGGGGATGTCCAAAATGATGTTGGTCACCGGATCACTGCAGGATGGTTGAAATGGAGGAGTGCAACTAAAGTTTTATGCGATCAGAAGATCCCTCTCAGGTTAAAAAGTAAGTTTTATAGAACAACTATACGACCAACCATGCTCTATGGGAGTGAATGTTGGGCGGTGAAGAAACAAGGTCTCGACAAGATGAACGTGGCTGAAAAGCATATGCTGAGATGGATGTGTGGGAAGACAAGAAAAGATCATTTGAGAAATGACTATATCAGGAATAAAGTGGGGGTGGCGAGCATTGAGAACAAGTTGCGTGAGGGCCGACTCAGATGGTATGGACATGTGCAACGCAGACCTACTAGTGTGCCTATATGAAGCAATGCTATTGAGCCAAACACTACAAATAGAAGAAGAGGAAGGCCTAAATTAACATGGGATGAGCTTATAAAGAGAGATTTTGAATCTCTACATCTCAATCAGAATATGGCCCATGATAGAGCTGAATGGAAATGAAGGATCCATGTAGCCGACCCCAACATGGTTGGGATTGAGGCTTAGATGATGATGATGATGATGATTGATTGATTGTAAAGAGTGAGAGAATTGGGTAATGTGTAGTGAAGTGTATTCCCTAGTTTATTTTTTAATATTATATATGTAATAATTATTATTTCCTAACATAATTTTCATTAGTTAAGTAATCAACCAACAATGAGTTATTATATTGGTTTTTGCCTAGTACTTCGTATCATTAATCAAGTCAATTTATTTGTTATTATATATTTATTGATCCTTTTGTGATCCTTTTCTACTAAAATAAATAAATATTATTTATTGTGCACATACTGAGAAGTGTTCTAATGCATAACTTTTCTTTCCTTTTATTGGGTGTCATTCCCAAAACCACCCAAATATAGGAGTGTTAGATAGCCATGACTCAAGAAGACTGCCTATAGGATGTCAACATGAGAATAGCTTATAATGGATGGGTTTCCCTTTGCAGCTAGAATAGTGTAATATTAGTTGTACACAATTTGCTTATCGCATTGCTTCTTATGGCGAGGAAGAATTACACATGAAAAAAAATGAAACTTTGTAGTATTTTTGTTCCCACTGCTTACATACTTTTATGTCATGTAATATACAAACCATTTGAGAAATAATGAAGTTTCTACATTCCTCCTTTTTCGGAGTAGGGTGGTTTCATCTCTCAATATAGTGAAGAGTGGATACACTCACGGGTCCCATTCTTTTCAAAATGTAACCACTCTAGTTATGTAACGGAAACTAGAAGAATATATAACATGCCAAATAACTGTAATGCATCTTTCTTTAGCGGAAAACTGAATTTGATACAAATGCAACTCAATAGAAAGAGACTATAACAATTAAAGTGTAATTATTTGTGAATTACAACTATCACAAAGTATATATGAACGATTACATTTACGTTAAATTTTAACATGACTCACACACTAGACAATTGGATAAAATATAGACCGACAACACATGTATAGAATAAGTCCAACAAAAATAAAAACAAAGTAGACGAGTGAAAGGATAACAATAGAACAAACAACAACAACTATATTAGTATAGATCAGACAACATCATTACATACCAAACAAGACCATACATATCCATCAACAACACCACAATTCCATAAGCATCACTACAAAAGTCACCACCAAAACTACAACCCTACTTAGTTCCTTCACATATACAAACCAAAAAGAAAGATAAGATGATAATGATGTATATTTACAATATATATTTGCAAATAGATATCACACACTACAACAATATGACTCATTAGTGGCATTTAATATATTGGCATTTAAAAAAAAATGCCATTATACTCCAAATTTTAAAGGCATTTTGTATAAAATACCACTAAATAACATATAATAAGTATCATATAAATAACTCATTAATTGAAATTTAAAATATTCAATTGTGACATTTTACAAATGCCTATTCTGACTTTGTTTCCTTCTACTTCCTTTTTCCAGTTACAACAGTAAAAAAAATTTTCACTCGATTTTGCTCTGTCACGATTCAAAAATTTCCGCTTACCTCCGAGAACCAAATTTGCTCCCTCCCGGACACTCCTTTTCATTTGAAGCCCTGATCCCCACTCGTCACTGCCTTCCTTCCTGATCGTAATCTTCTCATATAGTGAATCCCGTCTCATGATCGTAATCTTCTCATATGGTGAATCATGTCCTTCATTCTATTAATGATTTTCTTCTACAAGCGCCACACAGAATTTTGGGCGCATCAATTCTATCTCACACTGTATGCACAAGAAAAATGAGTATCCGGCGGAAGATCTAGCAGAAAACACATTTCTACTACATGCACTTTTTGCAGCGTGAAAAACTCTACAGGACCCCAAACTACATGTACAGGATTAGCAGAACAAGTCTTGATGTTCAAAAGCTAGCGAAGAGGCTAGTTTCTTTTCTATCTTCCTTACACGTTCCTTGACTTATTCTATCTTGCTTATCTAGGATTTTTTCTATTAATTTGTCACATATTACTTTACATGATATTAAATTCACTTAGGAATAGAGAAATGGGTCCATTTTGTCATATGTCATCCCAACATCAGTACTACCATAACTATTAGCAGACAGCCCAAATTCTATTTATAGATTAACTTATATTGCTGATGCATTCCGTCCATCTCATGTGGCAGAACATCAATGAGATGCAAGCCTATTAGTATTAATATCTTTCACGTTCAGTTCGACACCCTAGCAACTGCATACTAAAGTCCATGGATTTAGAGAAGTAAGTACGTACACAGTCAGGATACGCTTAGTCCTGTGACAAAAGGGGAAACAAACTATGTGAGTGGATAAAAGACTGAGGACTATGGCAATCTAGAATTTTTAGAAAATCGAAGTAATGAGAAAGCCTCAACAAACATGGATGTTGCTCAATAACAGATGTCATAGGCTGACCTTGCACCCATCTGCCTCAACTCTACCGATAGTGCACCATCTTCCTCTCATACAAGAAGAGATTTGTTGCTGCATAAGGAAAAATGATGCATGTACTATCCTAATGTTGTTCTTTCTATTGTCAAAGGAGAAATGAGAAGTCGTCACTAGCACAAAGTTTGACACTCAACACAATTGAGTAAACCGACTTTTTTGTAGAGAGAATGTCTTGTGTCTTTATTTCAAATCCTTACTAGAGTGTGTTTTCTGAGAGATGGGAACTTGTTTGTTAAGTAAAGCATTTGAATCAAGAGGTCGTTAGACAACACTGTGCTCCACTACTATTTTAGCTGAAGGTTTATTTTTTAAGGAAAGGTCATAGCATATATTAAATCACATCAAAGCAAGCAAACACCTGCTTTTGTGAGTTTCATACAAGGCAAAGAGGAAAACATAAAAAGCAACGTTTAAGCCGGGTGGAGATAAAGGCTAAGTTCTGATGAAGAGGGGGAGGCACCCCTTAAACAAGCCTCATAAAACATTTAAAGAAGAGAATATTCAGTCTAAGAACAAGAAAAACAGCTCCTGGAGAGGCATTTTCATTGATGTTGTTGCACTATGCTGACTCCTGTTTTGTCATCCACCATGGCTTTGAGGTCGTATAGGAACTTGGCTTCCGATTCACCTTCATCAGAATCAGCTTATCCTTCTTCTGAATGCTTACCTGCATTTGGTTAGAATGTCAAGATCTGCATCAATTTGTGATATAAGATTTTGTCTCATTTTTTGGATGTGGTTGAAGATTCTGTTGTTCCTTTCTTTCCAGAGATTCCAACTGATGGTGATGAATATGTCGCTACCCTTGAAGTTTTTGTATTGTCTATTTGGTGTGATTTGTGGTGGGAATGTTGCTTCCTTGAGATCTGAAATGTAATTACTTGTGTAGTGTAAGATGATGTTTTGTGAAGTGGTGCACTTGAAGAAGATGCGATCAATTGAGTCAGAATTTGTTTTGCATAGAGAACATCTGAAAGGACCAATGAAATCCTTTTTTGTGAGGTTATCACCTGTGAGCAACTTATTGTGCAGAAGAAGCCACAGAAATGTTTTATATTTTTGCGGCCATTTCTGTTTCCATATTTTTGAGGTGGTTGGAGTGAAACCTCTGTAGGTGAGAAAGGAGTAGGCTTGCTTAACCAAATATGTGTTTCCCCATTTCCATGTTATGTTGTTTGAGGTTTATTTTCCAAGGAGAGCTTTAAATTACAGAATTCATCTTGTCTGAGATGCATGAGGATGCATCTTTTAAGTGAGTTTGTTCTGTTGCTGGTGATAAGGTGGAGAGCTTTATCGATTTTGATTTTAAGAAGACTGTTTGGTATGGTCCAGCTTGGCCAGAGATTGAAGATAGAATTGTTTTCAAACCAAGGATCGAACCAGAAGGAGATATTCAGGTGGGAGTGTGGTGGTGTATTGATAATTTGGGTTATTTTATGGATATTTTTGTTTATGTATTTCCAAAGGGGGGAAGCATATTTTTTGGAGACTATGTGCCAAGGAGGGTTTTTTTGGTAGTACTTGTGTTTGATGAGTTGTGACCAAATTTTTTTTTGTTTTGGATCAGGCTATTGATAATTTTTGTTATAAGATAGAAGGCATGGGTCTCAATATTTAGGATACCCCATCCTCCTTGATCAAGAGGAGCAGTTATAGTTTTCCAATTTACCAGATGGTAGTGTTTCCCAGGTTTTTCAGATTTCTAGAAGTTATTCCAAAGGAATTTTCACCTTATTTTATCAAGGATAGATTTTGTTTTTGTAGGGAGAGGAATACAACTTAGGAAGTGTGTGGTGATGGGGGTGATGACACTGTTTAGGAGGGTGAGTCTCCCTGAAAGATTGAGGAAGTTATTTGTCCAATCAGAGAGTCTTGTGTTTATCTTTGCTATAACAGGGGACCAGATAGAATTTGTAATGTTGTGGGGTGTGATTGGTAGGCCAAGGTACTTGATGGGAAAGTCTTCAATCTTGCACCTTAAGAGATCTCTGTATCTTTCCAAAGAAGGTTGATTTAGGTGGACCCCAAAAATAGATGATTTGTGCAGATTTATTTTGAGACCCGAGATATAAGAAAAAATACCAAGGATTCTGAAGATATTTAGAAGTGATGAGTCTTCCGGGGAGGAGAAGATAATAGTGTCATCAGCAAATTGAATGATGTTCTCTTTGCACTCCCCAGGAGATTTTATGAGACCACTTTGTTTTCCCAGTTGAATCATACGAGAGAGGATAGTTGTGATGATGATAAAAAGGTAAGGAGAGAGAGGGTCTCCTTGTCTGAGGCCATTTGAGTTATGAAAATAACCAAAAGGGACACCATTTATGATTGTTGAAAATTGGTTTGTAGATATGCATGCATGCATCCAATTTACCCATTTGTTAGGAAAGCCAAAACTGGAGAGAGTTTTAGTTAAGCAGTTCCAGTTGAAAAAAATCAAAAGCTTTCTCAAAGTCTAGTTTAATAGCCAAGAGGGGTTTTGTTTTTGTGGTAGAGGTGTATAGTTTCATTTACCATCAAGAAAGCATCTTGGATGCTTCTATTTTGAGGAAATCATTTTGATTGAGAGGAATTATATCATTCATGTGTGGTTTGATTCTATTTGCAAGAGTTTTTGCTATGATTTTGTATGAAGTGTTGATAAGCTAATGGGCCTGAATTGGGAGATGTGGTCAGGTTGACTTGTTTTTTTTATTAGGGTGATGAAAGTTTTGTTTAAGAATTTGATGATGTTGTGGGGGTTTCTACTTTCGTAGAAATGTCGCAAAAAGGCAAAGAAGTCAAATATGTAGTGGTCCCATTTGGCCAGATAAAATTCTATGTTGAGGCCATCGGGTCCAGGTGATTTATTTAGTCCTTAGTCTGAAAAGGCTGAATCCAATTCTCGAAGGGTGAAAGGTTTTATAAGATCTTGAGGGTTCTTTATGTTTTCATGACAAATTCTGGTCCAATCCAAGTCATTTAGGTAGGAGGGATTGTGGTTGTTGTTGAAAATGTCATTGAAATGGTTTGTGATGTGAGTTGAGATAGTTTGTTTGTGAGAGGTGAGTCTTCCATTTATATGTAGTTGAGTTATGGAATTTTGTTGAAAGTTTTTGTTACATATTTTATGAAAGAATTTGGTGTTTTTGTCGCCTTCCTTAGCCCATGATATTTTAGCCCTTTGTCTCCATCTGGTGTCAATACAATTATTTGTGAATTCTAGTTCAGCTTTAATAGAAAGAACAAGAGCTGGGTTGGCGGCTGGGTCCTTATCTATAAAAAGGAATTGTTCTTCAAGACTTTTTTGTGTTTCAATTAAATTGTTTGGGTTTGTGAGTTTCCATTTTTTGATGTGTGTTTTAATGTTTTTGGTGTTTTTTTGAATGTGTAATCCTATGTTTTTTGTTTGGGAGTCAGCAAGCTTCCAATGTTCAAAACAGGAGTTGGTGAAGTTGTTTATAGTGAGCCAACTATTTTCAAATTTGAAAGGTCTCTGACCCCAAGAGATGGCTTTTGTGTCTAGAATGAGTGGGAAATGATCCGAAATGGCTCTATGAGTGATATGAATAGAGGAGAGGGGGTGATTATCTTCCCATTTGGTCGAGCATATGAAGTGGTCAAGTCTGACAAATGTTTGATTTCTTGACCAAGTGTAAGAGGCATTTGATGGTTTGATGTCAATAAAAGTATGATTTGTGAGCAACTTGCTGAAAATTTTATCAGTTGTAGACATAGTTTGAGGGGAAAAAGTGGAGTTGTGTCTGTCTGAGTTTTGAGTTGTCAAGTTGAAGTCTCCACCAATAACCCAGGGAGCCAAGTAAATTTTTTTTGTGAGCAAATTTAGTTCGGCTAGGAAGGAAGATTTATTGTGCCCTGGTTCCCCATAAACTCTAGAAAATGACCAGAGATAACCATCAGAAGAGTTTTTAAAATCAATGGTAATAGAGAATTTAAGGATGGAGATGTTTAGGGAAGTTAAGATATGATTGTTGAAACCAACTAAGAGACCCCCTTTGAAGCCCGCAGGAGGAATTTGGACCCAGTCAGTGATTCTACTCCCCCCTATTGTTTTGAGAGCAAAAGGGGTCAGATAAGTTTTTGTTTCTTGGATAGTTATCAGGTCGATTCTATTTTTGTAAATGTGTGATCAGATTTTTTTGCATCTATGGAGGTTGGCATCTCCACAGACATTCCAAGATGAGAGTTTCATAGATTTGGTAGAGGATTCCAATAGATAAACAGTTCTAGAGAGAACCCAATCTAAATTGTTTTTAGAAGACCGAAGTTTGTTTTTTCAGTATTTAAGACCCTTCTATTTGACCAGCCCATAAAGGTTTCTTAGTCATCTAGAGTGTTTTGTTCCTTTTCTTTGTCTTCTAGATGGATGCCTATATTATTTGCAAATTTTTTGAAACTATTTATGCTTGACCATGAAGCCAGGTCCTAAATATTATCTATATCTCCTCTTGTATCCTTAGTGGGTGAAGGGGAAAATATATTATGAACAGATGAAATATCGCTAAGAGAACAGAAGGAGGAGTTTGAGAAAGTACCTGGCTTTTTCTTGTTGACGATGATATTATTTATAGTCTCTTTTTGATCGGTCCTCAAAATCTTCTGGAGGTAACTGCTTTCTTGCCTTTGTTTAGGACTCTCCTGATCAGAACTCTGCAAAGAGTTGTCATCCTTAAGTTGAGGATGGTTTTGATTTTTTATGGTGATTTGGTTTGGATTTTGAGTGTGGTAACTTTCCTTTGTTGAGCTTGGAGAAGGGAAGATGGAACCTACTCGTATGTAAGTGTTTTCATGGTTTGAGGGTTCAGTTGATCTGGTTCTTTTTCTGTTTGAGTGGAGGTAAGTGTTGTCTGTGGTTGGGGAGTTTTTTCTGACCCAAACATGGTTGCGATCACCAGAAGAGCGGGAAAATGAGGTAGTCTTTCTATCTTTGTTTGGGCAAAGACAAGAAGGTGGATGGTTTGAGAGATCGGAAAATGCTGTCCTATTGTCTGAGGGATGTTCGGCAGACAGTTTGATATTGTAGATTGATTCACCAATTCTAATATTGATGGTAGGTGGTAAAGAAATGGCTGCTTTAACAACAAAGAGGCAAAAAGCTTTAATGTATTGGATAGGATGCAAAGTTTCAGGATTGATGTATTGAAGAGTAGCCCCTATTGAATGGGCTATACCTCTGAAAATCTCAACTTACCAGAGGTGGGGTGGGAGATTTGTGATAGCAACCCAGTCAGAGCCACCAGCATGAGCTGGGAAAGCACCTAAGTCAGCTGACCATTTAGATAATCTGGCTGTAATGAAGCTAGATCCATAAGGGATCGTGAGAACTTGGTTGAAGAGGTGGTTGATTTTTTTTCCTTCAGGGACAGTGTAGATGAGTTGAGTAGGTGAAAAGATTTTTGGTTTTAAGATGGTCTGTCCAGGGATGAGAAGGGCTAAGGCGCGGGTGATGTCTAGGACATTGATAGGGTTGTTGTCTAGATTGTTTTCGATGGAGATGAGGATGCTTCACAAGGTGAGGACCTTGAGAAGACGCATAGAGTTTGCAGGTAGGTCAAGAGCAATGGCATACTCCAGGTGTTCTGGTGTTTTCATGTTTGTTGTAGCAGGTGGGGTGTTTGTGTTGTGTGCTGGAGTTGAAGTTGAACGGTGAGGGTTTGGGTAGCGAGGTTTTGGTGTTGGGGCTATATGCTTTTCTGGATTGTGGTAGGGCTTTGATATAGGCAAAGCCCTGGGGTTTATGTTCTGGTATCGAGAAGAGGTAGTGTCTGCATGTTCAGTCGGGAGGTTTGCGAGGCATGAAAAGGCATTTTTTGTGTGGAGAAGATATGAAGGGGGTTGTTTTATGCGCTTGTGGTCTGTGCTGTTCTTTTTGGGAACTCTAAAGTTTTTGTTAAAAGTCAATCTTATAACTCTGAAAGAGCGTGTGGAGAAGGACACTGAGTCTGCATGCAAAGGCATTTTTTGTGTGGAGAGGATATGAAGGGGGTTGTTTTATGCGCTTGTGGTCTGTGATGTTCTTTTTGGGAACTCTAAAGTTTTTTTAAAACTCAATCTTATAACTGTGAAAGAGCGTGTGGAGAAGGACGCTGAGTCTGCATGGGTTCTACTCTGATTTGGGAGAGGGCGTGCATAACATAACCTTTTTATGTGTCCTTTTTGTTGACATCTAAAGCAGGTGAGGCGGGAATGGCATCTAGAAGTCGAGTGGTTCTTTCTGAATCAAAGAGAACAATAAAGAGCCTGAAAAGGTTTTTTGGGGGGGACCATTTTCTAGGTTTGGACGGTAGGGATTTTCTCTAGGAGTTTGTTAATGAGGTGAGACGATTGGTCTTGTCCTAATAAGGGAAAAGAACGGTTTAGTAGATCCAAGTCTTTTGGGATGATATCGGCCACGGGGAGGGATCGGGGTTTTAGGGTTTTGTGAAATGAAGATAAAATGGGAAGGTCGTTCTTCTTAACCATGGGGGAAGGAAAAAGTTGGTACCTTTCTGCAATGGAACTTGTTTGTTGTTGCGTTGTAGGTGTGCCAGCATCGTCCTCCTCCTCTGAGCCCGAGGAGACAGAGATGGGCCATGATCTTGAACCCAATGGGGGTTGATGCGCGTCCCGAACGAAGAGCTGGTCAACAACGTTTGATGATGATGAGCTCTCTTGGTTGTGACTTTTGTAGAGGTATGATAACTCGGGAGGTGTATCGTTGATGAAATCTCGCACCCAAGCACGGAAAGTACGATTTTCAATCGGTTTGATGAAGATGGACCATTCTGGTTTGAGCTTAAGATCAGAGATCATCTCGCTCCATCCCTCAAAGATGAGTAGGGTAGAGGCTTTGTTGCCCCAGGGTTGTTCGGTAGGGGAGGACCATGAAACCGTCACCTGGAAGGAACGGTGGACAATATTGATCATGCATGTTCCCGGTGAGATATCAAACTTGTGGTAGATCCAAGCTTTCGATAAGGGAATGATTGTGGAATAGGAGGGGTTTGAGAGTGGAAATTCCAGGAAGGTGAAGCGCGAGTTCATATCTGAGGGAGCGACAAAAGATCTTGAACCTCTATCAAGCGGCGAGGGTTTTTTCTTCATCAGGGCAAGGCAGAAAGCGTTTGATTTGCCGCTTTTTGGCATGCAAGACTTTTTTATGCAAGAGGCCAGGGTGAGCATGCCTCCTGTTCTCATGGTGTTATCAGAGCAGGAGGAGGAACTAAAATGATATTCTCTGAGTAGATAAATGTTCAGATTGATCTGACAACCGAGTATGCTTCAAGGAAAGCACAGAAGCCAGCAAAAGAGTGTGAAGGCTTGTTAACTTTTGAAAGGGTGTTTTGGAATTGCAGTAGACCCTGAGAATGACTGGTGAGGAGCAAAAAACCCCAGCCTCTGGTGTTGTGAGAACAAGGAGTTAAGATTTTATTGCTTGCATGTTGCTTTAAATCTTTGATGATGCTAGAGATATGTCTTGATTGTAGTCTAGAGTCTCAGAATTTATTGCATGGGTTGAACAGGGAGGAGGAGTAATGAGGATGTTACCTGTATTAAAACGCCGCCGCAGTATGGAAGCCGTCGAAGAGGTGTCGAACTTCACTGAATAATAAAAGAAGCACTTGACAGGAAAGCATAGACCGAGGTGTTGATGTTGTGTATTTGAGCTAGCATACAGTTATTTCCCCTTAGCGTAATGGATAGCGCTGAAGTAGGGCTAGGATGTAGCACCCTGGGTGGGGGAAAAGTCAATTGCGGGGAGGCCTTCACCGCCAAGGTGCAGAGAAAATCCGAGAGGCGTAGAGTAGGTTGAAGCACCCCGGATGTAAGCAAGACGCCGATCAGGGGATTAATCAGCCCTGGGCGGGGGAAAAGGACGATCGCGGAGAGGGGAAATGTAACGCCTGGGCCCACTGCCCAAGGCTCTAGTAGAGTTTCAGGAATGACGACTGGCCCCACAGACCACCACTAGCCTTAACTGCACGCTTTTTGTCCACTCACGCGCAAGCCAGGAGTAACTTCCCGACTGGTCACCCATCCTAGTACTACTCCAAGCTGAGCACGCTTAACTATGGAGTTCTTTAGAGATGGGCTCCCTGAAAAGGAGGTGCACCTTGGTGATATGGGTAGTCCAATCATTCCTTATAAGATCTCTTTATCTGAGGCCTCAAATCTTGGGATGTTACAATCTCCCCCACTTAGACTCTTGACATCCTCGTTAAGGCTCAACTATAAGGCCTCATAATCTCTTCCCCAATTCAGTGCAGACCCACAATGGCCCATGGACACCCAGCTCCCGAACACAGAATACCAGCGCAAGGGTGGCTAAGTCAACCATGGACAACCCTTTCCTACATGCCTGGACCGCACGGCTCAAGACTGGAATGCCATGCCCATGTGGGCCCCACCTACTGGAGGGGAATTGGCTCTGATACCATTTGTAATGCCTGGGCCCACTGCCCAAGGATCTAGTAGAGTTTCAGGAATGACGACTGGCCCCACAGACCACCACTATCCTTAACTGCACGCTTTTTGTCCATTCACGCGCAAGCCAGGAGCAACTTCCTGACTGGTCGCCCATCCTAGTACTACTCCAAGCTGAGCACGCTTAACTATGGAGTTCTTTAGAGATGGGCTCCCTGAAAAGGAGGTGCACCTTGGTGATATGGGTAGTCCAATCATTCCTTATAAGATCTCTTTATCCGAGGCCTCAAATCTTGGGATGTTATAGGAAAGTCGCCACCACCAAGGAGCAGAGCTAAGTCGAGCGACGGAGTGTGTGTTGAAGCACACCAGATGTAAGCTAAACGATGATCAGGGTAAGACCAAGGGGATGTTTCTAGAGAGAAGGTGAAGCTTTCTCTCACTTACCTGTCGTTGGAGTCAGGGATGTAATAGCCCTGGGCGGGGGAAAAAGACGATCGCGGTGAGGGAAAAGTCGCCACCGCCAAGGAGAAGAGCTAAGTAGAGCGGAGGAGTGTGTGTTGAAGCACACCGGATGTACATTAATCGCCGATCAGGGTAAGACCAAGGGGATGTTTCTAGAGAGAAGGTGGAGCTTTCTCTCACTTACCTGCCGTTAGCGATCCGCATACAATAGAAGACTATCTCATTAGCAAAGTTATGGCGTCTATTTTTAGCTGTAAGGTAGTGACAAGTTATCTCTTTCTCATCATAGAAGTTATAATTTACAAAGTTAAATTAAGTCTGATTTGAGTACTGCATATTTGCTATTACAACCCACCACCCTATGACTCACTGTGTGCACACCTTCTCTATCGGGTACATGCATCACACCTTCTCAACAATTTTTATTATATACTTATGATAACTGGATTGTATTCTATATGAAGAAATATATGTAGCTGTCAAATTATTATTGTAGGATACTTACATGAAGTAGCAGCAGCTGATCTTCAGATTTTGATTGTAGGACATTGTTATTATTAGACAGTATGGACTTTTACAAAGTTTGCACAAAACCAGATAGGTAGTAAGCCCGAAAAGGAATACAAGAATCCAGTGATCCACATGCAATGTGAAGAAGACGATATGCACGAGTATTGTTTGAAGTTTAAACACTGTCTTGAAGTCTTATATCACTGACAAATATTGTTGCATCATTCGTTTAAGCAGACAAGCACAATGACGAAGTGAGGTGACAAAGTGAATGCCATCTCTACCTGGTATGTATAATGTATATTAACTCTGCTTGTTAAGACAATATTTACTTACATGTATAACCTGATTGAATGGATGTATCTTTATCTTTCTCTCAGAATATATGAACAACTTGTTGTAGGTGATAACAATAATAAACAAGTAAGCTGCATTCCACACACACAGAATCTCATATCACTATGTGATATGCTCCTGATTATTAACTGCAGTAGGTGGTTTGGATGCCCGATCCATTTGATCAATAGTTAATCCCCACTTGAGCTATGCGCCCCCTATATATTCTTTATAATCTCTATAGTGTTGTTTCCATACTCGCAGTTGTACATAATCTCCATATATCAAAAGGATATCCCTCTAGACACTAATAATGGGTAAGCATGATAATGTCTTTTATGAGTCTCTCGGTAAGCATGATAATATCTTTTATGGGTCTCACATCTGTTAGTAAATAATTATTAGCTACTGTAAGCTTAAATTCTTCTTTTTTATAACGACGAACCTTCCGGACAAGGGACCAACGTGTCACTAGGGGACACGGCACGCCTAATTAATGCCAGTCCCAATTGTATTACGGTGGGCGTCCAGAGTAAAACCCGGGTCACTTCATTGGTTTTTTTGAGCCACACCGCCGGACTACCCACCACCCTTAGTATAAACTTAAATTGTAATAGTTGGGCATACACATGTACATACATTATATATTCTTCATTACTTCACAATATAAATTTTTTAAACTATTTTTTTAGTTTAGTGTAAGCTAAAATTATAAACAAAAATAGCTAAAAATAAATTCTATTATAAAGCAATGAAGAATATTTAATGTATTGTGCATGTGAATGCCCAACTATTTACGTTTCCCAAGAACTAATTCACGTGCATGTTGTGAATTATATAACAACGTGTTTAGGTGGCAAACCCCCATAAATATTTATTTTTTTTCTCAATTTACATGTTTCTCCAATGTTTTGTTTCAACAAAGAGCATGAGTCTGAGTGCATTTAAATATTTAGATAAATAGTTTCACACCTACAAATTGTTTACAAATAAATTATTTACATATAACATAATTGCAACATTGAAACTTGTAAGAGATGTGTATATTTATGATATGAGTTCTCTAAGTAAAGGGGGATGAATGTGTTGGTAGGATGCATGTCTTGGTATCATACGACATTTTAATATAACATGTAATACAACATTCTTTTACCTCAAATATATTATTTTATCAAGTATGACGTGGTGTAAAACATTCTTTAAGTTGTATGCAACATTTATATAGCCTTACATAGCCGTCAATCCTTAGTGTAGACTAGAGTCCCTGTGCAATATTTATACAATCGTCCAAATTTTCCATCATGTCCCACTTTGACTTCTTGCAATTTTTCTTGATTAAGAAATTGTATTGACAAGATTCCTTATGAGTAATAATATATATCAATAAAGGCAGCAACTACCAAATATAGTCGATCATAACATCTCAAGAATGGCATTCAATTGGAGTAAACGATATATTCTCTAGGGAATAATACGTTGCAAATTAAATTATCAACACACTACAATGACGTCCTTTATTTATTTCAAGAATGATAACATATTTGAGTAATTGTATTATTTAGGAAATAATCAATGTTTTTCAATAGGTAGTCTAGATAAAAACATAAAACACCCTCTCTTCCCTTGACTACATTTGGTAATTGGAATGAATGATCACAAAAATCAGAACATCAGTGGAATACTGAAAGTTTACCCTCTTCATCATCCCTCTTCCTCTATCATGGAACTTGCTAGTCAGCTACACCCATTTCTGGGTTAACCAGGAGCCATCCTTTGCTAATTTCTTGGTTGTGTCTTTTGTCAATGACAACCTTTAGATTCATAATATGTCATTTTATTGACATCAACTTTTCCTATTACCTTTCATTCTACAAGCAAGCCATAATTATCCTTATGTAGGTCTTGACTTTAATGTGCTATATATCTTTCTTTTCTTCCTAATTTTTTATTCATTGTGAAATGATTACTGAACCCTGAGTGAAGACAACTGAACAACTATTAGCTCCCACATGTACCTCCATATGTCTATTTGAGTTCATATTACTGATATGGGTACCCTAGGTTTTGCTTGTTAGTCCAAGGTTCCCCTACACAGTTATCATTTATTTTCTCTTGAGCATAACTACTAAGATAAATGCTTAACATGTTATATGTACCTATGTGCATTGGTGGCACCTAGTCTCTCACCTCAATTGTTGTTCTTCTCTACAACTACCCACATGGTTATCCAACTATTGAGTACTCCCTTTATATTTTGGAAGGAGCTTGGTTAGAGCCAATGTATGCCTCATCTTGGGAATGTAAATGGTGGCGCCTGGTGTTTAGGGGTGAGGTTTGGGATTTCTTTGGGTTTACAGACTCTATTTAATTGTCATAAAAATGATCTCTTGTAGGTGGAAGTCACTGTTGCCTATTGGTCTAACTGATATGTGTTGATTTCCTTGTCCAAATAACAAGCAACTCCAATTTTCTATGTTGATTTACATGCCAATTTAACTAGGAACTCCACTTTCTAGGTCATCGTTAGTTGTATGCCTATAGAAAATGCTTATTCAAGTCACATAATGACATATCGTCACAAATATAATGTGCATTTTAGTAATGCAGAATTTCAAAGATTTTAAGGATCGTGTGTTATGTATTGTCCCGAATAGGAATTTTTTTTCTTCATTTTGAACTCAATCTCCTATGATTTTTAATCCTTAAAGTTAAATCAATTTTATAAGTTCTCACTTCTTAACACTAGAATGATGGACCTTATATAATGTCTATATCATAATTTGAAACACTTTCATCTAGTTTTAGATATTTCAAATGTGAAAATTCGCAATATCATAAAAGTATTGTCGGTTATTATTTTTGCATCATTAGATGGATTTCCTATTATACATGAAGCCTATTTTCTCTTGACAAGAAGTCCTATGTGAGTAGATTTCAGTGCTCAGAAATGAAAGTGTATGTATCTCATGTTTTACGTAATTATTTTGTTTTGCAATATGTTAGATTTCTATTCTTATATAAACAATATGATTCCAGACAACAACATGAATGGATGTTGATACTTTAGGCTATGAGAATATTTTTCTATATTAATGGAAGATCAAATACACATCTTATAAGTACTAGAATGTACATGCATGGTGTGTACACTTGGTTTGGGGAGACTAGCGTGTTGACAAGTTAAATTTTCATCTTTTTAATGCAGGGAAGATTCTTTTAATTGCAATCACTACTACTAAAAAAAGAATCATGCCAGAATGCTATTAATTGACACATCTACATAACATGAGAGTCAACTGGTAGAAGGAGGTGCCAGTACAATAGATTAATGTGGTCATTTTGCTATACTACTTTCTGTCTGACATCTAAACTTCTACATGTCTAAATGAGGCTATTGTAGCTTGTGGAAAAGTTATTTGCAACCCTATATCATCCTCCTTTTTCATGCATTTGGTTTCTTTCTCTAGTGTCTAAAATTTCATCAAGAATTCCTTCTTCTAGCATGTAATATTTCTTACTTTGTTCTTTCAAGAACAATATTGACATTCAAAACTATCTAGTTGCAACAACAATAGAAGAAAAAGAAATCTGGTTGCACCTATGGTATTGACTGTTCACTCCTTTTGGTCATGTTGTTGATAGCATTGGGCATTTATAACAATATTGTGTAAGTCATATGGAATTTCAAAATTTTCCACATGCTAATGACTTTTAAATCCTCAATATTGTAGAATATTCCAAGAATTTTTTGTTAGAAATCACCTCTGATATTGCTCTAGAAGGCTAAAACTTTTGGATCCTAGAGGAACTCCATGGGAAGTCATCTTAAGAGAAGTTAAAATATGAACTTGTGCAGGTGTATACACGTGGTTCAAATGGAAAAAGAGGGTATCATGGTGAGAACTACTTCATAATGTGGATGATCTTGGTATGGAATAGGAGGTCGTTTGTGGTAATTTCTACACAAATGATCTATGTGCAGTTAGTGACAATTGTCTTTACAGGATGTTGTTGCATGACTGGAGTACTTCGAATCCAAGGAAATAGAATAACAAGAAGCTACTTGTAATGGGAATTCAAAGCCAGATGCTTCCGCTTACAGCAAAGGGCACCTCAGGTACCATATGTGTGGAATAAATATTTGCTTATTGCAATTCTACATCTTAGAGAATATAAACTCATTTAGGCACACTAGGCATTATAGTTGCTTTTTACGGTAATTAGTTTCTTATAAAAGTGAGCACTCTTCTAGTTTTGTTTGTTGTTAAATAAATGTCTGGTTCATATTCTTTGCTTAGTTTTCGTGATCTTACTGATGTCAATGTTCATTACTGTATAATCACTTTTGATACTATATAAATCAACACTTCTGTTATGTGCACAATGCAATATATTTCATAATTTTGTATAATAACCATTATACTTACAATTATTATTTATTAAGCCTGTTGCAACATTGTTCCCTATGTAATACGTAATTATTTACATCCTTTTGCAGGTATTGACTGTCAATATATGGTTATCAGTCTAGCATCATCACAACAGGAGCATCCAAAATAATCCTACTAGCAACTATATACTATTGGTTTCTTAGATCATTTTTGACCTTTCAATTCTTTGAACCTATACTTTTTTAGCTAATTGATAGGATCAAATGTTCACAACATAAATTTCCATGGGTAATCTATCCCAACTTTCATGTGTTGGTTGTGGCCTTCCAAATGCAATCCCATGCCACAGTAAAATGAAGGCAGTCCTAGATGCATTCTAGAGTATAAATAGGGGGATCCCTCATCAACCTCAAAACCTCATCAAGTGCATAGATCCAATACAGGAACTGTGCCCTAGTTCTCAACCACCATGAAGTAGTAAAGGAGAATAGGCCATCATGGACCCCCACCCTCCCCCATTGCTACATCCATTTAAGGCATCATGAGGTAGGTAACTTGTGTTGAATTGATTTGACACATCTTGACCTTTAGCTAACAATATGTGTTGGTTACATACAGGTGAGAGTGTTTCTTGAAAAAATCAAAGGAAGTAAAGGGGATGATCATTGGTGGTCCTGCCTCCATTTTATGATCTTTAGGTAGTTTCTACATTAGTCCTGGATATGAATTTGTTGTTTGTTTTACACAAGGGGTTACAATCTTTAATAATCCCATGATTCTATCTATATCAATATATCAGCTTGAATGTTTTGATTACCTGGTTGTCTTTCTAGTGCAAGGAATTTCACTTATGGTATCTCTTACATGATAGAATATCAAGTTTTCTTCTCTTGGATCAATGTCTAGATGTGCTCGTCTGACTAAATATGAAGAGCTTGACATCTGCTTGTTATTGTGTCTTCCATCATGGAAACTTCCAACTCACCCACTAGGTAGCACTAGCATCAAAATGGCAAGTCATCTTAGTGAGTAGAGCCTTAATAGACTACCACCCACCAGATGGTTAAGGAGTAGGTTTCAGAGTTTATGTGATAAGTAGATTGTAGTTGTAACCTATCGAAACTTGGGCTTATTTGAATTTTAACCCATTTTCAAGATTTTCATTTCCATCATATCCTTTTTGGTCTTTTTCCTAAATTTCTCTATCTTTTCTACCCTTTTTGTCCTTAATATTGAAATTGTGGAATTATTAGTGGTCTAAATTATATTTAATCAATATTCAAGACAACATATGGGTGTATGCACAATTACCTCAACTAGTGTGTTAATTAGAGTCTAAATATGCAAAATGACAACTAATGAGAGCAAATTAGTAAGTCATATGAATTTAGAGTTTTTATGGCTTTCTGGGACAATTAGAAATAATGTGGAATTGAGTTAATTAATGAGAGAATAACCCTCTTCCTTTCTCCTAACTCCTATGTCGCAACAAAACATTAAAAGAGAATAATGTGGTGAGATATGACTCTTGAAATTATATATATTGCCTATCTTGAATATTCACCCAAAGATTTAATTAGAAAACATTTTCATATCAATTCACCCTCTTTAATACATTAATACACACACACACACACACACACATATATATATATATATATATATATATATATATATATATATATATATATATATATATATATATATTAATTGCCAATATACTGGTTAAAGGGCATATCTTGTATAAAACAAAAATCTAATTGTATATCAATAATCTAGGCATTAATATTAGCCTATGGTCCAAATTTGAGGTCATTTGACCGATGTTTGATGCACCAAATCGATTTTTAAAGTTTTATAAAAGTTTGATTAAGTTCTCAAATTTATTTCATCAATGCGAGCCATTTAACTTATAGTTTCAGTTTTTAATTAAATTCACGCGTTACTCTATTGAGGCTTGCACTCCCAACCGTTCAATTCGCCATCCAAAAACCTCGTCATTGTCATCTAGCTTCAACCATTTCACAACCTCTCAATGCCACGAATCCACGATCCATTCTCTCTCTCTGGTCTATCATTTCAATTCATTTCTTTGCAATTGAATCCGTCGTTCCTCCCCAACTAAATGAGCCATTACTCCTTGTTTGTTTCACTCAAATGAGAAAATGCCCAAACCTGGGCTAGGAGTTCTCACACCGATGATTCAGTCAGAGCCAAGGACACAAACTCACCTATAAGAAATGATACAAATGCCTTCTCCAGAACATAAGTAATCAAATCATCCCATCAATTTTTCTAGAGTTCTTTCATACATCCACCACCATCTCGATCTTCAACCTGACATGGAGGCACTATTCTTGGAGTTTCCAGAATACCAACAACCAAATTGTTAGTTCGAGTGAGTTCGTTACTTCCTCGTCTCCATTTTCCTACCTTCAGTTCCTCATTTATCGAGTATCATAGATTCACCCAATCTTGGCCGAGCTGCTTTGCCGCAATGGTGCAACGGGAGCTAGGTGAAGAACCCTCAAGCTGATTTCCCACTTCTTCCCTCCTCATCGCCTCTTTTCATTCGTTTCTTGCGTGGGGGTAGTTTCATCATTTCACACTTCTATTTTTTATGCTTGACCAGGACCACGTAGGTGCTAACCTATGATCTGGCTACACGTGATTGGGAAAGGTCACGCAGGCCCCGACCTCCTTTCTTTTTCTTTTTCGCATTAATTCTCGGCCACGTGGCCTTTTCTCGTGCTTTGATTGGTTAGGTCTTCAGAAATTCTTAGTAAATCAAGTCTTTATCAGAAAAATACAAATAAATAGTCGTTAGAATGGATTTTTCACAAAGAATGTGAATTTATGATTTTTAAGTATTATTTTGCATACCTATTTTGATGTTTATTATAAACACCATTTTAATTATATAAAAGTCCTAAATCGATAACTAATTCATTTAACTTCCAATTTAATAACTAAATATGTTTTCTTAATTAGGAGAGTCCAAGTAATCAATTGGTCAAAGTTTTGAGTCATAAATTGATGGTTTTCATAGAAGGTCCAAAATTAGGGTTTCTCACATATTATGCATTATAAACCCTAATCCATGTGTATAAATTTGTAACTAGGATAAAGTTGTATTGGATACAAGCTAGTTTGATGAAAGTGATGACTAGGATTCTACCCATAGTTGGGCATGTGTTATTTTTCCCAGAGGAGTGCGATTACTCTCCCCATTTTTATATATATTTAGGTGTTTGGGAATGTGTTACTCTCCCTTTCCTATTGGTTGAGGTTAGGTAGGTGCCTCAACCCTATATTAGTTTTTGTAGTCATAATGTTATTCATGCATGCAATTTATTATTGTTTTTCATGGAATCTTTCTTATATATTTACTTGCCTCATACTTATGATCCTCTTAGCATAGTAAATCTTTACCACACAATATTTTGGTTTATAATTGTCCTTATTCCTTTAATTAATACATACTTTATTTCTCCTCTTGCTGGTTGATCCCAACCACCCAGGCTTAGGATCAGAGTGTGCAACAGGAGCATGGTGAACTAACCTGAGATTAGTAGAAGGTGTTCATCCTTCCATCATGAACTTATCTGTTAAGTTATTTTGTTGGAGACATATTGATGTAGTTTAGTTTCCCTCTATCTTAAGATCCATATTTTGTTGTATATCTCATGTACACCCTTGTTGGTAAAATTTTGATGCACCCTTTATGAAATTTAATATAGTCAATGTTTTAAATTCCTATGTTGTTCATTGGTCTTTTGTTTACCATTATTAGTAGAGAGGTGGATTTCGCTTCTTTACAACATGGTATCAGAGCCCATGATAGTCCGAGTCTTAACTATTTCAATTTGTCTTCCTAGTTATAAACCCTTACCTCATATAGTTTCCCTTTAGTTAAGATATTCACCTTAGAATTTACCTATGGTGAAAGGTTGATTTAGGACCACAAGAATTTCATATTAGAAATATCTTTCGTCAACTTTTAGATGATTAGCCTATTAGGTAGCTAC
This sequence comes from Alisma plantago-aquatica, assembly GCA_963693085.1. Classification (NCBI taxonomy): domain Eukaryota; kingdom Viridiplantae; phylum Streptophyta; class Magnoliopsida; order Alismatales; family Alismataceae; genus Alisma; species Alisma plantago-aquatica. Next base: position 925,493,556 of record OY856410.1, on the reverse strand, counting down.
TAGGACATAAGTTGAAAGAAAGGGTGCCTAGAAAGGGTCAGGGTCTGGGGGTTGCAAAGTTTCCTCCGCGCCACTAGCATGGTTTACGAGGACTCTCATATCCATTGACACCGTCCTGGCCTGAACTGATACTGATTGTCCGAAATAGCATACCTTCAAGAAAATAACCTCAATGTTGAGTATCGTTAGGAACTTAATATGATGATTTGTTTACCCAAACAAAATCACCTTGTGACCCATAAGTTCCTTATATGAGTCTTGGATTTCCATGTTTAGGGGTAGTCTACCCTATACTAGACTTTGAAGTTTGGTAATAGTGATAAGTAAAACAATTAAGTGTCGGATCTTAAACACAAATTAATTAGACTCCCTCTTTTACCTATAGCTTAGTTTGACTTGATAGGTCAACCCTTTTAAGAGGAGAAGTAGTAGTAAGTCTTGGTAATACCTTGATAGATTTTGGAATTGTTGATTTCGAGGACGAAATCCTTTTAAGGGGATGGAGTCCTACAACACACTGAAATCTAGCTACTCTGAAATTAGAAAACCTAACTCCATAGAAAGACATTAGTGAGCTTATATGATTAGTATTGACTAAAACTAATTAGAATTATAATTTAACTTGTTTGTTTATATACTAATAAAGATATATCAAGTCATCTAATACATTGTTCATATACTTGAAACCAAATTGGTACTTAATACACATAATATGAGTAACTCACTAATTGTGAATACACCTAATGTTGACCATGTCACCCTAATGACAAGATAAATGCATAACATGTAATGGTCATGTTGACCTAAACCCTAAGATGTAATAATCTAACCTTAACACACACACACACACACACACACATATATATATATATATATATATATATATATATATATATATATATATATATATATATATATATATATATATCCTTAATGCCTTCATGGTACATTAGTGACATTAGGTGTCATCATCAGATAATATGCTTTGATACATATAAATAGAACGTAATCACCTAATCATAATTTAATCAAGTTATCAATATATGTAATGCATATCACATTGTTTTCTAGTTCACCCCTCATTAATCACCTAATCATACTTGGTATATAAAATCAATTCATTAATACGTATTGTGTTCTATCTTATTCACTAAAATACATATAATTACTCAAAATATGATAATGAGTAACTAGATTTGCATAATTATGCATGTATGCCTAATGTGGGGTTAAAAGTGCATAATGACCAATAAGAAGTGAATAAATAAAGTGAATGATTATTGATGACATTAATGTGAGCATGAAAAGTAAAATGGCAATGTGTAATATAGGTACAAGAAATTAATGTGACATTATTTGGGTTAATTTTAGACTTAGTAACAAATTAGATATATTATCTATTTCATGCAAAATAAAATGATATAGTTCAATTTGGTGATAAAAGGATAATGGACTCTAAATCCACATTATTAAGAATAATGAACCAATATATTAGTGGATGTTGAAATAATTGAGTAACGTCTAATGACGCTTAAAACTCGTAATGAGATAAATGTGAGAAATGCATATGAATTGTGCATAATGTTGAGATGTGATTCTTTTGACGACAATGTGAATATAACCCCAAATAATTAATAGAATATTAAGAATGATGTAATTTCATAATGAAGGTAGTGCTACTAAGAAAATAATGTTAATTGTGTTATATTTGATAAAATGAAATCTTAGTAATGGAACCCTTAGTGAACCATGAGAACCTAACTTATGAGTAGAGTATGTGAAGTACCATAGATTAGGAGTAACCAACTACTTTCTTAGTGTTGGTATGTTGTGTACTCACCCCACCCTTCCATCTTGTTGAGATTTTGGTGGTGAAATCCTCTTTAAGGGGTGGAGTGCTGTAACATACCAGAACTTGGGTTTATTTGAAATTTAACCAATTTTAAGGTTTTCATTTCCTTCATATCCTTTTTGGTCTTTTTCCTAAATTTCTCTATCTTTTCTTCCTTTTTGTCCTTAATGTTGAAATTTTGGAATTATTAGTGGTCTGAATTATATTTGACCAATATTCAAGCCAACATATGGGCTTATGCACAATTACCTCAACTAGTGTGTTAATTAAAGTCTAATAATAAAATGACCACTAATGAGAGATATTTAGTGGGTTATATGTGGACCTAAAATGACCACATACGGCTTTTTTGGACAAGAAATGAGAAATAATGTGGAATCGAGTTAATTAATGAGAGAATAACCCTCTTCCATTTTCCCCTCATTCGATGTGGCAATAAAACATTAAAAGAGAATAATGTGGTGTGATATGACTCTTGAAATTATATATATATTCCCTATCTTGAATATTCACCCAAAGATTTAATTATAAAACCTTTTGTTATTAATTCACCCTCTTTAATACATTAGTATATATATTAATGGCCACAATTGTGGTTAAGGATCATATCTTGTGTAAAACGAAAATATAATCATATAGCATTAATCTAGGCATTAATGTTATCCTATGATCCATATTTGAGGTCATTTAACGCATGTTTGACCCATCATATTGATTTTTAAATATTTAATTAAAGATTTTATTAAGTTTTCAAATTTATTTCATCAATGCGAGCCATTTAACTCATAGTTTCATTTTTTAATTAACGTCACATGTTACTCTACTGAGGTGCACACTCCAAACTGTTCAATTCGCCATCCAACGACCCCAGCATCGTCATCTAGATCCAACCGTTTTGCAACCTCGCGATGCCTCAAATCCGTGACCCGTTCTCGCTCTCTGGTCCATAATTTTGATTCATTTCTTCTCCATTGAATCCATCGTTACTCCTAAATTAAAAAGAGTTGTTACTTGTTGTTTTGCTCAAATGAGAAAATGCTCAAACCTGGGCTAGGAGTTCTCTCATTGGTCCATGTGTATAAATTTGTAACTAGGATAAAGTTGTCTTGGATACAAGCTAGTTTGATGAAAGTGATGATTAGGACTCTACATTAAGGTATGCTCAATCCCTTATCTTTCAGTTGGGTATTTCATAATCCAAGAGTAAATTCCTAATGAGACACATGCTTAGCCATTGAATCTTTCTACTACCTTCTTTTGGCACATTTACTTCAATTACTTCTTGGGTTTTTAACTTCACTGCTATATTACTTTTATTTTCACTATGCCAATTTAATTTACCAAACATGATGAATTATTGACTAAATAACTAATGTAGTGTATGTGTACAACCACCCGTAGTTGGGTATTGTTATTTCTACTAGGGGAATGTGACTACTCTCCCCATTTTTATATATATGTAGGTGTTTGGGAATGTGTTACTCTCCCTCACCTATTGGTTGAGGTTAGGTAGTGTCTCATCCCTATATTAGTTTTTGTAGTCATAATGTTATTCATGCATGCAATTTATTATTGTTTATCATGGAAGATTTCTTATTTATTTACTTGCCTCATACTTTTTACCCTCTTCGCATAGTAAATCTTTACCATGCAATATTTTGGTTTATAATTGTCCTTATTCCTTTAATTGACACATACTTTATTTCTCCTCTTGTTGGGTAATCTCAACCACCCAGGTTTAGGATCAGAGTGCACAACAGGATCATGGTGAACAAACCTAAGATTAGTAGAAGGTGTTCATCCTTCCATCATGGACTTATCTGATAAGTCATTTTGTTGGAGACATATTGATGTAGTTTAGCTTCCCTATATCTTAAGATCCATATGGTGTGTATATCATGTACACCCTTATTGGGAAAATTTTGATGTACCCGTTATGAAATTGAATATAGTTAATGTTTAAATATCTGCTACTATTCATTGGTCTTTTGTTTACCATTATTAGTAGAGAGGTGGATTTTGCTTCTTTACAGTAGTCTTATTTTCTTAAGTTTTACTATTCATGTATTGTTTCTTTGCACCTCACCTGATTACTAGGTTTCAGAGATGAAAGATGACTATTATCCTCCAAAAGAATATGTTGTCTTGTAAAATGAAGCTCCTATAGATTTTTTATCATCTTGTTGCTGGAGCTTTAGTATGTGCTACACCAAGTTTTATAATAAAACTAGCTCATACATGATTTTCCATAATATGGCTGTGGAAAACCAGACACCCAACATTTCAAACTCCATGGGTGGAAAATGTTGCAAGGGAAACTTATTACAAATCAACTTCTACAGTCTAGGGGTGTTCAACTAGCTTCCATATGTTATCTATGTCGAACTGAAGAAGAAGATATCGACCAAATTTTACTGGGGCTTCAAATATACTTCCTCAATATGGATGAAGGCTTGAGACCATATTCCTTGTATCCTAATGTGTTGCGTACTGGTGATGGAGATTGAAGACAATAGGACCAGAGGCTTGCTTTGACTATTATCTATCTCACCTGGTTTGCTAGGAACCCGTCCATTTTTGACAACTACTTGCCAACTACTAGTGTGGTGTGGAACTAAATAATAAGTGATTACAAAAAACCTGCATAGATACGCATTTGTTTTTCCTTTTTGGGATGCAAATATCTCCCTCACTATGTACATTTACGTTTGGAAAAGCAATATAAAGAAGCACACTTACTGATAAAAAAGTTATCTATAATATATTTGATATATTCTATTGTACTTAACATATATCCAAGTAATTTTCTTATACATAGTTGCTTGGTTGATTTTGATACATATTGTGTTGGTTGTATCTTAATTTACAAATGAATTTATGAAATTGTGCACATGTCTAAGACATGAGTCCCCCACCCTCGTGATAGGACCTAGAATTGTGGAGGCTGAATTTTCTCAACTCATTGGTCGCCAAGAAAATAGTAGGTAAGATTAAATCAGATAAGAATGTGTTTCTCATAGTATATAAACAAAATTATGATTTTTTCTATGATGGTTACATTTTAATTGAATGCTTCATTCTATTTCTTTACAGACAAGAATACGTGAAACATTTTATGTAATAGTCAATTGATGAGTAGATTAGATGCTCTAAAGAAATAGAGCACAGTTTGGTGTTTTCCCATTATGTAAAGAACGAGCCCAAGTTCTTGAAGAACGACGATGCCATGCATATCAAGATTATTTCCACCAAGAACAAGTTCTTGTTGTCAAGTCAACAATGTATGATAAGAAAATTTGAGAACATCCATTTCACATGTATACATTTTCATTATCATGAAGAGATGATAAAAGGATGTAGAAACTATTATATTAATTGAGAAATTTTGCATAAAAGAGTATCTCATGGGTGTTGTATCTTATAAATGGGGTAAAGTAAAATGTCCTTCACATGTACTTTTCATTTGACTATGAATAAAAAAGATGGATATTCAAATTCTATATTTTTGAAAATTTGAGTTCAAACTGCAATTGACATTCATTTAGAAATCTTGATAATGAACTGAAAAATGAATGATTAAATGCTTTGAAAATGACATTATATACAAGAAGTATGCCATTAGTGGCAGTTTTTATATGCAATTATACTCAATAAGAACACTTTGCTGCGACATCCTAATACACAATTGTGGCATTTGTATAAAATCCAATTCATGTAGTAGTGGCATTTTTATAAAAGCCAAATGATGTTCACTGGCATTTATTTGGCATTTATCGAAGGCCATTAAAACTAAACATTAGCGGCATTTACAACTTATGTCACTATCTCTCTAGTGGCATTGATACTAGAGGCATTTATTTAAGTGTCAAAAAATACCACTTAACATTTTTAGTGGCATTTATTTATTTTTAAAGGCATTTTCTAAATACCTCTAATGAGTATATTTGTTGTAGTGACACATATCTATTTTTTGAAGGATACATTTTAATATCATGATTAATACCATACTACAAACAATCACTACATTGACTTGCTTTAGATTGGGAGATTACAAGTTCATATTTATATCACACATCAGTTGCTCTAGGTCTGCCTTTAGTTTTGCAAATAGTAGGAACATGAACCTTGACAGTAGATGAAGAATGTATACTAGAATCTATTACACAAAAATCAACAATATCTAATTCCAAAAGCTCCTTTTGTAAAGAAATAAGCTTCTATGATAGAGATGTATAGCATTGTTGTGCAAGCTACATTGACAACTAAATTACATGCAGAAACTAGCTGAAGGGTCTTCCTAGTGGATGAGTTCATAACATATACATGCCAAAAACCAAATGGTGGTCTCTATACCCTTTTCTCTACCTCATTTATTTATATAGATCAGAAAGAAAACAAAAATCGTGCCTTTTTAGATAAGAAAGAATGTGTCTATAGTTAATTTCTTTGGATTCTAACATGAAACAATTACATGATATTTTATCATTAGAAGAATCTTTCTTCAACACATAAGGAAAACTAGGTTCAAGAAAACAATAGACCTCAAAGACACCCTCATCATATTTTTCTTCATGTTATACACCATAGTTTGATGAACTTGAGATAGAAGATCATATAAATAGACTTGTCATATGTAGCTCTAATTTACCCCTCCAAAGGCCACAATGAATCTAGAGGTAGATTGATACAATTGTCATCAAAATCCTTATAATTTTCTATATCATGGACATTAAAATTAAAAACTTTACAAAATACATATAAAAAAAAATAGAATCTTCTTGCTATGGACATGGCTTCTATTGAATGCATTCAAGCTCTCACTCCTTTGAGTTGTCTTCATACCAACAACATAGGAATCTTGCATAAAGCATGGTACCCACTTCCATCTAATAGTGTACTTATCACAAAACCAAGTAACAAACAACAAGTTATTCATTTCAATTATAGAACTCCACCACTCTTCAAACATGTCTATATCATCTATTTTATATTCACAATCATTCAAAGCCCAAATTACACAGTCCTTGTTAGGAATTCCACAAAGCTTGGGGGGATCTTCTACAAAATGTGCCAACTACAAAAATTATGCTTACATGAGGAAAAACAATAATAATCACAACATTCAATGATGGATCTTGATAAGTTATGATAGAAATAGGCTCTTTACCCAAATACAAAAATATTGTTTGAAAATCCATACGAAGGAATAACATTTCTTATCCAATAACAAAACTGAAGCAAATATCATTATCTTGTGATGTTGAACAATACCACCAAATATTACAAAATCATCAAACACATATTGGTACGTAAACATGATCGAATATAATGGCATCACCAAAAGAGTGCACATTCATCAACAAAGATTGAATCATATCAAAACAAACATGTAAAGTAACCATCAAAATGTTTTTGATATGCATAAAAGTATTTAGAATTCAAAACCTTGAAGCTTGCAAAACTTTCCAACACCACGACCACATTGCTTTTGGATGACTCTTTTCTTTTTCTAATGAGGTGTATATGATCTTGTATACATGTAAACATCAACTTGTCATAACCACCATACTCAAATGTTATTATTTCAAGCTTCTTGGACACATGTATACTAGATTGACTCATAGAAGAAAGCTTGTGTTTTTTAGTCAGGTCAATTGATGAATTACACTTCAAGTATCGCAACTTGAGTAGTATCAACTAGATCATGATTGTGATCATCAGCAAATGCACTAATAACCCATCTAGATGAGGAATTTTCAAGTGTGAATTGAATCATGGCTTTACACCCACACCTTTCCATAGAACGACTATGCTTCTTGGACAATTTCTCATATAGACGATTAACTTCATCACAAATAGGCTCAAAAGACTGTTATATCTCTTAGAATGACTAAGATGACCTTTTCTATCACAAACCAAATCTATAGCAAGAAAAACCTTGATACCTCGTTCATAACAATAATCATCATTCCTCACATTAAGCCTAATAATACCAGCATACCTAAAATAAAAGAATATATCATCACCTGAAATTCCAAATTCAAGTCCAATCCTAGGGACATCAGCTGAGGACATAATCTCATAGTCAACAAATGAAGAAAATGTACATTATCATCACAATCAATCATAGAATTGCTAGCATTAGTCTCAAATCTTGGATCCATAATAGAAACAACCTCAACAGAAAAACATGCATAAAAATAATACATAAACATTTGATAAATAGTTAGAAGTGACATATATTTCAAATAATAGAAAAAGTGAATTTTTTACAATAAAATAGTTAAAATAGACATCCACTTTATGTACATACTCATCAACTACTATAACTAGTAAGTAAGTATGAGATATGTAATCTAAAAACAAAAGGTGATGATAAAAAAGTAATAAGTAAATATGTAAGTAGGAATTATGTATTTGATTCTATAATTTAGTTTTTTCTACATGGTCATGTAATTTCGAGGCCATGGTTAGGTGATGGTGGAACATGCGTGTGAAGCTATGCAACCGATCTTTGAAAGAAGGGATCAGTGGTTGTTTTTCCCATGGCTGTGTTTGGCTACACATTTGTGTTGATGTGATCTTGGCACCACAGTCATGGCTGGCTACATGGTCGTGTTTCCTTGTAGGCATGTTCGTGTAGTCTAGCACAACTATGTTGTTGTTTCTTGTACCTAATTATGGTTACTAGTCGTATTCTTTTGTATTTCGTGAAATGTTCTATTTTTTTATCATTTCTTATTTTAGCAAACATAAGAGTAATGTAGACAATTATTTGTTGTAGGATATGATTATCATATTTGAGGAACACACATCAATGCAAATTTGAAAATAGTTCTACCCACAACAAGTAACTTTATTGAATTAAAAGTAACTATCAGAACTTTGAAGTCACATAGTGAAATATAACGTTACTATTTCACATAATAAATAGCTGTGGGTCCACAAAGTTTACAATATTTTTGAGAATGTAATACAAGAGACAAAATGTAACTAATAAAACTAACCATTTGATTTAAAGACCTACATTGGAATCCGATTTTATTCAGGATTTACTCGTGATTTCTTTTAGATAAAGACATAATAGAATCTCAATCTATGGTAGTTCATATATTATATTGGGGAAGTTCATACCCATGCCATCTAACTAGCTCATCAGCAATAAGATATGAGGGGAAAATCAATTCCAGTAGGAATACATAGATTGTCTAGTTCTTCCCCTTGTAGATGATGTCCTTGACTTTTTGTTTTAAGGTCCTCTGTATGAAATCCATGCAGTTAGCAAGTTCCAATTTATAATCAATATCGAACTAAAATTTTGTATCCAAGCATCAACTACGGCAGAAGAGAAAAGTAAAAAAAGAGAGATAATGTGATGTCTAAGAATTATATTGATGGTGGGATCGCAATTGAGATAGATAGCTATAAGCTATTGTAGAAATCAAGAGATCAATGAATTGTTGAGATGAGTACTAGAATACAAATCCATTGTGTGTTATCATTTGTAGAGTATTCTCCTCCACAATCTCTTCAAGAGATACTTGAGAAGATCTATTCTGGCGGCATGACAAGTTGCGCTTGATAAGAAGAACATTGTGGCATTAAACCATAAATATTTCATAACATAAAAGCCACGTGCAAAGGGAAATAAATTTAAAATACATGTGTGGCCATTAAATGAAAAACTATATATATTTGTTCATGTAATATTCATACATATACATATATATATATATATATATATATATATATATATATATATATTGTTCATTTAATAACCGCACAAGAACTGTAGAAATGATACTCATCTTTGAAAATGTGGTTTCAGTTCTATAATAATGAGAATACCCATCACGCGCAGCCTCAACATGCACTTCCTTCCATGCCACCATCATCCTACATAGGTCAAGGCTGACCTCCATCCCTCAATCCCCACATCTCTCGACGAGAACCTTCTCCCCTTAGAACTCTGCACTAGTATTATACCAGCACATGTGGATCTCACTAAATCTCTCCAGTCTAAATGTCTCTGTGATCAAGGGATTTGCATTCTCTTTGGTCACCAACCATGATCCACCAGCTATGGAGAACCTCCTCCTCTTCCTCATCGTGTTGAATGTGTGTGGTTATCACCTTCCAGTACCCACTATTCCTCCTAGTCCCAATCCTCATTTTCTCACAGATTCTATCTTCTATAATTGGAAGCAGTATGTAATCTTTGTATTGGTACTGCAATTGACATTTGTTCCCTTATATACCTTATTCAGTATGAACTGGTTACGTGTCCTGAGTATAAATTTCCTCAATGTAATATATAAGTTGTCATATTCTGAGTTTTTACTCTTCCTTTATCAAGGAGAATTCGATTGTAAAGTTTCAATAAAATTTGATACATAATTAGGTCTCCAAATCAAACAATTAGTTTTAATAGTTACATTTCATGCATTGCAATTACTTTATGTAATAGGGACTTACCTTTGTTGACCAACAATTACCTTTTTTTTAACTATTACTTTTTTGTTCATTGTGTGAATTTAAAGTTTTTTTTGGTCGAATGAATTTAAAGTTTAGATAGTTACTTTCTAATTGTTATAATTACTTGTCCTAGTTGTAACCATTTTCAGAGTTGTAGTGATGTTTGTTTCTTAATTATTAGTATCAAATCATGTAACAAATAACTTTGTACCTTTCTCCATGGTGGTTTGCTTTTTTCTACTCTTTGAAGTGATGATGATGACAATGGGTACTTATTTGGGTGTGTGTTTGGGACTGTGACTGTTTCTGTGTGTGATCCTCAGGTGGAAGTGAGAAGAAGAAATAAGTACATAGTATATGTGTACTAATATAGGCCATGGGTGAATGGATTTTGGAATCAAAATTAACTCATTTTTGCTTCTCTATACATCCATTAGTGACAAAAACAAATATGCATATCAATTAAGTATAATGGTTGGTCCCCTCCCTGTATCTATTAGGAGTAGAACTCAAAAATGCTACTAAACTAAGTAATATCTGTCTTATCCACCTTCCCTCCTTATTTTCTTTACCATGTTATTTGTACACATGAATCATACTTCACTGAAATACGACTGAATATGACTACTAACTGTAATTAAGATGTCAGAATTAACTTTTTAATACGTATATGTAGTAGCTGAATTCAATGTTTTTCTATTAGCTGAAATGAATATTTTCTAAAATGTAGTTGGATGAATATGTACCTAAAATGGGTGTCTTTTCTAACTATTTTATTCCAACAAAATTCACTACCTTTATGATATCTAAGTATATCTATTTATCAAATGTTTATGTCTTGTTTTTATGCAAGTTTTGCTAATGAGTCTATTTCTATTATGGATCCTAGTCTTGATACTGACGCTAACAATGCTAGGAGTGATTGTGATGATGATATTTTACATTCTTCTTCATCTGTTGACATAGATATTATGTCCTAAGCCGATGTCCCTAGAATTAGACTTAAATTTAGAAGATGTTGGTATGGTTGGGTTTAATGTTAGGAAAGATGACAATTGTTGTGAACAAGGTACCAAGGTTTTGCTTACTAAAGATTTGGTTTGTGATAAACAAGGTCATCTTATTCATTCTAAGAGATCTAAATGTCTTTGGAGCCCTATTTGTGATGAAGTTGGCGATCTACATGAGAAGTTGTCATAGAAGAATAGGAGTTCTGTGAAAAGGTGTGGTGCAAAGCCATGATCTTATTTACACTTGACAACTCCTCATTTAAATAGGTTATTACCACATTTGTTGATGAACACAATCATGATCTTGTTGATACTACTCACTTGCTCTAATTGACGTGTAATTCATCTCTCGACCTCAAAAAGACATGCTTTTTTCTATGAGTCAAGAAAATTTACCTATCTCCAAATAGCTTACATTAATAGCATCTGAGTCTGGTGGTTATAAGTTGACATTTACAAGTCAAAAAGCTCATAGACACCTCAGTAGCAAGAGAAAGGAGTCATCTAAACACGATGTGGACATGGTGTTGGATCATTTTGCAAGTTTCAAGGTTTTGGATTCTTATTTTTTATGTGTATCAAAAAGATTATGATGGTTGTTTGACACACTTGTTTTGGTTTGATCTGATCTCTGTTAATGAATGTGCATTATTTGGCGATGTTGTTGTATTTGATACCAGTTATCATACCAATAAGTATACCATGGTTTTTGGAATATTTGGTGGTGTGGATCACCATCATAAAATAGTGCTATTTGCTTCATTCTTACTGTTGGATGAGAAGTATGGTTCATTTGTATGGGTTTTCAATCAATATTTATTGTGTGTTGGTAAAGATATGATTCCCATCATAATTGATCAAGACCCATCAATGAATGCTATGATTATTAATATTTTTCCATCATGCAAGCATTGCTTCTACAACTAACATATTGTACAGAAACTCCCTTTAAAATGTGGTGGAATTCCCCAACTAGGATCAAATCATTAGTGATTTGAATGATTGTGTCTAAAACATAGATGATGCAGATAATTTTGAAGAGAGATGGAGTTCTATAATTGAAGAGAATGGCATATTGTCCATTAGTTAATTTTTTGATTTGTATATTGTACGGTGGAAGTGGGTCCCGTATTTTATGCAGGATTCTTTCTTTTCTAGCATGAGAACAACTCAAAAAGGTGAGAGCCTTCATGCATTCAATGAGAGTACACATCAATAGCAGGAAAACTCTCTTTGAATTTATTTTAAGTTTGGAGACTGCTTATCTCATGTGCGGGAGATAGAAAATTTCAAGGATCTTGATGATGAGTACAACAATCTTCCTTTGCTTCGTTGTGGCCTTTGGAGGAACAAATAAGAAGTATATACACCAAGTCTATTTTTAAGATCTTTCAATATGAAGTTCATCAAAGTATCATGTATAACATGAAGGAAACTTCTAATGAAAGTTTGTTTAAGGTCTATTGTGTTGGTGGTTGTTGTTGTCCTCGTATTTTAGGAAAGATTCATCTACTGACATGTTATCTTGTAATTATTTCATGTTAGAATTTTAATGAATTCCATGTAGGCACATTCTTGCTAATCAAAAGAGTCATCATTGTTATACTCTTCCTGAGCCATATATATTGACGAGGTGGAGAAAAGGATATAGAGATCACCTTTGGTTTTTTACAAAGTACCTACAATGCGTTCATCCACTAGGAGGCCACCAACTAGTTTCTGCTTGTAATTTAGTTGTCAACATAGCGTGTAGGAGCAATGCTATTGATCTTTGTTAAGAAAATCTTATTTCTTTGCAAAAGGAGTTGTTGGAATTAGATATTGTTGATGTTGGTGTAATTGGTTCTAATACAACTTATTCTTATGTTGTCAAGGTCCATATTCCTAGTATTTGCAAAACTAAAGGCAAACCTAGAGCCACTGCTATGTGGTATAAATCTGGAGTTGAAATTTCCCAGTCTAAAGGAAGTCAGTGTAATTATTGCTTATAATACAATGTCAATCATGATAGAAAAAATTGTCCTCTAAACAAATAGGTGTGTATGTTACCTATTAAGGAAATATATTTAGCAAATCTACATAATTTTCATTTTACCATTATTTTTGTTTTGTTTATGAGCAGGAACTAATCATATTTTTATCTTGAAAGTTGTGGTTGGCGATTTTGTAGTGGTTTTTCTAGATTATGGAGTTGTTGATTTATATTTACTATCTTGGTTCATGTTCCACCATATTTTTTCCGCTACTGTTCTTCTAAAGTTGGCTTCCTGATACATGTTTCTCATATACTTTGCTGATACTGTTGTTGTTGGACTTGATTTATTGCATTGTTTTATTTTAATCTTATCCAATTTTGTATTGTGTGAGTCATGTTTAAATTTGATGTAAATGTAATGGCTCAATTGTACTTTGTGATAGTTGTAATTCACAATTGATACACTTCAATTTTATTGTAACTCTTTCTGTGAAGTTGTCCTTGTATCAAATTTAGATTTATGCTAAATATTATTTAAATTTAAATAGGTATGTGATCTATTTATCCATTTTCTATTACATACTGGATTCGTGAGTTCATTTCTCTTCTTTCCATTATCCATATCAGTTTTGAGAAATCCTTCTTGCTAAAATCTAGTCCTTATTTAAGACCAGACTCATTCTCTTACACTTGAATTAGAAAGTTACTTTTATTTCAAAATGATACTTTTTGTACCCTATGGTTACAATTAGGGAAAATGGTTGCTTCTGTTGTTCAACTTACATTTCAGTTCATATAATCCCTCTTATATTCATAGATTTACTTTATAATTAGAAATCATGTTATTTAACAACTGCAACACAACAACTATGTAATGTTATACTAATATAGTTTTATTTTGTTCAAGCATCCTTGTTAGTTACTTTATGGAACCATTTTCTACTTTTGTGGAACCAAACTTAAATAATATGTCAGATAGTTACATTGTACTTTACATAGTTACTTTTCAGTTCATTGAGTTACTTTTCAGCTCAATTGGTTATGTTTTATATCACATAGTTATTTTTGTGTTTAAAGTGTTATCTTTGAGTTGTCATTGTTACATTTTTGTTCAAATTGTTACTTTATATCTAGAAGAATCACATTTTGTTGTTTAGCAACAATCTGAAAAAACACTAGAGGGGGGGTGAATAGAGTTTTTAAATAATTTTAACAATTTATTGAACTCAAACAACCACAATTGAAATTGGAAGAAGGAGACAGGTGTTTAGAGTGGTTCCAACTTTAGCAAATACTAAAGTTGTCAGTCCACTACCCGGTTGCTTACCCAACCGGGATTTTGAAAGTATTTATTTTATTACCTTCCCAAGGATTTATACAAAATACAATACTTTCCTTTACACCCTTTGAACAGCCTTCACTTGAAGTAGGTGCACCAACTTTGAGGTAGCCTTCTTGAAGTAACTCCAAGCTCCCCCTTGAAGTAGCCTTCCTCTCTAGAAGTAACCTCCCATTGCACCAGCCTTCTGAAGTAGCTCAAAGTCACCTTCTTCACCAAGAAGAACTCCACCCTCTCCAATCAGCAGCCTCCAACCTAGGAGTAGCAAGGAGAGTACAAACGGTAATAGATAACAAGAAAGGAAAAAGGAAATTACAACTTATCCTTTGTAGCCCAAGGCTTGATTTATCTAGATCAAGCGTATAGATCTCCTAACCAAGTGTATGGACTTGTGATTGCAGTGGGTAGGAGATACTAGCCTATAGAACACAAATTATGAGCTAAGGAAGGAAGTAGCCAATTATCACAAAGCTCAAATTGCTCACAAACAGATTGCTCAAAGTATGCTCAAGGATTTCTCAAGTGTAGCAAGTGTGTTTTAGTGTCCTATGGCTTGTCCTATTTATAGGAATGGCCTAAGTATGCTTAAGGACGTTCTAGACAACTTCTAGGGGTTTCTAAGTGCTTAACTAGCCGTTAGATACAAGTTTGTTGCTTTAACAACGGTGAATTAATTAATTCTGCATTTGCTATCAGAGACCATCTCGGTCGAGGAATAGTCGACCGAGACACCTACTCGGTCGAACTTTTGTCGACCGACAGGCTCTCTGGAACAAGTGATTTGCAACGTCTATCTCCAACTGCCAACTACCTTGTCAGTTGTGTCTAACGGCTACTTTGGATCTTTCTCGGTCGAGAAGATTGTCGACCGAGAGTGTCTCGGGCGAGGAGTTTGTCGACCTAGATTGATCCTGTTCAATGTTTCAATTTAGGCACTAATTATATGTATGAGTGTGCAAATGTGATCCTATTTGAAGGGAATGACTTATCTAAATGTGGTGTTTAGCTAGGGAGAATCTAACACTTGATTTACATGCAATCTAAGTACTTGTACATTATATATTTGTACAAGTTTTTACAAAGCGATTACATTGCATGAAAACATAAACATGTAAGCATATGGATTTCCCTAGTTTCTTTTGTCATCCACCTTGTTCCTGCACACTCAAGTAGCTCGTTAGATCAATAAGAATGAAATGTTTGTCATAATCAAAACAAAGGGATTTATAGATGTCCATTTAGCCAACAATCTCCCCCTTTTTGAAGATGACAAACATTTCCAAAAATATAAATAAAGGAAATATGAACCATATGAGTTTCATACCTTTAGATTACCTTTTGTAGCTTTTCCTCTTGGTTATAAAATGTGTGCTTATTATTCCCCTTGAATTTTGGAACATGAAATCCAATTCACTAGGGAATATAGCAACTTTCAATGTAAAGCCAAGAGTTTATTTATGAAACTCATTGATTGAGTGTTTCTAAGTTTTAGTTTTATATTTATTTCTCCCCCTTTGTCATTTCAAAAAGATATCCGTTTAGAAATAAAAAGTCCCCCTTAATTAGATGTCCCATCAAATCTAATGAAAAAGATGTCCATTTAAAAGCCAAAATATCATGATGCAAGTAAGAGTTTTTGTTGAAGTAGCACAAATATCAAAGAAAACATCTTCCAAAGGAGTGATAAGCAGTTGCTTCCTAATTTTGTTAAATTGATCTAGTGGAAGCGGTTTTGTAAAAATATCAGCCAATTGATCTTCCGTATCAACATGATGAAGGGAAACATGATTCTTGGAGATATGATCCCTTAAGAAGTGATGACGGATTTCAATATGTTTAGCTCGGCTGTGTAAAATAGGATTGTGTGCTAAGTTTATGGCGCTCGTGTTGTCACAAAAAATAGGCGTAGATGAAAGAGTAAAACCATAATCGTTTAATACTTGTTGCATATAAAGCACTTGAGCACAACAAGACCCAGCTGCCATATATTCAGCTTCAGTTGTAGATAGGGCAACCGTATTTTGTTTCTTGCTAAACCAAGATACTAAAGCTCTCCCTAACAAGAAACAACCATCACTAGTACTCTTGCGATCAAGGCGACAACCAGCATAATCCACATCAGTATAAGCTTTAAAATCCAAGGATTGTCCTTTTGGATACCATAAACCAAAACAAGTAGTGCCGGCTAGGTAACGAAGAATTCGTTTAACTGCTAGAAAATGAGAGTGCATAGGTTGTGATTGAAATCGAGCACAAAGACCAACGGGAAACATAATGTCCGGTCTAGAAGCAGTTAAGTAAAGCAAACTACCAATCATGGCTCTATATAAAGAATCATCAATAGGTTCCCCATTTTCATCCTTATCAATTTTAATAGAAGTAGCCATAGGAGTAGTAGCATGTTTGCACTGATCCATCCCAAAACGTTTTAAGAGTTCTTTAGTATATTTTTCTTGGCTTATGAATATTCCGGCAGGTGTTTGCTTAATTTGAAAACCAAGAAAGAAAGTTAGTTCACCCATGAGGCTCATTTCAAATTCTTTTTGCATAATGTCACTAAATTGTGTGCACAATGAATCATTAGAAGCTCCAAAAATAATGTCATCAACATATATTTGCACAACTAGGAAATCAGATGTATATGTTTTGAAAAATAAAGTAGAATCTGAATTTCCAATAGAAAAACCATTATCAAAAAGATATGTCTTGAGCCTTTCATACCAATTTCTAGGTGCTTGTTTTAAACCATAAAGTGCTTTCTTAAGTTTATAAACATAGTCACCTTTTTCCGGTATTTCAAAACCAGGTGGTTGGGCAACATATACTTCTTCTTGAATGATGCCATTTAGAAATGCACTTTTTACATCCATTTGGTAGAGTTTGATGTTTTTATGTGCAGCAATAGCTAGTAACATTCTAATAGCTTCAAGTCTAGCTACCGGTGCATACGTTTCATCAAAATCTATTCCTTCTTGTTGATTATATCCTTGTGCTACTAACCGAGCTTTATTCCTTATTACTTCTCCTGCCTCATTTAGCTTGTTCCTAAAAACCCATTTAGTTCCTATTATGGTTTTATCTTGTGGTTTAGGAACTAAATCCCATACATCATTTTTAGTGAATTGATTCAATTCTTCTTGCATGGCTATTATCCAATAGTCATCTTTAAGAGCTTCATATATCTTTTTAGGTTCAATGATAGAAACAAAAGCCATGTTTGCAACATCTTTAAAGGAAGACCGAGTTTTGACTTTATCATTAGGATCTCCAATAATTAATTCTTGAGGATGATCTTTAATAAGCCTAGGTGTAGATTGTGGTTCAGCTTGGTGATTATTTGTAGTACCTTTCTCACTATCATTTGGTATGTTTAAATTTTCGAATTGATTAGTGAGATCTATGATTTCTAGATTTTCAGATTTGGACTCTTCATGAAAAGAAACATGAATAGATTCCTCAACTTTTCTAGATATAGTGTTATATACTCTAAAAGCTTTGCTAGAAGTGGAATATCCCAAAAAGAATGCTTTGTGTGATTTTGAGTCAAACTTATCTCTATCATCTTTGGTATTTAAAATATAGCATGTAGAGCCAAAGGTATGAAAATAGTCAACTCTAGGTTTCTTAGAATGAATTATTTCATATGGAGTTTTCTTTAAATGAGAGTGAACAGTTACTCTATTTAGCACATAGGATGCAGTGTTTACAGCTTCAACCCAAAAGGTTTTGGGTGTGTTGTGTTCAAGCATCATAGTTCTAGCCATTTCTTGTACTGATCGATTTTTCCTTTCAACTATACCATTTTGTTGTGGGGTGCGTGGAGCAGAAAAATTATGAGTGTACCCTTGAGATGTACAAAATTCTTCAAATGTATGATTTTCAAATTCTCCACCATGATCACTTCTAATGGTACATATTTTGCTTTGTAATAGATTTTCAATCTTGGAACAAAATTGTATAAAGACATGAATAGTATCATCTTTAGTTGCAATAAAGTCTACCCATGTGTATCTACTATAATCATCAACAATAACAAAACAGTATCTTTTACCACCAATAGATTGTGTCCTCATGGGTCCAAATAAATCCATATGAATTAATTCTAATGACCTACTGGTGCTAAGTACATGTTTTGGTTTAAAAGAGGTTTTGGTTTGCTTTCCCATTGTGCATGGTTCACAGTTTTCAACTTGATCAAAAGATAAAGTAGGCAATCCACGAACAAGATCATATTTCACTAACTTTTTAATAACATGTGAACTAGCATGTCCTAGCTTTTTATGCCATACTTGTATGGTATTTTCATTTGCAAGCAAGCATTTTCCCACTACTGATTTCATAGAGTTAGGTTTAAGGATATAAAGATTTCCAACTCTATTTCCTTCATAAACAACATTTGTAGTGTTTTCTATCAATAACTTGCAGCAGGTTTTGTTAAATAACACATCATAACCACTATCACATAATTGACTAACACTTATCAAATTATGGTGCAAACCATCAACGAGTAGAACATTCTTTATTTTGAGGTTTGTACCAACATTACCTATTCCAACGATTTTTCCCTTACCATTATCTCCAAAGGTGACTGTTCCACTTTTCTTTTCTTCAAAGGTTTGAAATGCATCTTTGTTCCCGGTCATATGTTTGGAACATCCACTGTCAACTACCCATTCCTCTTGAGAGTCTTCATCATGTTCTCTTGCCATTAGACAATCCACCATTTCTTCTCCGCTTTCACTATCACTTGACTCGTCCCATGTAGCTTTATAGGCTTTTTCTCCCTTCTTCTTGTATGAACTTTTCTTTCCTTTCTTTGCTTTAGGACATTCATTTTTGAAATGTCCTTTCTTCCCACATTCAAAGCACCTAGGAGGGGTAGAAGAAGAACTGGAAATTTTGTTAGATTTAAATCTTTTGTATTTCTTACCATTGACTATCAAGGCTTCTTCTCCTTCTTCTTCACTTGACTCCTCACTTTCTTGTGTGACAACCTTTGAAGCTTTTAGAGCCACATCCTTTTTCTTTCCTTGCTGAAGTTCACGTGCTCTTCTTTCTTCATCTTCTAGGGTTGCTTCATGAGCTTCTAAGTTACCAATAAGTTGCTCCATTTTCAGTCGAGTGAGGTCGTTTGCTTCTTCAATGGCTGTCACCTTTGGCTTATATTTTGGAGGAAGTGAATGAAGGAACTTTGATACCTGATCTTCTTCAAGGACAAGTTTTCCTAGGGCACTTAAACCATTAACAATAGTAGAGAATTTTGCAAACATTTCACTAATTGATTCATCGGGATCCATACGAAAGTGTTCAAATTTTTGTTTAAACATGCTAATTTTGGAATTTTTGACTTGGACTGTACCTTCATAGGTTATGGATAGTCTATGCCAAATATCATAGGTTGTGTCACAATTAGATATTCTATTAAATTCTCCTACTGATATAGAACAATATAAAATGCTTACAGCTTTTGCATTCATTTGAGCTAGCTTTACCGTATTTGCATCCCATTCTGCAAATTGAGTTTGAGGGAGCTCATATGGAGTTGACACCATTCTCCATAAGTCCCAATTGATGCCTTGGAAGTAGAACTGCATCCTTCTCTTCCAATATTGGTAGTTTGTTCCATCGAACGCTGGAGGCCTAGCAACAAGTGTCCCTTCGAGGTTGAGGTTGTTGAGCACTCCATCACCCATTTCTTCAAGACCTTGTTAGGGTTCCTTGAAGCCTGCTCTGATACCAATTGAAAAAACACTAGAGGGGGGTGAATAGAGTTTTTAAATAATTTTAACAATTTATTGAACTCAAACAACCACAATTGAAATTGGAAGAAGGAGACAGATGTTTAGAGTGGTTCCAACTTTAGCAAATACTAAAGTTGTCAGTCCACTACCCGGTTGCTTACCCAACCGGTATTTTGAAAGTATTTATTTTATTACCTTCCCAAGGATTTATACAAAATACAATACTTTCCTTTACACCCTTTGAACAACCTTCACTTGAAGTAGGTGCACCAACTTTGAGGTAGCCTTCTTGAAGTAACTCCAAGCTCCCCCTTGAAGTAGCCTTCCTCTCTAGAAGTAACCTCCCGTTGCACCAGCCTTCTGAAGTAGCTCAAAGTCACCTTCTTCACCAAGAAGAACTCCACCCTCTCCAATCAGCAGCCTCCAACCTAGGAGTAGCAAGGAGAGTACAAACGGTAATAGAGAACAAGAAAGGAAAAAGGAAATTACAACTTATCCTTTGTAGCCCAAGGCTTGATTTGCCTAGATCAAGTGTATAGATCTCCTAACCAAGTGTATGGACTTGTGATTGCAGTGGGTAGGAGATACTAGCCTATAGAACACGAATTATGAGCTAAGGAAGGAAGTAGCCAATTATCGCAAAGCTCAAATTCCTCACAAACAGATTGCTCAAAGTATGCTCAAGGATTTCTCAAGTGTAGCAAGTGTGTTTTAGTGTCCTATGGCTTGTCCTATTTATAGGAATGGCCTAAGTATGCTTAAGGACGTTCTAGACAACTTCTAGGGGTTTCTAAGTGCTTAACTAGCCGTTAGATACAAGTTTGTTGCTTTAACAACGGCTAATTAATTAATTCTGTAGTTGATGTCAGAGACCATCTCAGTCGAGGAATAGTCGACCGAGACACCTACTCGGTCAAACTTTTGTCGACCGACAGGCTCTCTGGAACAAGTGATTTGCAACGTCTATATCCAACTGCCAACTACCTTGTCAGTTGTGTCTAACGGCTACTTTGGATCTTTCTCGGTCGAGAAGATTGTCGACCAAGAGTGTCTCGGTCGAGGAGTTTGTCGACCGAGATTGATCATGTTTCAATGTTTCAATTTAGGCACTAATTATAATTATGAGTGTGCAAATGTGATCCTATTTGAAGGGAATGACTTATCTAAATGTGGTGTTTAGCTAGGGAGAATCTAACGCTTGATTTACATGCAATCTAAGTACTTGTACATTATATATTTGTACAAGTTTTTACAAAGCGATTACATTGCATGAAAACATAAACATGTAAGCATATGGATTTCCCTAGTTTCTTTTGTCATCCACCTTGTTCCTGCACACTCAAGTAGCTCGTTAGATCAATAAGAATGAAATGTATGTCATAATCAAAACAAAGGGATTTATATATGTCCATTTAGCCAACACAATCACACAAAAATTTGTTGAACCTTATGAACATGTCGATCCTGAAAAATTGTGGCACGGGCGTTCCAACCAAGCACAAGCATCTTGATGTGACATAGTCGTCCTGGGATCAAATAGTCGTGCTGCATCATAAGAAAAGTTGTTCTTCTCATATATATAGCACAACCCTTCTAATTGAACAACGACTGTTTTGAACAATAATGGTTGTCCATCATATAAGTATCCCTTGTCACTACATCATGGAGTCCTACGTTACTCTTGTGGACCCAACATTACTTTATATGTCAAGCAGTTACTTTTTTTTTCACACTGTTACTTTCTGGTTCATATAATTACTTGTAAACTCATGATGTTACTTTTTGGTGAACATAGTTACTTTTTAGTTCATATAACTAATTTATATCTAGAAAGATCATACTTTGTTATTTTAGCTGTAATAACATAAAAAATGTATAATCTTATATTCTCATAGTTGCATTTTCATTAACAATTCCTTTTAGTTACATTTTGGATCCTTTTCTTACGTTTTTGAACCAAAGTTTCTTTATGTGTCCAATAATTACTTTTTAGTCTACCTAGTTACTTTTTAGTTTACATCGTTAGTTTGTGTTCCACATAGTTATTCTTCAGTTCAAAGAATTACTTCATAGATGGAACGAGCACCTCACAACCAACCATAGGTATTATCTTTTAGAATTTATATGACTTGTGATACAACATGTCATACACATTAAGTCTCATGCATATGAACACCAACTAGCTAAGGTTACAAAAGCATGTAAAGAACATCAAAATAATAGGGTCCAACATCAAACAAAAATCATCAAACACAAATAATTTACTGTAATCAAAACCATAATTTTTCCATAAAGATAAACCCAGAGAACTCTTGTTCTCTTTAGACTCCAACTGTAACTTTTTTTTCAACAAAAAACATAATTCAAGCTCCAACTATATTTTTTGAGTTTAGATATACATCTTCTCAAGCATCATTTTAAAATCACATTGTCTTACAATATTGTTTTGGAAAAGTTGGACTTAATCTGACACAACTCATCTATTCAGGCTTGACATTTATCCTCAAACTTGTCTTCATTTTTCTCATCACCTGTCCTTCTTTTGGCTCTTCTTGATCACGACAAGGTTCTCTAATTGACAACAATCTTCCCTTCTTCATTATTTCTTACAAGATCTCTACGCTAATTGCAATAGTGTCTTTACTTATAAATTTCATCTCTTTCCCATTCTCAAAACATTCATGATACCTCTTAACATATACTCTACAATCAACACCATCATCTTCTTGCTAAGGGCGTTTAAGGTACTCAATTGTCCATTGAGACATTTGACTTCCACACCCTGCACTCCTCTGAAGAACTCATGAAAAAAGTCCACATGCATGCAAAACCAGACAAAATTAGGTACAATGTAACCAATACCATTTGATTCAATAGTGCATTAACACTTTTTGGTTTTTCTTACCCGTATAATGACTTCTTTCTTAGAATTCGACTTTTTTGACATTGAACTGTGAGGTGTGTGCACCCCATCTCTAGAACTTTCTTCAAGCAAGTGTCAGTGATTGTCGTTGTTAAGTATCGTAAACACAGAATCTACTGTCTTAAATTTGGGGTTTAGTTACATTCAAGAGAAGTGATAGAATATCGATCTCCTTTAGTGTTATGTCATCCACCATCATGTCTAGATTTTTCTATAAAATAATATTCCAAATAAAATAGATGTAACATTTATTGTATTGTGGTAAGTTGACTATTCTAATGTGATAGTGGTTTGTCTTATCGGAACATAAATGATCAAACAATGCCATGACAACGCCTTCTTCCTCTTTTTACTTGTTGTTTCTTTCAACATTTTCACAAAGAAATTCATAACTTGAAAAGGGAGACTCATTAGTTAGCAATCCATATTATAGTGATAAATACTTACTACTTCAGTTCTTACAAGTGATTGCATCATTTTGTCTTTAAACTACTTATAGGTCTTTTCTCATACACAAAGTATCTTTTCCAAAATCCATTCTCTCCTAGACATGCACATTATTTATTTTTTCCAAAAGTTTCATACTAAAGATGTTACATATAATTTATAAATTGAGCAACAAATCTATACTGAATGTTTCTATTGTCTCTAACAAGCAACTATTGCAGTTGATGTCTAATTTATTGGTGCATGTTTAAAAAGTAATTGTAATGTCTATTGTATAACTAATTCCTAGTGTATAAGTACAAAAAAGTAACTCCTTACACTTCATCTATGTTCTGAATGAATTCTTGTACATCCTCTTTTGCTTCTTTTGTCTTG
This sequence comes from Alisma plantago-aquatica, assembly GCA_963693085.1. Classification (NCBI taxonomy): domain Eukaryota; kingdom Viridiplantae; phylum Streptophyta; class Magnoliopsida; order Alismatales; family Alismataceae; genus Alisma; species Alisma plantago-aquatica. The sequence continues at coordinate 925,469,419 of OY856410.1, read as the reverse complement.
AAATGCTCCAATCCTGTGAACGTGGAGTACTTTTGCTTTCTTTCAAGTGTAACTTATATTAGTCACTTATCTAAAAGGTACATAACAATTTAGATATTTTCTTGTATGCTTTGCCCTTACTTGTGCATGCCTTATGGTTTTGATATTTTCTTCTATGCTTCCAATATCCATCTTCATGTTCCACTTTATCTTTCTCATCACTTTAGGTGTTTGCTTCTCAACTTCATCAAAATGTATTTCGGCTTCTTTTTCAGTATAAATTGTCACAAATTCTTTCAGTATCTCTCAATGCCTTAATCCACCTTTATGTATTGTTTTTCACCTTCATCGTCTTCTGATATAATTTCTCTCCTGGATAAGCATCTTCTAGGACAATTTCTAAAGGATGAGCATGCTCTTACTCAACCACTTTCCACTTTAGATGAAGTTTTTTGAATCTTGGTGTTTCTTCCTTGTCTTCATTCTTTCTTGTCGATTTAGTTATTGGACCATCACATTTGGTCTCTAGCCTATTCAAAATGCATTCTCCATGTGTCCCATGTTGGTTTGTATCTACCAACTTCTTTATCAGTTCCTCTATCCTATTTCTAACTTCATTTACATCTATTGAATCCTACCTAGCATTCTCACTAAAATTGGCAGTGGATGCATTTTCATCTTATATATGCCTCTCATCTCCATTTTCTTTCCTCAACATTCTTTCTTCCTTTCCAACTTTTGACAATCCTTTACTCAAGCTCTTGTTTTTGTCTCATAAAGAAGAAAAAGCTTCTACTGCTATTTGATTGTAGACCTCCTTCTGTATTCTTAGTTCATCCACAAGAATTTAGACTCTCTTCTCCAAGCTATCTGAGACTATCCTACTCATGCCAACTGGTGTAACTTCCCTAGTAGTCACTTCCTTACTCTTTGTATGATTTTTTGCAGGTAAAATGGCAATTCTTTGACTCTCTTTGCAACTTCCTAGTCATCCATGCCATCCTTCTTCAACTTTGTCAAAATATGTGCACTTTAATCATCACAAATCCAATAATGTATCTTATATGTGTCATGTATTTTGTATATGAATTTATAGATCATTCTCTTTAATGACATTCAATCTTAACATTTCAGTCTCCAAACTACTGAGATCATTGATCTGCTTAACAGGAGAAACCCATTTCTTTATCCTCGACTTTTCTTCATTGAATGTTGGCTTTGATATTCCAATAATCTCATAAGCCCAGACCTACATGGATATGAAAAGTTGAATTTAGAATTCAAATTTTTATATAGAACAGTTCAATGAAACAAAAAAAGATGAAATAAGTTACTTACACATAAGCACATAGCACATCATGTGGTATACAACGTGCTTCTACTAATTTCCCCTCTTATATTTGTTTTGAGATTTTCACTTAATTCTGTCATCATCTTGAAGATGTGACTGTAAACTAAGTTAACTCAATTTAACTACCCTGTTCCAGTCACATCATCCAAGTAGTGAAGAAGAAAAAGTGGTGCACAATAGCTTGCATCTAATAATAGGAATGTTGCCAATAAGTACAACATCCTTGCTCTACACATGTTTTGATAGATCTCTGCCACATCGTACATTGCAAATTCTTGCCCCAACTTCCCTAAGTTGTCCTTATGCAATATATTCTTCTCTCTTATTTTCTTAACACCTTCGCCACTTTCATCCTCTCCTTTTCTTGCAAGAAACAAATCCTATCAACCTGTGACTTTTTTCTTGGCACAACATCTATACCACCACTAGGTAAACCTAGTATCACTGCAACATACTCTACTCTGCTACTAGCCTCAACCCCTGGTGCTATCATGAACCTTTAATCCTCAATATATATTATTATTAAATCTTCGAAAAAAGCCACATCTACAGTTAGATGAGGCATTGTTATCAAGTTCATGGAAGCAGTTGACCTCATCATTTCCAATTGGTTTTTGTTAAGCACCAAGCTATTTTGGATGCTATTATAACTCTTTATATGATATATATCATAAAAGATTTATGTACTTGTAACAAAATCAATTTTTTTTGTTAATTTACTTACTTACTTTCCAGTTCAACATGTTACTTTTCAGTTCAATGTTTCTTTTTTTGACATAGTTGCTTTTTGTGTATAAAGTTAATTTTCATTTGACATAGTTACTTTTTGGTTTACAAAGTTACTTTTTTGTTGACTCAGTTACTTTTTAATTGACATAGTTAGTTTTTATTTGATAGGAAAACACATGTAACAGATGGTCTTTCCCTCTCAACCAAGATTCATTTTTGTGTAAGACTAATTAGTGCAACAATTTTAAATCACTTGTATGGAAAATAGCATAGTTACTATGCATTGAATAATTAGGTCTCTAGATTAATTATAGAGAGAAGTTTAACATAATAAGGGAAGGTGTGTGTGGACCACATTAATATAACTATGTCTAGTAAAATGCATACAATTTAAGGAGTAAAGTTAAAATATATTTTTTCAGTCCAATAATGTTACTTTTCAGCTCGTATAATTTGTTTTCATTTCACATAGTTACTTTTCATTTCACATAGATACCTTTTTGTTAACATTGTTACTTTTCAATTTACGTAGTTACTTTTTATTTCACTTAGTTACTTTTTTTGTTGATCCATTTCCTTTTTAGTTGACATAGCTACTTTTTTATTCACAGAGTTAATTTTTTTGTTGACATATACTTTTTTCTTAAGTTACTTACTTTTAATTTTCTTTATAGTTAACACTTAACACAATTACTTTTTGGTACATAGAGTTACATTTTTGTAAAAAAAAGTGTAACTTCTATCGACAGAATGATACTAATAATTATAAATGTCCACTTAAGATATAAGTAACATTACCTTCTATGCTCTTTTGCTTTTCTTTTAGCTTTGTCTTCACTTTCAGTATCAACTGTTGTTTTCCCTCCTAGTTTTGTTCTTCTTCTGGTCTTGTACTCAATCCTTCTTCACAAGCTTTGGGTTCTTCATTCGCATGCACAACTTCAATAACCACTTCTTCAGTACCTTCAGCTGCAGTAATCTCATTTGAAGTAGTCTATTCTACAACAGTCTCATCTCTGGAAGTCTAATATCCAACAATAGTACTAGTTCCCTACCTACTAACCTCTTCTTCTTACTTTTCTTTGTACTTTTTATCTCAACATGTACATTCTCCTATTCAAGAGCTTCTTCCATTACAATATTTCCTTGTACATTATCCACAAATTCTTCTTGTCTGATGCTATGGACAACATCACAGTGTGTTGTTATGAAATCATCCTCTCCTCTTACTTTCCTGATGTCCTTTCTCATTGCCTTCTTTACAGTTGCTTTCCCTCCTTTTGTTCTCCCTATTTCAACATAGTAGAAGACACCAAGTAGTTGTCCCCTTCCTTGTGTGTTTCTGCACGAACACAACAACAGATACCCGGGCAATCGACACCAATAGTGTCACAAATGGACATGGAGAAGTGGAGTGGAATCCTTAGCGGGGAACTAGTGGTGATTTTCTCTACTAGAAATGGAGAAGTGGAGTGAAATGCCTCGACAGTGCATCTGTAACATGATTTGGAGATCATTGGGAAGAGAAAGTTGTGTGAGTTGCTTTTCTTTACTGTTTGAGAATGGCATCATATTTACATGTCATGCAATCGTGTCTTCAAAAATTAAATCAACTCAAGTTGATACTTTTCTCATATTATATTCTATGTCACCACATTTTCCAGAGATGGGTATCATTACTACAGTACGCGCATGGGTATAAAAAAAATATTTGATACTGAAAGATCTAGGAGTTGATTCTAGGATAAATGGTAAACATGAAAAGAAAATGGGAGAAAAAATATGATGCAACAATCAATTATCCACCAAAGGAAATGAGTGTTGCCACCATATGACATTCTACCATAATAATCACTAATATAGTGATGCCAACTCAAGGGTAGGGATGCTTCCTAGGAGTGGATGTTGAGTGAGACATAAACTTTAGGATATTGTGACAATTTTCTTATTCCCTGTGTCAGAGAGTGTAAAATATATAAGACCATCAATGAGTATATGAACTAAAACCATACAGAAGACATTAATATTGTTATACCATGCATACAATATTTAAAAAAATCATTATACTTGACTAGCTCCACACAAAAATATTTTTTTAATGTTGACACACATGTGTTTTCATGTAGGCTAGTTACATCAATACCTAGACAAAACAGTTGGCTACATGGATCTTACAATGAAGGGTTTTGTAATACTTAGAATTAAGAAAGATACACTTTTTTCAAGGAGAATTTGGCAATTACTGCCAACCGTTTTGATATTCCTACCCATATTTGTATTTCCTTTGTATCTATTTCTTGAAGTATATCATAGTGTGACATATGTTCATGATAGAAATTAGTCATTTTATGTTAAATGATAAATCTCTTCCTTTTCCTAGATCAAAGCAAGATCTAGGTATAATAGCAAAAATGTATGTCTTCCATAGAAAAAGGAATATAATGGACTTCCCAAAGACCATATTAAAAGTCATCTAGTCTGCTTACCTTGCATACTAGTTATTGTTGCTAATGACAATTGATGAGTGTTCCCTTCTTAAGGTACCAAGAGGCTATGCATAGGGGATCATGGCTAAGTTTTTTAATATCTTTGTGGGATGTTGCTAGTTCCTTTTTTGGTGTATGTGTTATGGGTGGGGAGCCCATTGTTATATAGTTGAGGCACTCTCCAAGAAGCACACTCTGCCCCCAAATCTCCTCCTTAATTTACATTGTCGACCAATTCTATTGTGGTTACCCATATTCGAAGGACTGGGCACAAATTGTCTATTATGTTGGAGAGTGGTTATTTAACCATTTTCTAATATATCTTGCTTGGTCAAAGAACCATATAGAATTCCTTCCATTATTCATGTGAAGTATTGATCCCAATGTACTTATCTCAAATGTATTGTTGTACATTTTCTTTTATATATGATCCCACTATTTATGAGGTCCAAAAAACTTTATTGTAAGGTATGATTCCCTAATCCCATTAAACTAGCATGTTTAGTTTAAAATTTTACTAAAATTACTTTTGTTAGTGAATCAACAATCATATTACTTGTTGGGATATAAGTAACTTTTACTTCACTCTTTTGTACAATATTACAAATGATATTGTACTTCAAGGTGCTTTCCTTTAGAACTATTTTCACCACTACTTACTAGATTAATTGTTGTTTGATTATCACAATATATTTGTAAGGGACCATCAATAAATTTAAGATTCAAATAAATCAAAAGTCTTCTAATCCGTACTGCATGAGTAGTGATTGAGCTACAAGAAACATACTTAGCTTCCTATGAGTATCTAGCCACACATCCTTATTTTTCACTTCTTTAGGATATTATTGACCACCAAATATGAACAAGTGTTCTAATGAGGACTTTCTAAGATTTTTGTCACCCATAATGTCTGCAACAAAGTAACCTAATAATTCAAGCAATTCTACTTGAAATATTAGCTTCTGGTGCAATGTACCTTTTATATATTTTAGAATTCTTAGGATAGAATCTCAATGCAGAGGACCAAGATTAGTTTTATATATCCTCACTAGTCCAACTAAAAATTTTGGGTCTAGTCTTGTACACAACATGGCATACAATAATCTTCTCACCACATGAGCATATGTAATTTGCAGAGGTTATTGTCCTTTACTAGACATATCATTTCGCATACACATATGGTGTAGGTGATGGACTATAGTTTGCATTTCAAACCTCTTCAATATTGTATTTTAGTCGTTTTCATGATTTATGCTAAATATTCTAGACTTCTGTTTCCTTAGAACCTGAATTCCAAGTACATAGATTGCTTGATCGATGTCCTTCATCTCAAATTTTATACTAAGTTCAATTTTGAAGTTTTCTCTTATCATATTTATATAATTTTTGGAAAGTGGGATGTCATACACATACTTGGATGATATGATAAAATTACACCCACTTTTCAAGACATAAACACAACTATCTAGTTCATTTGAGACAAATCCTAATTGAACTGTCACATCTTGAAATTTGAGACCTGTGTCTCAAAGATTGTTTCAAAATATATATTGACTTATTCACCTGACATACTTTATGTCCATTTCCTTCAACATGAAACCCCTTAGGTTAATTCATATAATTTTTTTCTTAGCATTCTCCATTAGGGAAAACAATTTTACATCCAATTGATGTAATTAGATATCAATATATGCAACAATGGCCAATATAATTTTTATTGATGGAAATTTGGAAATAGAGGAGTATATTTATTGGAAATCAATTTGGCACATGTATTGGTGCGTGACGATTCATTGGGCATCAGTGGATTTGAATATTCTTTACTAAGCATGTTGACAATAATGGTTAGTGTCTTGGCTGTAATTTCTGTTGGTACACCCTCACGACACAATGTCAGAATCATTGATGCATTGGTCATTCATTTAGTTTATATCATTATTTCATTTAGTATGTATAAGATAAACTGATCATGTTTTTTTAAAATATTTATACATATCCCTTCACATTTTGCTTCTAATACCAAGAGAAATACTAATCAAAGTTCAATGCACTACCAAAATACATGACCAACTAGACCTAATATAAACTCAAACAATGCTTATAATTAGTAGTTTCATAATCAAAGAAATATAATACATTGTGTGTTTTTTGGAAGGATTAAAGTATAGTTTGAGAAATCTCAGGGATCGTAGTCCCTGATTTGTGAGCACTTCTTCTCACACTTTGTTGCACACCACTGGAGAAGGTCATCTTTTTTTATTCATTGCCCTTGAAGAGGAGACATTGAAACTGACGTGATGGATCTTCTTCGTCCAGTCTTCATCTTCATGGGGGCGTCGGCGAGCTTGAGGAAGAAGTAGGTATTACATATTAGGAACCCATTTATTGATGTATACAACAATGTCTTGCTTTTTGATGAGTGTGGGGATCAAGAGAATGCGCTCAAAGGTGAAGAGGTGGACTGGGGGATGGGAGGTGTCAGAGGAGGAGGAGACCACAAAATGGAGGTTCTAAATTCCATGTGGTCTAGGCAAGCCTCACAAAACATGTGCTATGACACAGGTTCAACTACAGTGAGGTGGACCAGGAGGCAGGAGTTGTCATCAAAGAAGGATGTTGTAACATGGAGGTTTTGGATTATGGTGGGCTTGACAAGCCTCAATGTGCAACAATGCAGGCACAACGAACATGGGTGGGACAATGTCCTAGGTTGGTAGGTAGGGGGAGAGAGCTAGGGAACCAACAAGGAGAGGGTGGGTGAATGATTTTATAGTCTCTGATCCTCACACTATTCTTTTTTTGGTCTAGATACATCCTAATAGGGGATGAACATATTTGTTCAATTTATCTCTTTCAATTTGGATATTGTGAGGTTCCATGACAACATCCAATTTTGTGGATATTTGAGTGCCTATTTTATTCTCATAATGTCAGATCTTTTATGTTTTATCTAGATAAATCTAATTTCTTTTAGCATGATTTGACATGATCATCTAAACTCACCCTTTCGTTTGTTTTACATAGAATACACACCTCATCAGTCGCTACACCTAAGTCTAGCTCAACGACCGATGAAGATAGCACTAAGTTAACAATCACTGATGATTAATCTCATGTATGCTAAGCATCTATTGCCCCTACTAGTGACGAAGACCTTCTACCCTACAACTGATGGACCAATGAGTTCACTTTCACAATAGTTGTCACAAGCCACAATCTCAGCAACCAAAGGACTTCTTTGTCTGGTGGTCGATGACTTGGACACGCTCTGCAACTGCTGAAGCCTCATAATGATTAGTGATCAAAGAAGAGTTCTTCTCTAAGACTGATGAGGGCCCATAATCTCTATGACTGATATATTCCTAATTCGGTTACACACTACCTCTAATGATGCCCCTAATTTATCTATCGAAGGGGCACAACATTCTGGAGACGATGAAGTGTTACTATATTTGAGAGCCATCCATGGTTCACCCCATTGGGCCTGAATCTCTGAAGATGAGAGTTGAAGGAGAGAGAATATATACACCACCGCCATCATCTTCAACCTATCCATTAAAAGAAGGATTCAACACTCATTGTTATTCATCCCCAAACTAGATCTAAATAATAAGTGCTCCAGCCATGGTCATTGAGATTGCAGTTGGTGTATGCCTTCTTCCTTTCTAGATCAATTCATCTACCCACATCTATTTAGTTGTTATTTATTACGTAAAGAAGGCTAAACACACCTTTACTAATAATGGTAAACAAAAGACCAATGAATAACAACATAATTTAAAACATTGAATATATTCAATTTCATAAAGGATAGATCAAAATTATCCCAATAAGGGTTTACATGATAGATGCAAAAAAGGATCTAAGATAGAGGGAAACTAAACTGTATCAATCTATATCCATGAAATAAATTTAAGAGATAGGTCCATAATGAAAGGATGAACTCCTTATCCCTAATCTTAGGTTAGTCCACCATGCTCCTGTTGCGCACCCTGATCCTAAACGTGGCTGGTTGGGATCACCCAACAAGAGGAGAAATAAAGTATGTGTCAATTAAAGGAATAATGACAATTATAAAACAAAATATGTCATTATAAAGATTTATTATGCTATGAGGGTCAAAAGTACTAGAAATGTAATAAATAAGAAGACTAGCATGATTAACAATAATAAATTTGCATGAATGAATAACATTATGACTAAAATAACTAAAGTAGGGCTTAGGCACCTACCTGACCTCAACCAATAGGTGAGGGAGAGTAACACGTTCCCAAACACCTAAAATATATACTAAAAGTGGGGAGTGTAAACACATTTGTCTAGGCAAAATAACACATGCCCAACTATGGGTGGTTGTACATAAGTACACTACATTAGCTATATAGTCAATAATTCATCATGCTATAAGAAGAGTCATATCACATATTAAATAAATAGAATATTGTAGAGGGGTCAAACTCCAAGAAATAATTGCAGAAAATGTGCCAAAAGAAGACAATGAAAAATATAAAAGGATAAGCATATGCCTTCTTAGGAAAATTAGGGTTGGATTATGAAATGCCCAACTGAAGGGTGAAGGAATGCACATACTCACATATGCCCATAAGCACATACCTCATTTTAGAGTCCTGGTCATCACTTTCACCAACTTTCTTGTATCCAAGACCATTTTATCCTAATTACAAGTTATATCACATGTGTTAGGGTTTTGTAAAACATAAAGTTTAAGAAACCCTAATTTTGGACCTTCTATGAAAATCTCAGATTTTGGACTCAAAACTTAGACCAACCGATCAACTAGATTCTCCTAATTAAGAAAACATATTTATTTACCTTATTTGGAGTTAAAATGGACTAGTTACAACTTTAGGTCTTATTATATAAATAGAATAGTGTTTATAATAAAAATTACAACAGAGATACAAAACATTGCCTACAAACCGTAAATTCAGTAACTATTTGAAAAATAATTTCCAATGACTATTTATACGCATTTTTCTGATAAGGTTCTGATTTACTATGAATTTTACAAAACTGACCACTCAAAATTCAAATAAAATCCACACGGCCATATAAGTCTAACTCAGTGTTGGGTCTTATCTGAGGTGGCCCACTGATAGCCAGACATGTGGTCTGGCCCCACTCAAAACTTAACTGCACGGGCAAAGTGGCAAGGTCAGGGAAAAGATAGAATAACACTTGCTCGGGAAATCAATTGATTGCATTAGTTAGGGCAGAGGGGTAACTTCACACTTGCCCATCTTCTCCATCAGCCTGGCGCGAGGTGCCTCTTCAGGAAGTGATAATCACCGATCAAAGCTTGTGTGATTGTGATCCACTTCAGAAAAGGAGGTCACTAGAGACTTCCTTGCAATAGGACGTATTGATAGAGACTTATTTTAAGTCTATAGTGTGGTAGAGCACCATGGTCAGGTATTCGGAAAGGTCAAGGGAAACCTCATAATCAGGACCAGGACGAACACTATGAATGCACACGGAATGAAGTAAACAATTTTGTGATATCATGGTAGAGGCGAAGGCATCATCATGTGAGGGAAAACGGCCAAAGAGTCAATGTTGTGTACTGGGAATGGGCGGAAACATGGGAGGGGATCTTGAAATCAAACCTAAAGGAGCCAGCAGGGAACACATCAATTAAGGCTCATAAAGTGTTCTTGGATACTTGGGGATTTCTTCTAGTGCCTCACGAAGGCTTGATGGCCACTGAATCGCCACAGCGGTGAGCACCAACACAAGGTCGAACATCGAGGTATAGGTCCCGGTGACTGGGGGCAACACAAGCCAAATAAACGATGTGTAATAAAAGGGAAGTGGCTAAGGGTGCTTACCACAAGCTTAATTTGGCTGAGGTGGTTGGAGTTGCCAGGGTGAAGACTTCCTTGTCAGAGAGCAAGGTCAAGCAAATGGTGAGGTTTTAGGGAACATGAGGTGAAATTGAGTGATGATAAGTGTAGGGTGATCTTCGAGACTCATTTTTGACTTCTTAAATGCCATGAAATGGCCTGTAGCTTGCTCTACAATATGGGGGCAGCAAGAAGAGCAAAGCTCTAAATGGGCATTTCATTCACATATCAAAGGAGAAGACAAGTTATGGCTCACTGGAAATGGCACATCGTTGCAAATCCAATGGAGGTGGAATTTTGTGACATGGAGTATCGTAGAGGAAGAACGAGGTTGCCAATCGAAATGCTGGAAACGCCTTTAACTTGTGAAGAAAACAGAGGAGGGAGATGATGATATGACTGCTGGATAAGAGATTAGGTTTAGCACATCGCACTATTTCCATTGGATCATGCACATAGGAGATAAATAATAAAAGTAACGTGTGACAGACTGAAATAACAAAAACTTTAGGTTAAATGTGATGCATTGATGAAATCTATTTAAAACCTTAATCAAACTTGAATTAATTCTTTCAAAATCTTTTGGAGGGTCAAATATTGACCATTTGACTCCAAATTTGGACCATAGGCTAATATTAATGTCTAGAATAATGTTATACACTTAGATTTCAATTTTGCATATGTTTTGGCCCATAATTCTAATATTGGCCATTAATGCATATATTGATGTATAAAAAGAGTGAGTTAACTTGAAAAGCTTTTCTTAACAAATCATTGAGTAGAAATTCATAGTATACATCATACACTTATTCAAGAGTCATAAAACACCTCTTTATTCCCTTTTTATGTTTTATTGCTACATAGGAGGAGAGAGAAAGGAAAAGAGGATTATTCTTCACATTAACTAACTCAAAACCATACCATATTTTATTCCTTGTCCCAAAATGTCATAGAAAACTCTAAATCACTATACTCTAATTATTATCTCACTTTCGTGGTCATTTTGCATTTTAAACTCTAATTAAAACACTAATTGAGGTATTTGTGCATAAACCCATATGTTGGCATCAATGTGAAACAAATATATTCCAAACCACTAAATATTACTCAATTTCAACATTGAGGACAAAAAGGATAGAAAAGATAAGAAAATTAGGAAAAAGGCCAAAAAGGATATAAAGGAAAGGAAAATCCTGGAAAGGGGTTAAATTGAAAATATGTCTAAGATTTGGTGTGTTACACATTATGCCCCTCCACGTTTCTAAATTTGTAATGCTACTTATTACTATGAGTGGCTAAACATATTTCTTGGGTTGGAGTAGATACTAAGGCTATCCCAACATGTATATACTTATATCCATTTGAAATATATATATATATATATATATATATATATATGCTCCTAGCAATGGTTATCTCCATACACTTGTTCTTTGTTGGTTGTTACACTAACGATTTTTAATCATATAAATGATCTTTTACTCAACTAGCTAATTCCTGCAAGTATACGGGAGTAGTTGTAGTCGAGATCGGACACAAGAAGCTTGGTAACCAATTAAACACAAAAGTGCTAAGTTTCGACAATCTAGATCTTTTTCAAGAATGATTTGGTGGATTAAACTAAATTTTTAGAATTAAACTAAATAGTAAAAGGATAACTAAAAGGCTTTTGATTTTAGATATGGAACAATCTTGGACTTAGGATTTCACTAGCACATCATAACATGATGAATGGAGCACGAAATTTTAACATACTGAGCACTTGATTTAAAGGAGAGTTGTATGTTATACTTCACCTCACGATGAAAATACCATGATCCTAACTCCATACAACACTCTAGTGTATGTATTTCATTCTAGATCACAAACTTACTCCTCAACCCCATATCTTCCACTCTCATGGTAAAAGAGGAGTTGCCAAGAGAGTACCTCCTTACTCTCCTACCTATCTTCTCAGATCAAGCAAGAAAGCATAAAACATGCATACACAGTGGCCAACCATACATGCATGAAGCAAGAAACCGGTACTCACAAGGTAGAAAAACAAGCAACTTAGCATTTAGTAAAAAATTATCATGTTCCATACATGCTATGACATGGGAGTTACTCTCCCATGTATAAGAAAAAGAGCCTACTCGTCCATGATGATGTACAACAGAAAAGATGTAGAACTTTTAGAGTTAACATGGTTTAGAGAAGGAAAAGTGAAGAGAACCAAAGGTGTAACCCAACAAAAGTAGAACTCCGGCTTGGGGACAAAATTCCACTCCTACAACTGCTCCAAACCGGACAAACTTCCCTCGCAAGAAGCTTGGTGGAGAGAAGAAGCTCTACTGCACCTTTGGAGAAGAAAATGGAGAAGACGAGAAGAAGGATGGAGGTTCTTTGGCAAGAAACCACCTTCTTCCACCCAAAATCACCCTTCTTTGCTCTAGACCTGTTCTTGGACGAAAGACCTTCGAGTTATGATCAGTGATAACTGCTCCATAAGTTGGTTTTGCCTTTAAAAATGAGAGATGTCATTTTTTAAATTTGCTAAAACTGACAGAGACACGACGTGCCTTCCTTGGGACACGTCATGTTTTGGTCTTCGACAGTTTCTCCAAGTGCAAGGCACACGGCGTGTCTGAATTTAAACACACAATGTACGTTACCAGAATATAATTGACTCTGAATTCCCAAGTACACATTGTGTCTTTGGTGAACACACTGTGTAGTATTTCTTTTCAGTAGGAAGTATGGCGAACTGGAGTCACACACACCGTGTCTTAATTCAGACATGCCATGTGCGATGTTGTTTCAGTAGAAATAAAACTCTAATTGTCTGTAAGGCATGGAGAAGCCCCAATGATGTCGTAGTTGAGTTGGGCTATCTCCAATTTGATCCTTTTTTATCATATCTTCATTACACATCAGGGGATAAGAAAAATAACAAAAATGTGGCCATAATAATATGAATAGAGGCTAAATGAAAACAAAATGAACTGAATTTGTGTGTGAAATCATATAAGAAGTTGATGTGGAAAGCACACAACATTCTTATTTCTCCACTTGCATGATTAGCTACCATCTTGTGTTGTTTGATTGTTAGTGCCTCAAAAGAGTAGCACTAATCCTATCTAAATGTTTTGGAGTTGCATGAATGCATGATAATATTGGAAAGCTTAAGCTAATGATCATATGGTTATCTTTATGAATGTTTGCTTGCCATCTTGAGAGAGAGAGACAACCTTATAATCTAGATCTATCCTAATCTTGAGAAAGGAGGGAATAGACATCTATGATGATTGCATGTAACCCTGCTAAGGGTATGCTATCAGTGTGAGTAATGCATGTTGGAGAGAGACCTTAGTTGGTGAAACTTGATCCAAGTTCCCTTCCATATTTGTTACAATATGCTTGCTTGCTTTTGTTATTTTGTTTTTTATTAACTTTCTTTTACTTGTTTTTCTTGGTAGAAGTATAATCGTTCCATAAGGAACATCATCTTAATCTACCTTCTTGGTTGGTGTAACTGAGACAATGCTCTATGTTCTTAGCGCTGACCACTCTTACCCCTATAGATCTACCCTGACTACTACATGGGACTACATATAATAGTTGTTGGGGCTTGAGTGTTAGGTTATAAATTTAAGAGTTTGACTACTCTAGATACACTCTTTTTTGGACGTGCATTTTGTGAGAACTCATTACACTACACGAGATTAATCAAAACATAAAACACAATCAATCACCAATTAACCACATACCCAAAAATATGGGTAAATTAAAACTGATTTCAATGTCATAACCCACTAAGAAACATTTTCATAAGAGCGCAACATCTTTATTATATCCATACTATGCCAATAATTTGATACAAATTGTTCTATCGCCTTAGCCACAACATATATACATAGGAGAACCATATTTGTATATGCCACACAACAAACATTAACATGCTAACAAAATTTCGATTCGTTTGAAACACCATATACAAACTATTCTTACCCAGACCTGAGAGTACAGGGATGACTCTAGGACACACTAGACATTTAATCAACTTTATCAAAGATTCATTTCTATAGCTCCTCCTTGCTGCAACATGTTTGTTTTTATCACTTTTAATTACCTAAAAAAATGTGGCAAACCACAAGGGTGAGACCCAGTCCTAGCAAGAGATATAACCTCCAATAATGTTTATTGATTACAACATTTATAAGTAATTAAACAGTTAAGAAAATTAATCAGATATAACAAATAAGCTCAGAAACACTGATGATTAACAAAATGCACAAAGGAGCAAATAATAACTATCATCATTAGCCAGACTATCATCCTTTATCTTGTTGATATTATAAGCAATTTAGTAGCATATGCATATCTAGAATTATGAGCAAGTCTAGTAACATAGCATAGCTAACAACATAAGCATGTATAATTGGTTGAACATATCAACATTATAAGAAGAGATAACAACATAAGCACAACTATCTGGATAAGCATGATCAGTAGTATATGCATCTCTAGTTACAAAGGCATGGCTAGCATGCTAAACATAACTAACAACATGAGATAGCTAGCATCATGATTATAATCTGCAGTAGCAGTATAGTTATCAACACAATCATGGCTACTGTATGTACACATCTACAATCTTAAGCATATCCACAACATAAGTATATCTACTATCTCTTAGTTTCACTAAGCATCATCTTTATGTAAAGATAATAAACAAGGGTTATCATCCAATGTGAAACGTCATGTATAACCCTAAACAAATACACTACACGACTATATTACAACTTTATTAAGCCCTGAGGAAATTGAGGATACCACTATAAATCCAACTGACCTTCGCTAAGTCAAAATCAGTGCCATACAAGATCTAGGAAGAGCTGGACTCCTAAGATCTTCTCCTCCCCCAGTCAGTACGGGTCCACCACAGTGACACATAAGGTCAAGCTACTAACAACCTAGTCTGTCCTTGGTATAGGTCACGTCACTAGTGAAAGGAGGTGGGTACGCATACCCTACCATCTAAGTTACATTCACAGTTGTCCTCCAATCTTGTCACATATATAATCACCGAGATATGACCGCAACCATTCTCAATCAAATCAAATGTATGAGGCATGACCATAGCCAACCTCCACTACCTACATTGTGGATGACAAGGATATATCCTCAACTTGCCACCCCCACATACTCAACAGTATGCACTCTGCGTTTCCCTTAGGAATACTCGTTTCACCATCTGGCAAGTTCTAACACTTAGATGGATCTATGGAACAGGGCACTACATGATTAGAGTTGCACTTGATTAGTTATTCCAATTGGGTGAATTAAGTTTGCATCAAACAAGTGGACATACAAACCCTAATTCACTTCTAGAAAGCATATAAATATCACAACTTTTAAAAGATATAAAATGTGTGAAACATAATTTCTCATCTCATCATCACATGGTACTATTCACTTACCATTCATGAGACCACACTAGTCATCATATTATCACAAGATATAAATCCTTTTCACAATATCACGGGGTATCAACCCTTATCAACACAAGAGGATTACACCTCATTCAGGGCTCAACCATGCCCAAAGGTCATTAAGACCATCATACTATCATAGGATATAAATCCTTTTCACAATATCACAGGGTATCAACCCTTATCAACACAAGAGGATTACACCTCATTCAGGGCTCAACTATGCCCAAAGGTCATTAAGACCATCATACTATTCCCTGCAAGATCATCATTACCTTTGCATGCCTTATAACAAGGCTCGAGAACATCACTTACATATAATACACCAGATCAGCACAATATTGCATTAATGAGCTAGGAGATATTCATAAACAATCATAGCATGGTTATATTAAAATTAAGAATATTCATTTATTACATCAACATGAAAGGAATCTAGGTATGATTAACACTCATCATATTCATAATGCACATGTTTAGAATAAGAAAGTATCAACCATGTGGCTATGATAAACACCAATTAACACATTAAGGTTATGATCATGTTAAGGAGGTTATTACACCATCATTCCATCATATAAGAATGTTATACATGAATACTCATCTTTATCTATTTGCATTAGAGTTAGGTTCAACATGATAAATTATATCAGTGTTACTAATCAGTCGTTATACCCAAACCCTAACTCACGACATCCCCATTGGATCATGGATGCATAAGGTGAAGCATCACCATCACATTCCATACTATTCTCAAGAATGAACCCGTACATAAATCAAGGTGTAACCATCGGGTTATAGCATACTAGGGTTTCAACAATAGTAATAGAGTACTCCATGATTGAATTAGTCTTTCAAGGACTATTCATACCCAATTACCATCATTTAGTTATATTAAAGCTAGGTATAACAAGCTATACCTCTTTACAATTACGTATCAACATAGTATGATTATCATCCCTTCTATTCATATAAGTGAATAGGTAAGACTACCTTATTAAGGATAACCCTCCATTTGTTCTATCATCATTCAACCCATATCATCATACCACAATGTCACCCAGAACCATTGGATGTTTAAAAGGTAGGAGCATTGGTAGTTTACATAAGTAAACACCTTGCATAAACCACCAAGGAAGTCCTTGATTGGTGCTCTAAAATGAGTCACCATCTGACCCTAGAAATCCCTTGATTAACAACAAAAAAGTTCCATTGAGAGTAGGGTAAAACTCACAATCGACTATTCAATTGAAACAAGCCATCCATTGTCAACAAGTAAGCTCCTTAAGTTGATCATATAAAGGAAACCATCTAAATCACATTATTAGGACCAACATATTACATTATCCATCATTACACTTTATTGGAGGGATAAACATTAGATCTTGACCATTGGGTCAAGTTCATATGTTAAAACCATCAATTACAGTATAGGTTCGACCATTGCATCAAGTGACCCAAGAAACCATTGATCTAAGGCTTAATTGATGCTACAATTATATGATTAACTCACCATAGATTTTGAAGATCTGATACACCATCATTAGTGACCATTAAGTCGCCATAGGTTGTTAGATCAACACTATATTCATTAATTAGCATCAAATATTAAGCTAATGTCATCATTGATTGATAACATCAGTAGGGTACTTAATGGTTGATCATTAAACTTCTAATTGATCCAAAACCTGACATAAGGGGGTGACCATAGGTTGTCACTGTCATATGACACCTTTGATCACGACCATCAGTTGTCATGAAGACAACACCATAGGGTTGTTGCAATGGTACCATCATTGGGTTATGGGTTTATAGAAGAAATCAGCTTAAACTCCTAAAATTGACCATTGGTTGATAGGTGCTTAGCACCATAGGGTGTAAAACCAACCTAATACAAGTCATATTATACCTTACAAATAACATACACATGATCATAGGTTCATATATAACTGAAATCAGTACAGGGAATGTTATAAAAATCAAAATCCAACTCATGCATAGCTTTTTAGTGCATGGATCATCATTTTCAAGCAAGAACATGATCTAGAAAGCTTATGGTAAGAAATAAACGTGGAGAAAGTTATAAAACTTGCCTCTAATGAGAATAAGAAACCCCACACATAAGAAAACTCGAGCAGGTAGGGTAGAAAATCCAAGAATAAGCTATGAATTCGTCCATCTAGCACCTTTCTTCATCAAATGAGCAAACCCTAAGCATAAGGATCAAGAAAGGTAGGGTTTTAGAGCTTTAGAGAAATGAATACCATGTAACAACAAGGTTCCGACCTAGAGAAAGCTAGGAGGAAGTATAACAAAGAAATAGACGGAGGAAAGAAGGGAATTCTTACTCTTTTAGGTCAAGATCATTAGAAGGAAGCTTTTTCAACCCTAAAATGAAGTCAATTGCAATCCTAGATCTTTTTTCCAAGAAGATCCCCACTTTTTTCTTCCCTGGACAACAAAATTTGCAGAAGCACAGAGGGACAAGGAGGTTGGGATATGGAGGGAAGTGGTGGAAAGAAAATGGCTCATTTTGGTGCTTGGGGATAAGTATACGAAACTTTAAGATAAAGAAAAAGAAAAAGTTGAAGTTCTAGTATGTATCCAAGTGTCCATAGCTTTAATTTATTAAGAATATACAAGCACACACACAAGCAGCTCCCCCACCATGTGTATAGTCCTGTTTAGATTTCCTTTGTCGAATTCCCCAGCCAATCAAATAATTCATTAGTATATAGCTACTAAAGGTAGCTCATCTGTGAAGGGGTAAACCCTAAAATACCCTTGGAGAAAACACCTTCAAACTAAGGTTTAAATAGGAGCCCCATGGATCAAAAAGCTCAAGAATGATGAGAGAATTTCCAAGGAACATAATGAAAGCGATAAATTGCAAAGACATCCTCTCAATTGGGTAAATTATAAAAAGTCCAACATGTGCATAAAATTGCATAACTTGCTCAAACAGTGTCCAAATTGGACCAAATTTGAAACTTAAGATTTTATTATGATTTCAAAGAATATCACAAGGTTATATTAGGGTTATAAAAATTCAATTATTATAATTCATCTCATTCAACTCATTAAGCAAGTTTAGGGGCCTTACATGTTTTAGGATGGTCAACTTTTTGGCACCACTACCGGGGACAATGTGAGTGGCATTGTTAAGAACAGAAGTCCACTCACCATACATATGTGCCTCAATTCTAGAAACAGACTTAACAACAAAAATTTTAATTCACTATCTCTTTGCTATCTAGTATACTTCATTAAACACGTCCAATTTCTAACTTGACTATGCGAACTATTTTAGGTAACTTAAAAAGACATAGATCACAAGTGCAACAACCCATCTTGATGTCCGCAAACCATGGTGATTGTGTGGATGATAAAGAATAAAGTTTCTCAATAGGCATTTGGTCTTCAATAGGCAATAAATATCCAACATCTGTGGTCAACCTAGAGAGATGATCAACAACATTGTTCTCTGTCCCCTTCTTATCCCATATTTCAAGATCAAACTCTTGTAGAAGAAATATCCAGTGCATGAGAGGAGGTTTGGCATCTTTATTGTTGAGAAAACACTTTATGGAAGCATGATCTGTATACACGATTACCTTGGATCATACCAAATACTATCTGAATATATCAACAACATATACTATAGCAAGCATCTCTTTCTCGGTGGTTGTAAAATTGATTTGTGCCTCATCTAAAGTCTTACTTGCATAGTATATGGCATGAAGCTTCTTATCTTTCCTCTGTCCAAGAACTACCCCTACAACATAGTCACTCACATCACACATCAATTTGAAAGGAGCACTTCCGTCTAGTGGTTGGCTGATCGGGGCTGAAATAAGAGCTTCTTGGAGCTTGTTGAAAGTTGTATGGCAGACATCATTGAATATGAATTCAACATCCTTTGCAAGTAAGGAACATAATGGTTTTACAATCTTGGAGAAGTCTTTAATGAATCTTCTATAGAACCCTACATGTCCAAGGAAACTATAGATGTCCTTGACTGAAGGAGTAGACATCTTCTCAATAGCTTCCACCTTAGCCCTGTCAACTTCAATACCCTTATTAGATACAATATGACCTAGTACTACACCATATTGAACAATGAAATGACACTTCTCCCAGTTTCGTACTAGGTTAACTTTTTGCAATGGACTAGGACTAGTGACAAATTGTATAAACATTGATCAAAGGAATCTCCGTAAATGCTAAAATCATCCATGAATATTTCCATTATGTTTTCAATTAAATCGGAGAAATATCCATCATGCAACGCTGAAACGTCGTTGGGGCGTTACAAACACCAAAGGGAATGCGAAAGTAAGCATAGGTTCCGTAGGTACATGTAAAAGTGGTCTTCTCTTGGTCGGGAGGTTAGATAGGAATTTAGAAAAACACAGAATACCTGTCCAAGTAGCAAAAGTAAGAATGTTTTGCAAGTCATTCAAGCATCAAGTCAATAAATGGCAAGGGAAAATGATCTTTGCAAGTTGTTTTGTTCAAATGTCGGTTGTCAATACACATACGCCAACCTATGACTATACATGTTTGTATTAACTCATCATTATCTACATTAATGATATTTGCACCCCCTCCCTTCTTATGTACCACATGAATGCACTACCCCAAGGGCTGTCATTTATAGGATAAATGATACCAGCATCAACCAATTAAAAAAGTTCCTTTTAACCACTTAAAGCATGTTTTGATTTAAAATTCTAGGTTGTTCAATGGTAGGTTTAGCATCATCCTCCATGTTTATTCTATGCATAAAAATGGAGGGATGAATGACCTTCAAATTATCAATAGAGTAACCAATGACATCTTTGTACAAATGCAATTCAGCAAGTAGTTTATTTTCATGTTCATTAGTTAACTCATCATTAATTATGATAGGAGAAGTAGGATTGGGTCAAGAAATGCATACCTCCACCCAGGTGGAAGGGCTTTGAGCTCTACCTTTCTCCCAACTATATTCTCTTTGTCTCTATCACCAACAAGTGAAGTGTCTTCATTAATAGCATCTGATTAAGCAATAGAAGGTACTCCAAAATTTTCAGGTTCATTATTTGTACCCTCATCATCGTCACAGTAGTTTAATATCAAATTAGCAACATCATGATCTTCCTCCACAACAGAATCAATAGAGTCTATAAAATAGATCTCTTCTACCCGTGAAGGTGTCTTGATGGCATCATACACAGAGAACTCCATGGTTTCTTCACCAACTCAGAGTGTAAGTTTGCCTTCTCGGACATCAACAAGGCATCCGACAGTCCTAAAAAAGGGTCTCCCAAAGAGAATGGATTTGGAAGGAGTTTCTATCATGTCTAACACAATAAAATCACACGGAATTTAGAATTTACTGATTTGCACTAACACATCCTCCACAATACCTTTGGGATATTTGATGGAATGATTGGCTAGTTCAATGGCCATTTTGTAGGTTTCAGATCTCCAAGATCTAGCTCCTGCCACAAGGTATACAGAATGAGACTAATGCTAGCTCCATGGTCTACAAGACCTTTGTCAAATGTGGTGTTGTTAATTTTGCAAGGTAGAGTGAAAGCTCCCAAGTCATCTAGCTTCTCGAGAAGTCTATTTTGAATAATTAAACTTATTCTTTCAGAAAGCATGATGGTTTCAACCTCGTCCATCTTCCTTCTCTTGGTGGCATACTATGGTATCTCAACTATAACCTCGGCCAACGGAAGGTTGACATAGAGTTTGTTTAGGATGTCCTTGAATTTCCGAAACTTTGAATCCGTCTTCTTATATGCAAGTCTTTGTGGGAATGGTGCATTTGCTTTGTAAGAAGGTGGTACCTCAGCTGTACCTTTTTCTTTGTCACCAATAGGGGTGTCAAATGTCTCTTCATCAGTGATCTCAACACTCTTCTCCTTGGGTTGAGAAGATCTTTGGATTTTAGTTATACTCCTCAAGGTGATAGCATTCGCCTGCTATCTTGGATTTACCTCTGGTTGGCTTGGAAGAGAACCAGATTGTGTGTTCTTTTGCTGTGCTAAGGCCTATTGAGCAATTTGGTTCTCCAACATCCTTGTATGAGTGGAAATGCCATCCACTTTTGAAGAGAGTTGGGCAATTGCATCCTTCAAAAGCTTGTCATTACCCCTGAACTCTTCATTTTAATATACCTGAGTGGAAATAAATTTCTCCATCATGACCTCCAAGGAAGAACTTTGGGGTTGTTGTTGCTGTTGGTAACCCCTATTGTTGTTGAAACCCAGCAGATTCCCATTGTTTTGTCAGTTGAAGTTTTGTTGCTACTGTGGTTGCTGCTGTCCTTGTTGAAAGTTCTAAGCATTTCTTGTGTTTCGATAAGAGAAATTAGGATGATCTCTCCATCCCAGATTGTAGGTGTTGGAATAGGGATTGTATTTTTTTTTCCTATATCCCAATGACATTCACTTGCTCTTGGTTGTCTTGATTCACATTAGGGGAAAAACAAGTAGAAGAAGTATGTCCAACAAGTCCGTAAGCTTCACAAATTACCTCAGCTACTTGGATTTGCATGGTAGTCATTTTCTCAAATTTTTGTGTAAAGACAACAAGCTTGGCTGCAATCAAATCAACTACATCAACACTATGATTTCCTCCTTGCTTTTTGGTTGAAGAACCCTGTGTAGAAGATGATTGTGCTTTTCTATCTGACCCCCATTGGCAATGTTGAGTTCTATATCTTCAATGATATCATAAGCCTCCCTGTAAGACTTATTCATTAAAGCTCCATTAGCTGCAACATCCAATGTCATGTGGGTATTGTAGAATAGTCCATTGTTAAATGTTTGAAGTAGCAGCCAATTGGTCAATCCATGGTGAGGGCAAAGGCATTGCAGGTGCTTGAACCTCTCCCATGTGTCATACAAAGTCTCTCTATCCAACTGAGAAAAGTTTGTAAGCTGATTTCTCGGTTGAGTTGTCTTGCTTGGCAGGTAATACTTTGCAAGGAAAGCATTTAACAGTTGGTCCCAGCTTTTGATGGACTTCTTAGGAAGAGATAAAAGCCACGCCTTGGCTCTATCTCTCAAGGTGAAAGGGAAAAGAAGTAGTCTTATTCCATCAACTGATAAACCATTGATTTTGAAAGTGTTCATATAGTCCAAAAATCCAGCTACATGAAGATTTGGATCTTCATTAATGGTACCTACAAAACTATTTTGCTGGATCATCTGCATCATTGAAGGAGCAATAGAGAAGTTGTTTGCTTCCATTGTAGGTAGATCAATGGCTCCACAAATGTTTGTGGCAACCGGCATGGTGAAATCATTCAAAGGACGGTCATCCTCCATGTTTGGATCTTCTTGTGCGGCTTCTCCAAAGGATGAAGAAGATGGCGATGATGGAACACCCTCTAGCAATGGTTGCTCTACTCTTCTTGCTCTTCTTAAACTTGTAAGAGTGCACACAATTTTAGGATCTAGAAACACAGATGGTTGAAGACCCCTTTGCGAGCGATGCATACAACCTGAAAAATAGCAAGAGAAATTGAGAACACAACTAAAAGGTATATGAAAATTCAAAAATGAGAGTGGTGATATAGTCTCGAATACTAGTTAGCACTTTTTACTCTAATTATATTAACCGTAGCTCCCCGACAACGACGCCAAAAACTTGTTGGTTGTTACATTAACGAGTTTCAATCATAAAAATGATCTTTTACTCAACTAGATAATTCCGACAAGTATACAGGAGTAGTTGTTGTCGCGATCGAACACAAGGATCTTGGTAAGAAATTAAATGCAAAAGTGCTAAGTGTTAACCATCTAGATCTTTTTCAAGATTGATTTGTTTGATTAAACTAAGTTTTTAGAATTAAACTAAATAGTAAAAGGGTTACTAAAAGGTTTTTGATTTTAGATATGAAACAATCTTGGACTTGGGATTTCACTAGCACATCATAGCATGAAGAATGGAGCACAAAATTTAAACATACTAAGCACTTGATTTAAAGGAGAGTTGTATGTTGTACTTCACCTCTCGATGCAAATACAATGATCCTAACTCCATACAACACTCTCGTGTATGTATTTTGTTCTGGATCACAAACTTACTACTCAACTCCATATCTTTCCACTCTCGTTGTAAAAGAGGAGTTCCCAAGAGAGTACCTCCTTACTCTCCTAACTATCTTCTCTAATCAAGCAAGAAAACATAAAACATGCATACATAGTGGCAAGCCATACATGAAAGAAGCAAGAAACCGGTACTCACAAGGTAGAAAAACAAGCAACTTAGCATTTAGTACGAAATTATCATGTTCCATATATGATATGACATGGGAGTTACTCTCCCATGTCTAAGAAAAAGAGCCTACTTGTCCATAATGATGTAGAATAGAAAAGATACAGAATTTTTAGAGTTTGACATGGTTTAGAGAGGGAAAAGCTAAGAGAACCAAAGGTGTAACCCAAGAATAGTAGAATTCTGGCTTGGGGATGAAATTCCACTCCTACAGCTGCTCCAAACTGGACAAACTTCCTTCTCGAGAAGCTTGGTCGAGAGAAGAAGCTCTGCTGCACCTTCGGAGAAGAAAATGGAGAAGAAGAGAAGAAGGATGGAGTTTTTTTGGCAAGAAACCACCTTATTCCACCCAAAATTGCCCTCCTTTACTCTAGACCTATTCTTTGATGAAAGAACTTCGAGTTATGACCAGTGATAACCGCTCCATAAGTTGGTTTTGCCTATAAAAATGAGAGACGTCATTTTTCAAATTTTCTGAAATTGACAGAGACACGACATGTATTCCTTGGGACATGTCGTGTTCTGGTCTTCGATAGTTACTCCAAGTGCAAGGCACATAGTGTGTTTGAATTTAAACACGCCATGTTGTTACCAGAAACATATAATCAACTCCGAATTCCCAAGAACACATTGTGTCTTTGGTGTACACGCCGTGTACTATTTCTTTTTCAGCTGGAAGTATGGCTAACTGGAGTCTCGCACGCTGTGTCTTAATTCAGACACATCGTGTGCGATGCTGTTTCAGCATAAATAAAACTTTGAATGTCTGCAAGGCATGGAGAAGCCCCAATGATGTCGGAGTTGAGTTGGGCTATCTCCAATTTGATCCTTTTTAAGCATATCTGCAATACACATCAAGTGATAAGCAAAATAACAAAAAGGTGGCTAGAATAAAATGAATAGAGGCTAAATGAAAACAAAATGAACTAAATTTGTGTGTGAAATCATATAAAAAGTTGATGTGAAAAGCACACAACATTCTTATTTCTCCACTTGCATGATTATCTACCATCTTGTGTTGTTTGATTGTTAGTGCCTCGAAAGAGTAGCACTAATCCTATCTAAATGTTTTGGAGTTGCATGAATGCATGAGAATATTGGAATGCTTAAGCTTATGATCATATGGTTATCTTTATGACTGTTTACTTGCCATCTCGAGAGAGAGAGACAACCTTATAATGTAGATGTGTCCTAAGCTTGAGAGAGGTGAGAATAGACATCTATGATGGTTGCATGTAACCCTGCTAAGGGTATGGTATTAGTGTAAGTAATACATGTTGGTGAGAGACCTTAGTTAGTGAAACTTGATCCAAGTTCCCTTCCATATTTGTTATAATATGCTTGCTTGATATGTTATTTTGTTTTGCTTTCTTAACTTTCTTTTACTTGTTTTTCTTAGTAGAAGTATTATCGTTCCATAAGGAACATCATCTTTATCTACCTTCTTGGTTGGTGTAACTGAGACAAGGCTCTACGTTCTTAGCGCTCACCACCCTTGGCCCTTTAGATTGACCCCGACTAATACATCAAACTACATATGATAGTTGTTGGGGCTTAAGTGTCGGGTTATAAAGTTAAGAGTTTGACTAGTCTGGATACACTCCTTTTTGGACGTGTGTTTTAGGACGGTCAACTTTTTGGAACCACAACTGGGGACAAGGCGAGTGGCATTGTTAAGAATAGAAGTCCACTCACCATGCATATGTGCCTCAATTATAGAAATAGACTTAACAACAAA
Organism: Alisma plantago-aquatica; assembly: GCA_963693085.1. NCBI lineage: Eukaryota > Viridiplantae > Streptophyta > Magnoliopsida > Alismatales > Alismataceae > Alisma > Alisma plantago-aquatica. The sequence goes on along the minus strand of OY856410.1, from coordinate 925,443,521 downwards.
AATTTTAATTCACTATCTCTTAGATATCTAGTATACTTCATTAAACCCATCCAGTTTCTAACTTGACTATGCAAACTATTTTAGGTAACTTGAAAAGACATGGATCACAAGTGCAACAACCCATCTTGATGTCTGCAAACCATGGTGCTTGTGTGGATGATAAAGCATAAAGTTTCTCCATAGGCAATTGGTCTTCAATAGGCAATAAATCTCCAACATCTGTGGTCAACCTAGATATATGATCAACAACATTATTCTTTGCCCCCTTCTTATCCCGAATTTCATGATTCTTGTAGAAGAAATATCCAGTGGATGAGACGAGATTTGACATCTTTCTTGTTGAGAAAATACTTTTTGGCAACATGATTTGTATGCATGATTACCTTGGATCCTACCAAGTAATGTCTGAATTTGTCAAACGAGTATACTATAGCAAGCATCTCTTTCTCGGTGGTTGTATAATTGATTTGTGCCTCATCTAAAGTCTTACTTGCATAGTATATGGCATGAAGATTCTTATCTTTCCTTTGTCCAAGAACTGCCCCTACTGCATAGTCACTCGCATCACACATCAATTCAAAAGGAGCACTTCCATCTGGTGATTGGATGATTGGGGCTGAAACAAGAGCTTCTTTGAGCTTGTTGAAAGTTGTATGGCAGTTATTATTGAATACGTATTCAGTATCCTTTGCAAGTAAGGAACATAATGGTTTTGTAATCTTGGAGAAGTATTTAATGAATATTCTATATAACCCTACATGTCCAAGGAAACTACACATCTCTTTGACTGAAGAAGGAGTAGACATCTTCTCAATAGCTTCCACCTTAGCCCTGTCAACTTCAATACCCTTATTAGATACAATATGGCCTAGTAATACACCATATTGTACCATGAAATGGCACTTCTCCTAGTTTAGTACTAGGTAAACCTTTTTGCAATGAGCTAAGACTAGTGAAAAATTGTATGAAAATTCATCAAAGGAATCTCTGTAAATGCTAAAATCATCCATGAATATTTCCATTATGTTTTCAATTAAATCATAGAAATAGCCATCATGCAACGTTGAAATGTCGATGGGGTGATACAAAGACCAAAGGGCATGCGACGATTAACATAGTTTCCATAGGTACATGTAAAAGTGGTTTTCTCTTGGTTGTCGGGGGGGGGGGGGGGGGTAGATAGGAATCTAGAAAAACCCAAAATACCCGCACAAGTAGCAAATGTAAGAATTTTTGCAAGTCGTTCAAGCATCAAGTCAATAAATGGCAAGGGAAAATGATCTTTGTGAGTTGCTTTGTTCAAACTCCGTAGTCAATACACATACGCCAACCTGTGAGTATACATGTTTGTATTAACTCAACATTATCTCCCTTAATGACAGTTGCACCCCCCTTTTTAGGTACCTGGTGTGTCGAGCCAGAGGTGTACACACTAGCCAACAAGGGGTGACTAGATGCACTCCACATGAATCAAACACCTGGGTGGATATTTCAAAATTAATATTAAATCTAACACAGTCGATCACAATACCAAATAGGTCAACCGCAAGCGCACAGGGTACTATTGTAGCATAGGGGAAGGGCAAGCATAGGGGTCGATCCTCAGGGAGAAAAGTGGGGAGTAGTGCTAGGTTAGTTTAGCTAGGTTCCTACTACAAAGACAAGGGTTAAGGGTTTAAAGGTGATATTGTTAAACTATGTTAAGCAAGAAAGAACGGAAAGAAAGAACAAACCCTAAGTTAACCCTAGACTAGATTAAGACTAAGTATGCAAGAAAAGACAAAGCAAGGTATGAAAAGGCAATTTACACTAAGGCAGGCAAAAGAATAGCACAAGAGCGAGTAAAGAGCTAAACTAGAAAGAACAAGGTAAAAATAGGGCAAGAAGCTAACTAAGAAGGAAAAGAGCTAACTAAGCTAACACTAGCTAAGCAAGATGAAAACTAGGGTTTTAAAACAATTAATGAAGGTGTGGGATGTTTAGGGGATGCACTTATCACTTAAGTTGGGGGGTGACATATGAACATTATGATTCCATTTAGATTATCCAAACCAAACAACATGTTATAGTCTAATGAATTAGCCTAAGCTACTAATTGGCCATGGATATGCTAGGTTGTGTATAGGGGAACTAGTCCCTAACACTAACTACTACCCTTGCGAGGCTCAATTGGGTTAGGGATTAGGTTCAATTCAATTAGAGTTTAGTCAAGTCTAGGTTTCTAGGTTATACATTCCTAGGGAAATTAGGGGTCGAGGGTAGTAATGGGGAGGTGAAACTAGGGCTTTGGACCCCAATTCCCCCACATTCTAGCCTTGAGAAGGCTCCATGCTAATTGCACTAGAATTACATAAAATAGCTACTTAGATCTCTCACTTAGGTTTAGGGAGATTTATTAGGATCTAGGAAGATGGGAGGCAACCTAGCGATCCAAGAATTGGACCTAGGGGCAAATCCCCAAATTCACATATATAAGCAATTTCCTTGAATTCCTAGGTGATTTCACACACAAACCAACAAGCAACTCATGGAGAATGAGATAGAAATAGAACATAATCATTAACAAATGAAATTTCAAAGTTTACATGTCATTTCCCTCCCCCATGGTATCAAAGTAAAATAATTTCCCCCAAAAAGCCCACCAAAAGGGGCCTAGCTACTAATGGAAATGGAAAATACAAAAAGAAAGGAGAAAGAAGTAGAAGAAGCCATAGAACTCGATGTAGATGAAGAAATCCTCCTCTCTAGCTGTTGCAAGACGTCCTCCTCTCTCCTCCAAGGTGCAAGGATATGGAATGAAGGGGATTATGGGAAGGAACTAGGATTAACTAGTGTTTTGGTGGTTGAAATGGTGAAATGCAGTGGAATGGAGGTGGAAATGGAGTGGAATGGCTAAGGGGCAAAAATGGGGAGCTAGGAGGTGGTGGAAGGTAGATAACCTCATGCCCCATCCGCCACCTAGGTATATATAGGTGTGGGGGAAGCACTAGGTTAAGTAGGGGCAATATGGGTAAAGTAGTGCTAAAAATAGGTAGGCTTTGTGAGTAGCACGGCCGTGGTGGATCACCACGGTCGTGGTAGGGTACAACGATCATGGGAATTAAAATTTGGAGATCACAGGGAGATGGTACATGGATGGCCACGACCGTGGGGGGTCACCACAGTCGTGGTGGGAACCTATGGCCACGAGCATATTGCTCACCACGATCATTTTGGCCGAATTCATCAGTTTCTGGAAGTTATAGTGATAATTTGTGATTGGGGCATGTCCACCACAGCCGTGGTGAAGTACCAAGGCCGTTTTGGTGTCCTTTCTATGCACTTGAGCTTTGAACTTGATCATCCATGGAGGTTATTGCTTCAAAACATTCTTCGACCACTTGGGGTAGGTTGGGAGTGGTTTTTCCCTCATGTTGGGCTCCTCCAAGCCTGAGGAAACCCTAGATTTGACCATCTTCTCTCCATGCCATCAAGTAGTGTACAAAGTACCTAGAAAACATGCAAAAAGCCTCCATAAGTGCATTTGATAGAAATATGCATATTGAGGGAAATAACATGTAATCTAACAGGTATAGATGTGATTAAAATCCAAAATGAAACACGATGAAGCCCTAAAATAGGACTGAATCACCACCCCAAACATAAAACATACTTGTCCTCAGTGTGCTCCAACTCAATCTCTCTGCAAATTTTTCACAATCAAGAAATGGAAAATGCAATGCAAAGGATGATTATTGCATAATGGGATAAAAAATGACTAAGTTCATGTATTCTACCTCTCTACTCTCCTACTTTCACAAACCAATCATGAAAAGAGCACATAGCATATGCACTTCAATCTAGTGCATAAAACACACAAGCTATCCATATTTCTTTCATGTAGTTTCGGGTAGACCGTTTCATGATGTTGTTAATCAAGGATGGCTAGGAGTAATGTTTCACCTTCATGCTTTCAACCTTATATTTCAAATCACCCCAAATGACCCACGTGTTTGCGGAAATGGGCAAAATGAGCTAGGTTTGATGTTTCCTAGCTCAATGGGTGTGCAAATGGAAGAAAGGGTTGTGGTAAGATTTTGGAGTTCTATTACATCGAGCATTCATTTTTTTATTTGAATGCTCTTAAACATGAGCATCCTTTTATTTTCTTTTTCTTTTCCCTTGGAGTAGGTAGGGCATATGGTGATGAGAGTGAAGAGGTGATATGTAGATGTGGCCACCCCAAACTTTTGGAGGTGGCTACGGCTAATATGTGCACTTTGGCATCCTTTCATGAGGCAGAGGGGTAAGAAGAAGGTGAGTGAATAGTCGGGTCAAAGAGGGGTCATTGGCGTGATTCTTAACATAAGGTCTCCTGCATGAAAATTAATCCAACACTTCATCCAACAATGTCACACCACATGAATGAACAACTTGAAATTGATATTTAAATCAACTTATTTCATAGACACTAGCACTCATAGCTTGCTCAAGTCACAAATCAACCAAATCATTCACAAACACAAGAGAGGTGATGCACATGTAAAAAGTCAAGAATGGATACCATTTAGCAATAAACAATGACAAGTCACTTGCATTTGTCAAAGGTCATCATTTTTAATCCAAAAAGTAGAGATTGGGTTGGAACACACTTTTAGACAAGAAATCTGAAATTTGGGCAAAATTGGCCAAAATGGTGCCAAATTGCCTTCAATCACATCTAAGCCTATATTGTTGAACTTAAAGTAGTAAACAAGCAAATCCTAGCTAAAATATGCAAAAGTTACCAAAATCTACATGATATGCAATGCATGGCGAAAATAACAATTTTTTGAAAATTACGCAAAAATGGAAGGAATGTAAACTACATGGCATGCAAGGATGCAAAGAGTAAAGAACATCCACACTGGATAGATCAAAAGCAAACAGAGATCATGTTAGATGGGTTATCAAAATGAGAGAATGAGATAGGTGGTGCATACTGCCCTACCACCCCAAACTTTTGAATCATGCTATCCTCAGCATGAAACTAAAGCTTAGGGATAGTAGGGTGAAGATCATGGCTGGTGCGGAGCGTCAGAATGCAGGTCACCCTGCTGTAGCTGGTGGTCGACCCTCACTACGGTCGTGGTGTCCTCCTCTCCCTTAGTTGTGGTGTGTCACCACGGCCGTGGCCGTTCATGTGTAAAAACTCATCGATCCCTATAACTTTCCTCAACATTTGCAATCAAATCACCATGACCATGGCTAGTGGCCACGGCCATGATGCCCTCATGTGGCCATGCCCGTGGTATACACCATGGTTGTGGCCATTCATGTACAAAATTGGCAGTATTACTATAACTTCCTCGAACTTTTTCAATTAAATCACCACCACTGTTTGGCTTGCACCATGGCTGTGGTGAGCCTTCTTTCTATACTTTATCAACTCCAACTCAAAATTTTAAAATTCTTATAAGAACTTTGATTGATTGCCTCATTTTATTTTGCAACCAAGCCTTAATCTTTTGTTCTCTCTCTCTTCAACCTGTCTCATCTGCATTTCATCAAAACTAAAACAAAAACTATCAAGCACAAGTGTGTGTGTGTGTGTGTGTGTTTTTAGGTTTGTGTAAAACAAAAAGAAAAAGTATAAAAAATGAGAGGTTGGGTGAAAAATTCCCCAAACCTAGGTAGGTTGCCTCCCACAAGCGTTGAGTTTCTTGCCTTCAGCTTGGCTTCTTAGCGATTCTTCAGTAGATCATCCATTTGGTATCCTCATGTGCCCATTCTTGCAAAACATGCATCCCTCATTTGCATTCAATCTATTTTCCTCATCCCTTTGATCACAATAATCATCATCAATTATTCCATCTTGATCTTCTTTTCTCAAATGATCATTTAGACTTGTGAAGTGATCATGTCCAATATCCCTATCGTGGACCCGCCGGGTTGGGGTTTTGTACATGTTGATCTTGATCTTCATGTCCATGAATGAAACTGTCACGGTTCCACTGCGTACATGAATCTCAACATCAGCTGTAGATAAGAACGACCTTCCCAAGATGATGGAAATATTCCTATCCTCTGGCTCCATATCAAGTATGATGAAATCCACTGGGAACACTTTGTCTTTCTCTTTATCTATCATCACCGAGACATCATCCACTCTTCCCCTAGGCACCTTTATGGATCTATCTGCCAATTGGAGAGTGCAAAGTGTCAGCTTCAACTTTCCCAAGCCCAGCTCAACATTGACATTGTATGTCATAAAATTCACACTAGATCCCAAATCAAGTAAGGACCTATCTATGCGATGTACCCCTATGTAACTAGGTATGAGTGGTGCTCCTGGGTCTTTTCTCTTCACATGAAGTGAATGTTGGATGATGGAGCTCACTTGTTCAATCAATTTTACTTTCTTTGGAATCCTCCCCGTTGACCTTCTCTTCACAGTGCATAGGTTCTTGAGGAACTTGGCATATGATGGGATTTACTTGATAGAATCCAAGAGTGGAATGTTCACCTTCACTTGGAATGTTCTCACTCTCTAAATCATAGAAGATGGGAAGGAGCCCAAGAAGACCTAGAGGAATAGAGAATTGCTCCCCTGGCATTTGATCAACCCTGCTAGCAATTGGTGATTTATAGTTGCTAGGCATGAAGTAGTCTAGAAGCGGCTTGCGGGGTGAATTTTGGCCTTCCATCTTGTTTCCTCCCAAGTGGCTTGTCACATGCACAAAGCACAACCAAACAAAAGAAAGCAAGTTAGTAAAACAATATACACAAAGAATACAAAGAATAATGAATAAAGAATAGCAATGATGAGGGTAGTAGGAAAAGTCAAAGAAAAACTAACTAGCTAGGCCGAGCACCTTTCTCCTCGACAATGATTCTAGAATGCTTGGTGTGTTTCTCAAACACAACAAAACAAACTGGAAAAAGACGGTGCCAAAGGGGAGAGTCAACATCAAAACTACTAGGTAGCTATGTTGCTTTCTATCCCCGACAACGGTGCCAGAAATCTTAGTGCGTCAAGCCAGAGGTGTACACACTAGCCAACAAGGGGTGACTAGATGCACTTTACGGGACTCAAACACACGGGTGGAGCTTTCAAAATTTATATTAACCCTAACACATTCGAGCACAATACCAAATAGGACACCCGTAAGTGCACGAGGTACTATTATAGCATAGGTGAAGGGAACACATAGGGGTCGATCCTCAGGGAGAAAAGGGGGCACTAGAGCTAGGTTAGTTTGGCTAGGTTCCTACTGTTAAGACTAGGCTTAATGGTTTAAAGGTGATATTGTTAAACTAAGTTAAGCAATAAAGAATGAAAAGCAAGAACAAAGCCTAAGTTAACCCTAGATTAGATTAAGACTAAGTATGCAAGAAAGGACTAAGCTAGGCATGAAAAGGCAATTTACACTAAGGAAAGCAAAAGAAAATAACAAGAGAGAGTAAAGAGCTAAACTAGCAAGAGCAAGGTAAAATAGGGTAAGAAGCTAACTAAGTAGGAAAAGAGCTAACTAAGCTAACACTAGCTAAGCAAGATGAAAACTAGGGTTCTAAAGCAATTCATGAAGGTGTGGGTTGTTTAGGGGATGTACTTATCATTTAAGTTTGGGGGGGTGACATATGAACATTATGATTCCATTTAAATTATCCAAACCAAACAACATGTTAGAGTCTGTTGAATTTTCCTAAGCTACTAATTGGCCATGGATATGCTAGGTTGTGTATAGGGGAACTAGTCCCTAACACTCCCTACTACCCTTGCGAGGCTCAATTGGGTTAGGTATTAGGTTCAAATCAATGAGAGTCTAGTCAAGTCTAGGCTTCTAGGTTAGACATTCCTAGGGCAATTAGGGACCCAGAGTAGTAATGGGGAGGTGAAACTAGGGTTATGGACCCCAATTCCCCCACATTCTAGCCTTGAGAAGGCTCCCTGCTAATTGCAGTAGAATTACCTAAACTAGATACTTAGATATCTCACTTAGGTTTAGGGAGATTGATTAGAATGTAGGAAGATGGGAGGAAACCTAGGGATCCAAGAATTGGACCTAGGGGCAAATCCCAAAATTCACATATGTAAGCAATTTCCCTAAATTCGTAGGTGATTTTACACACAAACCAACAAGCAATTCATGGAGAATGAGATATAAATAGAACATAATCATTAACAAATGGAATTACAAAGTTTACATGTCATTTCCCCCCAACATGGTATCAAAGTAACATAATTTCCCTCAAACAGCCCACCAAATGGGGCCTAGCTACTAATGGAAATGGAAAATACAAAAAGAAAGGAGAAAGAGGTAGAAGAAGCCAAGGAGCTCGGTGTAGATGAATAAATCCTCCTCTCTAGCTGTTGCAAGACGTCGTCCTCTCTCCTCCATGGTGCAAGGGTATGTAATGAAGGGTGTTATGGGCAGGAACTAGGATAAACTAGTGTTTTAGTGGTGGAAATGGTGAAATGGAGTGGAATGAAGGTGGAAATGGAGTGGAATGGCTAAGGGGAAAAATGGGGAGCTAGGAGGTGGTGGAAGGTAGCTAACCTCATGCCTCAGACTCCACCTAGGTATATGTAGGTGTGGGGGAAGCACTAGGTTAAGTAGGGGCAATATGGTTAAAGCAGTGCAAAAATAGGTAGGTTTTGTGAGTAACATGGCCGTTGTGGATCACCACGGCCGTGGTGAGTAGGGGTTAGCATGGTCGTGATAGGGTACAATGAACGTGGGAATTAAAATGTGGAGATCATAGGGATATGGTACATGGATGGCCACGACCATGGGGGGTCACCATGGTCGTGGTGGGAACCTATGGCCACGAGCATATTGCTCACCACGACCATTTTGCCCAAATTCATCAGTTTCTGGAAGTTATAGTGATAATTTGTGATTGGGGCATGTCCACCACAGCCGTGGTAAAGTACAACGGCCGTTTTGGTGTCCATGCCATGCACTTGATCTTTGAACTTGATCATCCATGGAGGTTATTGCTTCAAAACATTCTTCGACCACTTGAGGTAGGTTTGGAGTAGTTTTGCCCTCATTTTGGGCTCCTCCAAGCCTGAGGAAACCCTAGATTGGACCATCTTCACTCCATGCCATCATGTAGTGGACAAAGTACCTATAAAACATGCAAAAACCCTCCATAAGTGCATTTGATATAAATATGCATATTGAGGGAAATAACATGTAATCTAACAAGTATAGATGTGATTAAAGTGCAAAATGACACAAGATGAAGCCCTAAAATAGGGTTGAATCAGTATCACATGAATGACACTAACCCAAGGGTTGTCACTTATAGAAACTAATACATTCTTGTCGCTGTTGGTTATGTTTCCAAATGGTTGGAGGTTGTTGCAACCCCTACATGTGACTCCAAAGTAGTAATTAAGCTATTTGAGAAGACTATTTTTCCTAGATTCAGAGTTCCATGCACCATCAAAAGTGATAGGGGACCCCACTTTAGAGATAAATAATTCGAAGTTTTGCTAAACAAATATGAAGTAAGTCACAAGGTGGTGACACCTTACCACCCACAAACATTAGGACAAGTACAAGTGTCAAATGGATATATTAAAAAAATTCTTCAAAAATAGTCATCTGAACTGGAAAGGATTGGTCTATGAACGTTGATGATGACTTATAGGCCTACTGAACTATAATAAGACTCATATAGGGACTACTCCCTACTAGATCATATATGGCAAGTCATGCCATCTACCAATAGCGCTAGAGCATAAAGCCTTTTGGGCTATCAAGTTTCTAAATATGGACCTCGATCGAGCAGGTAAGAAGAGATTTATATAACTACATGAACTAGAAGATCTAAGTCTACATGACTATGAAATTCTTTCATCTATAAGTAGAGGACCAAGGTGTGGCACAATGCCCACATAAAGGGCAATGATGTATCTGAAGGAGATAAGGTCCTTCTATTCAATTCAAGCATCCAACTACTTCCCGTAAACTCAAGTCCAAGTGGTCTGGCCCCTTTACAGTGGCTAAGATATATCCATCAGGAAAGATGGAAATCTTTAGTGAAAAGATGGGAACCTTCAAGGTCAACATTCATCGTGTAAAAAGGTATTATGAAGATGAAGCATTTGCTGAAGGTCAGAACGCCAAATGGAGGACCCTCAGTCCATACCGCTAGAAGTAGTTTGAAGCCAAAACAAGAGACTCAAGATAAGGACAATAAATTAAATCTTCTTGGGAGGCAACCTGAGGATTTCTCATCCTTTGTTTATCTTTCAAAGTCTTTCCCTACTGATTTTAGACATTTGATAATTTTTATTTCCTAGCATTAACTTTAGTTCCAATAATTTTTCATGTATTTAGAACTTGCTAAGCTTGTTGGTAGTTTTATTATGCATAGAAAAAATTTCAAATTTTCTTCAAAGTTCTATTCCTAAGATCTTCAAGTGTGTTCTATATTCTAGGCTTTATATCCTTGAGTTTTTCAAAATTTACTTTTTGTCCTATATAAATAGAAATGAGAAAATGCATGATCTTTTCCCTTCGACCGTTGAGGATTAAATTCCCTTCAATTGCTAAAACTTTAGAGTCTTAGCGGCCAAGGAAGATTTATTCTTAGCAACCAAAGAGAAATCAACCTCTCTCTGAGCAACTGCAGATGTCTTGAACTCTGTGGCTACTGAAGTCTTGAACCTGTGATTGCCAATAGTTAGTCATCTCTATAACTGTTGGGTTTTTAACCCCTTAAGTATAAAACCACATTCAGTCGTTTCCCCCTCTTATCTCTCACATCAAACTTCAAGAGGAGAAACCTTGGTGAAACCCTAAGTGAACAAAGTGTGACTCATCCACCTATGAGAAGATGAAGTCTGACCCATACGACGATGTGGAGACCCATCCCTGCAACTAGAGAACCGCCATCCACTACCAAAGTCATCCACTCTTTACCGTCTCTCTCTTTCTCTCCTACCAACTAAAGGTAAACCCCTAATCCTATGCATCCTACTCACCGCATTTAACCGTGCCTCCTTTCTGAGAAACCCTACCACAAAATCTATCCCCATCTGTTTCTAACCTCTCAAACCTGAGAGTTAGGGTTTCTTACATGGTCCGTCGTCGAAGCGGTGACCACCATGTTTATGCACAATTACTAGTCTCTCTCTAAACCTCTGACCAGTGTATCGTAGATTATCACGTTTGGAAAACCCTAGATCCTCATAACGTAGCTTGACAAGGAAATTTCTCTCTGTGACCACAGAGAAATTTTCTCTATGTCCAAAGAAACCCTCAACGACTACCTTATGTATGGATTTCAATGATAACCAAGCCTTCATCAACTTTCTTTGATCGATGGTTTTTCTGTGATTGTAGTGTCGTCTTCGACCAATATTTCTTAAACCTCTATCTTCATCGATCGATGGTGTATTAAACTCCATGCAACCACTACACAACACCATTCTTATAGATTGCATAGATGATTCACACAACTTCTTTGACCAATGAAACCAATATGCTTCTTTCCTATATGCTTCAACAGTATTTCATTTAAGCAATATATGTTTTTCTTTCCTTTGCTAATAGTGTTAATATCACTCAATTCATAGAATGTCATACACCACTTCTGACTCCTTGCATAGGCAAGCCACCTCATTGGAACGGGTAGAGAAAGCCATCCAGGAAATTGACAAATTCCTTGAAATGAATCACAACATGCTCAAGGAGAAAAAGATACAAATGATATTTCAAAAGGAATGCCATGAGATACTGCTAGGGTACGAATCTCTCAAGGATGAAGATGAATAAGAGGGAACTAAAGCCAAAAATACTTCTAAATACCTACCATATGAAGACGATAAAACAATGGAAGGGATCAGGTCTGAATTCAGCAACAACTAATAAGAAGAGAGTATCTGTGAAGGTAAGGCTACAAATTAGAGGATTGGGGGAAGTGAACATGCCTGATGACTCCACAACAAGCAAGAGAATGAAATCCATTAATGCGAGAAAGAACCACATTTGAACAACTGAGGAACAATTTATACTGTTCAACCCTCAAAACCAAGATCACCAAGAAAAGTACTACATGTTTCTGACGACAAAGACGTTCAAACCTACCAAATATATAAACATGGAGGACCTTAGTGATCTAGGGTAATATGAATGAGTTGTGGAATTTCTGAAGGGGGCAATCTTGTATGTCCTATGCATGGCAGCCCAAGTATCTTTTACAAACCTAGAAGCAAAGTTCATGTCTTCACTAATCAAGATACCTCTAGAAGACAAAGAAAAGGAAGAGGCAGGGGGAGAGTTTAAGCTACAGGTGCAGATAGGAGGCAAAGAGTGCTAAGTAACAGAGAAAATCTTGATCATAATAATTACTAATACAAAATAGGAAGTTAAGGCCTATATGGCATCAAGAAGTGACAAGGACATGATCGAATTCAGAAACCATAAGATGTGGGAAGGGCTTCCCAAGGAACACAAGCATAACCCCGGTAAATCCAAAGAAGCTAAGATCACTTTAGGATTTATAAGATTTATCCAAAAAATTGTTCCAAATCCAACATTTGCATGATATGAAATGTGAAGTGTGTCAAAAGTGGACCTTTTTCTAATTTGGTCCATGATAGAGAAAAGGCCCACAAACATTGGGAGGTTGCTTATTGATAGACTGTCCACAAATACTGACCAAAATATCAAGGTGAAGATGAGAGACTACAATATGGGAGGACAGATAACACTTATTGCAGCCTCTTTCTTAAATATAGAAGATCTCATACGATATAAGAAAAATGCATGATATTAAAAAATAGACTGCAAATACCTAGTGACAACTGGAATATTGGCACAAAAAGGTAAGAAATTTTGTTATAAGAAGGCCAAGTCGAACCTGCTACTCCCTATACCTGAGATGGCCTTTTATAATGCCAAAAACTAAGGTCAACATTATATGAAATAAACAAAATGAATTCCAGTACCATTAAAAGAGCAATAGAATCCCCCTCCCAAGGATTAAAGAAGTACAAGAAATACAGAAACAAAAGTCAGAGAAAAGAAATAAGCTATGAATCAATCCCCGCAAAGCCGTTCCCAAGGAACTAGTATCAACAATTCATCCACCTCAACCACAACCTAATGAGGAAGGAAGTGTGGAATAACTATTATCAACAACATAAGTTTCCCCTCATGATGAGGGATATGATGTTGCCCCCCATCCCCTCCAGGAACTAGTATGGTGCCCCTGACACCTGTCAAAAAGACAGATGACCAGCCTGAGACTTTGGGCATTAAACAAGCTATGAAAAAAGAGCCTAAAAGGATACAGAAAGAACTTACACCGCCAGCACAACCAATCCAACCAACTCAACCTCGACAAGAAGCTAGAGAGGCTACACATCCAACAATTATGGAGTCACATGATGCTTCACCAAAAACATCTATGGAGAACATCAAAACATTGACCGCCAACCTTCAGTGAAAAATTACGATGTGAATTTGATGCCATTTGTGAGAAAATGCATAATTACTCTTAAAATACAATTCTTATTACTTCCATCCTTCTCGAACTAAGAAAGTAAGTACAACACATAAACGAGAGAATGGTGACACTCCTTGAATTTATGTTGTAGGACCTCCTCAGTCAATGTGAGATGATGCAAGCAATTAAGGAGGTGACGACAGAAATGAAGGAGCTCATAAAAGAAAGGGACATCATGCACAGGGAACATGAAATCATGCACAAAGAACACGAAGAAGCCCTTAAAGCAATAGAGGAAGACTACAAGATGATAGAGGAAGAACACATGAAAATAGAGGAAGAACACCAACATATGGAGGAATGGAGGACCAGAAGAATGTCAAGGTGAATCAACAATCGTTCACCATTGCAAGCATCTTTCAGTCCCTCCAATCCTGATGAATGCAAAGATGAAGAGAATGCAAGCGCACAAAACATGCTAAAAAAAGAAGCAATCCAGGAGGAAGAGAAACCAGAAGTTGAAGAGATACCAATGGTCAACAAGAATGCTAAACTGTAAGAGTTTGACTTAAAATCCACACCCATAGAGAACAATCCTCTAGAGGAAAACCCCGAAATGTCAACCCGCTTAAACCAGTAGAATAAAATGATAGGAAGTCACGTAATTATGTGGATGAAGCAATGATCCTCACATTATAAGTGAGATGAATATTCCAATGGACATCTGCGATGTCTACCTCAACTTCGATGAGCACAATGAGTATCATGACGAAATTTCTGATGGCAAAATGGTTGCTACACTAGCAGCACTAAATGAAGTTGTGCTTGAAACTCTGTCATCCATCGCCAAATTTGTAAAACCACCCACTAACATTGATGAAACTGAAATCTCAATAGAAGCATAGGTAACCAGGGTTTCTGAAGGTCCCTCCAAAAACTACAAAAGCCAGCGATGCTGCCGTTCCAAGTACGCAATCACCAATAGTTTGGGATGACACGTTTGATGAAGATGAAAGTGGCTTGGCCTCTTTCTTTATAGGTGTTCCAAAAAGAGAACGCCAATATCTTACAGAGGAAGACAAAGGAGAAATATCACCTGCACTGCCTTGCAAAATAGAAGGAGTGGACATGGCATTGGTATCTAAGATTACATGTCAAGATGTCCATGTCCTCACTGATATTCTTGATGAAAACCTCCCCATCATAGACATAATCTACATTAACAAAGGGGGGACTCTAATGAGGGATCACTATAGGGAGATCTTCTTACAACAAGGAAGAGTACACTAAAATCTATTCAAAGTACTATGTGCAACAACCCTGGAAGAATTCTTACATCCTGACAATATATGACCAATATTCAATGGGATGGCATCTTCAACAAATAGGCTATATGGCAAACAATATTATTCAAAACCAATAAAAAGAGCTACAAGAAGCGGTGAAAAGAAAAGAAACAATATTCATCACCCTATCAATCAGGACAATGAAACATTGGGAATTAACAGTAGTCGAACTATACAAAAGACACATGACCGTATTTAACTATTGTAGTGATGAATTGCCCAATACATCTTTGGTGTTTAAGAACAAAGATGCCTGCCACATCTAGGAAGTACCAATCCTCCTGCAACATGCCATTCAAGAAGAGGGAAACTGCCAAAAACTAGGTTGATAGAACTTTAGATCAACACCAAGGTACCACAAGAACTATAGGGATCAGGAGATTGTGCTTTCACGGTACTCCGCATGATGGAGGAAATAAACAATGGCATACCCCATGAATATTTGCATGACCTTCATGGTATATATGCAATGGAGGTAATATATGATCGCCTTTTCTTCAATGACCCCACAATGCCCCTAGATGTGGTACCACATAGACTCCATATAGGGGTACCACTACATAAAAAGAAGCCATGGTGAGAACAAATAAAGCCCTTATAGATGGACCCCTCTGAGCCAGAGCGGGCATCATAGTGGAAGGAAGGTCTCCAACCAAAGAAAGGAGTTCAAGAAAAAGGAGAGCAAGGAAAACAAGAGGCTGAAAAGCAAGTGGCTCAGCCTAAACCAACCATAGTAAATACACCCCCACACTAGTGCCTGAGCATGCCGAAGAACCAGAGACAACTACCCGTGAAGAAGGGGAGATCAAAGAATAAGAACGATAGGAAGTAAGGCCAGATGGGCCAGCAGGAGTAATATAGACTATGTTTCTAGACTTCGATTGTGGTCTTGGAAAGATCTCTGATGGGTCTCTCTTTTGCTAATCATGGATAGACTAAAGACTGACTACAACCATGGGGACATAATATTCGAGAGAGACAGAATATGTGTTTAGAACTGCGGGAAACTCTTAAGGTAGGAGGCTACTTAATCATAGGGGTCATGACTGTATACGTATCTCTTCTGGAAGACACTATGCCAAATGGACACATGGATTACTATCTCCTCGTCAAAGACATCTTGAAGAACAAGAACTCTCGAGAAAAGGAACGCTTGAAACTTTGTCTACAGAATTCCCTACTAGACTTCATCTTTCTTATGACGCCCTGACAACACCACATCGAGATAACTCAAAATAAAGCCTATAATTAGCACTAATAAACCAGATTAGTAGAAAACACAGTAAATTAAAATCGATCACATCATAACATCTCAAGATGAAACACATCACATCTTAGTCCATAAACATTTCCACCTATATCACATAACACGTCATAAGATGTTACACAACACTATTTGGTGTCCATCATGCCACAACCTATTACATTAGATAACTTATTCACACAAATATAAAACCATATATGTAAAACCTTGGCCTACTGCCAAAACTAGCGTCGATATACAACATCTACAAAACACCCCCAAGGACCCGAGAGTACAGGGACTACACATAGGACTTTACTACAAAACACTAGCAATATATCCAACCATTAACAACAACTACTCCTCTTTTTACTCATCACTAGCAATATATCCAACCATTAACAGCTACTGCTCCTCTTTTTACTCATCCTCAACCACACAATCTATACCTTGTTTTGCACGACCACCTAAATGATGTGGAAATCCATGGGGTGAGACCAACGTCCCAGTATGAGATATAACTCTCTGTCGTAACTATTATTAACACATGTATATTATACAGAGTAGATTTAACATTATCAACAAATTCAACTCAATGATATGTGTAAAACTGATATCATAGATTAAGCAATTTAGGTAACTACAATTGGGAAGTAGAATAAGTTATGCATTTAGAAGGAATACGGAGAACTTGTAAAATAGTTGATTTCTCTTACCACATTATAATTCTAGAAATTAGTACAAGAGATAAGGCAAAGGGTCATCCAATGTGTGTTGTGTTTTAATCTTAACAAGTATACTACATGACTGCATTACATCTATTATTACGCCTTGAGGAGATGAGGTATACCACTCATGCTCCAACTGGACACTACTAAGTCAAAATCAGTGCCATACAAGATCTAGGAGGAGTAGGACTCCTATGATATCCCACAACCCCAGTCAGTCTGGGTCCTCTACAGTGACATATAAAGTCCAACTACAAAACAGCCTAGTCTACCATGGTATATAGACAAAACATTAGTGAAAATTTAATTACGACTACCGCTGCACTCCTGCCGATGTATGACCACAGCATCCTCAAGACATATCATATACATATATTGAATCACATCACTGAGATACATCCTCGAACATTCTCCTGACAAGGTATGACCACATCTAATCCTGTGAAATGCATATACTCAACAGTATACGACTCTGAGCTTCCACTAAGGGAGAACTTGTTTCACCATCTACAAAGTACTGACCTGATAACCTCCAGCTTTGATGATTATCTTAGTCTTTTTCTTTAGTGTTCCACACTCTTTCTAAATTAAATATATACATAATCCCTAAATTTTCCCTCTTATTATAAATATACTATCAGACTAAGTTTTTCCTTTTATATATGTAGAAAAACACAAAAAATATCATAAAAGACTAACTCAGCCTCAAGACCACATGGACTCAAACGGTCCTCAGACCGCATGAAGCCAAACGGTCCCGAGACTGCATGGAGTCAAACGGTCCCAAGACCGCATGAAGCCAATCGGTCCCAAGACCGCATGGAGTCAAACGGTCCCAAGACCGCATGAAGCCAATCGATCCTGAGACCGCATGGAGTCAAATGGTCCCAAGACCGCATGAAGCCAATCGGTCCCGAGACCGTATGGAGTCAAACGGTCCCAAGACCGCATGAAGCCAATCGGTCCCGAGACCGCTTGGAGTCAAATGGTCCCAAGACAGCATGAAGCCAATCTGTCCCGAGACCACATGGAGTCAAATGGTCCCAAAACCGCATGAAGCCAATCGGTCCCGAGACCGCATGGAGTCACACGGTCCCGAGACCGCATGAAGTCCAAACGGTCTTGAGGTCCAAACGGTTTTGAGGTTCAAACGATCTTGAGATCCAAATGGTCTTCAGGTCCAAATGGTCTCAAAGATCCAAACGGTCTCAAGATCCAAACGGTCTCAAGATCCAAACGGTCTTGAGGTCCAAACGTTCTTGAGGTCCAAACGATCTTGAGGTCCAAACGGTCTTGAGGTCCAAACGGTCTTGGGGTCCAAACGGTCTCCAAACCGTTTGGACTTCACTTAAGGCCTATAAATAAGACCCCAAGGGTCCTCAACCAGGTATCAAGTTTCAGACATCCAAAGGCTGCCTCAATCACTCCAGAGCTCTTGCGACTTCCATCCTCCGCCCTGGGGTTGCCGGTCTGAGACCCATACTCCATCTCGAAGCTGCTTTCTCTCTCTCCGCCAAAGAATGTGGGAAGAGGGAGATCTCGTCATCGCGCAACCTGTGAAGCTGGTGGATCATTTCTCTCTCTCCAAGGGGTTGACTTTCCTCTCTCCTTTATAGGGATGATTCACTCTCTCTCTCTCTTCTTGCCTCCTTCTTTGTCCTAGTCATGAGCAAGTAGTCTCCTTCACTAGGGTGCGGGGAGTAGCCCCGCTACCCATGTTTTCATATTATGTAAATGTAATCCATAATTTGTAATATAGAGTTCTTATCTTTTCAGTTCGACATCAAACGTTTAATGAATGCATGTTGCTTGATCTCCAACTTGTGTTATCCTTTATCTTTTAGTATGAAGTGTCTACGTTTGTACTATTAGATTCAAAACTCGTTTGTATGTTGGTTCTTGGTACATGTATCCACCATGCATCTGTTTCGGTATCTAGAAGTGTATCTCAAGAAGTGGAGTTAACTCACTATCATTTGTTGCACTTTCATACTATGAAATGGAATCAGTTGACGTATGAAAGTGCAACCTTGGTAAGTCGAGGAACACACTTCACGAGGGGAATGATGCAAAGTAAGTGACCATTTGCTCGGGAATGGCTGGCGTTGCAACATTCCCGCACTTCTCGTAGTTAGCTCTCTAAAAGGAAGCTAAGTCTACAAAGATACTAACTGACTAGACTCTTTTTGCAGGTTATGTTTTGCTTTGCATGTGTTGATCCATGTGTAGTGGCGGTGAAAAACCGATCATACCCTAGTGACTTTTATCATAGTTTAACTCCTCAGATTTACTTGCTTTCTTTACTTTACATGTTCTTAGTTTAAAACAACAAAACCAAACTTTCGACTTAAGCGCCTACTATTAAGTGACTAAGTGAAATTCCAACATTTTCCATCTTGTTGCTTGCAACAAGACCGTTGTCCTGAGGATTCGACCCTTAACTATACTACGATAAGACTTCCACGTATCCTAGCATACGTGGGTGGAGTTCTCTATCTAGTATATGCAAGGCTAAACCTAAAGACTTACTATCTTTAGGAATTTTAGTTGGTGCACGCAATTCCACGTAAGTGGAAGCTCCATAAAAAATTGGCACCGTTTCCTGGGACAACGGAACGTTTTAATTTCATTTAGTACCTTCCTAGTTGGTTAGGATTTTACACTTTCTTTTTAATCATAAGTCTATATCTTCTTGAAACCATTATATCTTTATCATTATCTAAAGGTTTTTTCTTTTCTCTACTCAGGTAGAAAACGTGCATGCGATCATCGCATAACCACGGATTCTCCCCTGATCCGGAGTACGACTCTGAGGTAGAGAGAAGTTTCCATTGCCGAATTCGACTCAATCGCCAACGAGCTAGGCTAATGGCTGACGATCAATGCCAGGCTGCGTTGGTAATGGAGAGGGTCAATGCCACCATCGCCGCTCAACGGGCACAACTCATCGCTGACACTCGTGCCCAAATCCAAGCGAAGATTCGTGCGGAAGAGCAAGCCCGCATCAGAGCTGAAACTGAGGCAGCAACCCAAGCTGCTCAGTTGGAGTTAAGGAACAAGCAACTGAGGGACTACACTGTCCCAAAGAACTATGAGGATAACCACTCGGTCTGACCTCTGATTATCAATATTCCCAACTTCGAGATTCGGACCCAGTGGATCCAGATCATGCAAGGCATCTCTTTCTCCGGAGGTTCTGGAGATGATTGCATGGATCATCTGAAATGGTTTAAGGCGATGTGTCGCCTGGTTCCGCAAGCCGGAGTCGCTTTTGATGCTATAATGCTTCACCTATTTCATTTCACTCTGTCTGGGAGAGCCCTGAGTTGGTATAACTCTCTTGACCGAGAACCCATAATAACCACCTGGGCTCCCCTTGTGGAAAAGTTCTTAGAGAAGTTCTTTCCCCCTTCACTGACTTATGAGATCAGGGGGCAGATCAATCACTTCTCTCAGCTACCTGGAGAATCCCTTGATGAAGCATGGGAAAGGTTTAAAGAACTTTTGCGCAAGTGCCCGCATCATGGAATCTCCCAGAACCAATTGATAGAAGCCTTCTATCAGACAGTAAGTGATGATATCAAACAGTTTTTGGATTCCTCATCTGGAGGAAACTTTATGAGGAAGAATTATGAGGACGCTTGGAAAATTGTTACACTCAGAGCTAAAAATCAGTCCAACTGGGGACGATCAGCCGGAAAAGGTGTCCTCAAGGTTTACAAAGCTGAAGAATCCATAGAAATGAAGGCGATAGCTGAAGCCTTGAAAACCATACAAACAACAAGATCTCGAGACTTCTCTAGGAGAGATTGATAAGAAGAAAACTCCTCTAGTTCAACAAGTCAAGGCCGTCACAGGATCCTGTGAGGCTTGTCATGCTTCTGACCATCCGACCCTTTCATGTGGTATGCTTTATAATGTGATGATGGATCTACATCCACCACCACGACAATATGAACCCATTACTGATTAGTCTGAAGAACAACTTCCAGAATAAGTCAACTCCATCCACTCTATCCCTGGAAAAGTCTACTACAATCCCAATCAACCGAGGAATCACCCTGGATTCCAATATGGGAACCCTGTTGGAACTGCAAATCCACAACATCAGACGCAGGGGGGATCTGCTAGTAGGTTACCACCTGGATTCCCAAACAATTTTAACCAAAATCAAGGGAACTCTAGGAATAACTTCCCTAGGGCTAACTACCCTAGGAATCAATCTGCTTACTATCAGTATACGCATCCTCCGCTCCACCCACAGCTGCACACTCAGCAAGCTCAACTAACGTTGCCTACGTAGCAACCTCAGCAAGGGCACAACCAATTCCTCCGAAAAATGCTCCTACCCAACCGGAAGATGAAATATCCTTGATAAGGCAGATGTTACAATCACAGAAAACTATGCTTGCTAACCAACAGGTTCAGCATAAAGCAGTTGAAGCTCAACTTGCCCAGATCGCTGCACAATTAAAGCCCCCAACAGGTACGTTTGCTGGGCAGCCTGAATCAAATCCTAAGCATGGACAGAACAGGCATGAACAGTTGAATGCTGTCACCACTAGGTGTGGACGCATTATTCATGAAACTACCAAGATCAATCTTGATAATGATGACACACCGGTTTTTATGACGAGTGAAAGCCCGCAACAAGGAATGGAAAAACCCACAGAAGGCACAAAGGGAAAAAATAAAGAACAAGTGTCCGCGGAACCCGAAGTCTCGCAATTTAAACTAAGGATTCCGTATCCGGGTAGGCTGCGAGAAACAAAGATGGACACCAGGTTTCAAAAGTTCAAGGAGGCGATGAATAAACTGTACATCGATATCCCGCTCCTTGACGCTCTTTCCGAGGTGCCGACATGGGCAAAATATCTCAAAACCTTGCTATCAAGAAAGTATATCACCGAGGAGCAAGAAACTGTTAAGCTTGCTCAGACCACTTCTGACATCATCCTAAACAAAATGCCAAAAAAGAAGAAGGACCCAGGTTCCTTCGGAATCCAATGTTGCATTGGAAATGCATCTACAAAGAAAGGATTAGCTGACCTTGGGGCCAGCATATCCATTATGCCTTACTCAATGTGCAAACGTCTGGGTTTCACCGAATTGCTGCCTACAACAATGACTATTCAACTAGCTGATTCCACCATAACCGCACCTCTGGAAATCATTGAAGACATTCCAATAAGGATAGGCAAGGATGCCTACGTCCCATGCGACTTCGTTATCATGGATATGAAAGAAGATCTAAGATACCCAATTATTTTTGGCAGGCCTTTCTTCGCTACTGCCAGGGCACTTATCGACGTTGAAGCCGGCACCATTATTCTTAGGCTCAGAAAAGAAGAAATTCAATTTCGAGTCCTAAATAGCATGAAAGGTCCCAGCATCCAAGAAGAAGTCTTTCTTTTGGATGCAATTCAACAAATGTCGCAATTAGAAATCTCCGAGCCAGTTGACGAACTTGAGAATGCTCTAATCAATTTGGATGTCGAGTTCTCGGCGAATGAACTAGTTCAACAGTGTCTTCAACATCTAGAAAAGGCCGAAGAAGCACCAACGACCACTTTTGAAGAACTCAAAGCTGTTACCATTCTAGAAGCTACTGAGCAACCCAAGGCCCCCGAAATGAAGACTTTACCTACAGGTCTTAAACATGCCTTTTTAGATGAGGAAGAATTATGCCCTGTCATCATCAGCTCTACCCTTACAGAAGATCAGGAAGAAAGGCTTCTGGAAGAGCTGAAGAAGCATAAAAAGGTCATTGGATATAAGATAACTGACCTAACAGGCATAAATCCAGCCCTGTGTATGCACAAACTACCAATGGTTGAAAAATTCAAGCCCTCTCGCGAACATCAAAGAAAACTGAATCCTAATCTAAAGGAGGTAGTTTGCCTGGAAGTCCTCAAATTACTCAAAGCTGGCATGATCTATCCTATTTCTGACTCCCAGTGGGTCAGCCCTATCCAGGTTGTTCCAAAAAAGGGGGGCACTACTGTAGTGCTCAACGACAAAAATGAGTTAGTGCCTACCAGGACTGTAACAGGGTGGCGGATGTGTATTGATTATAGGAAGCTGAACAAAGCCACAAGGAAAGACCACTACCCTCTACCCTTCCTTAATGAAGTCCTAGAATGCCCAGCTCATCAAAAATATTTTTGTTATCTCGATGGTTACTCCGGGTTCTACCAAATACCCATACACCCGGAGGACCAGGAAAAAACTACCTTCACCTGTCCTTTTGGGACATATGCCTTTAGAAGAATGTCATTCGGGTTGAGCAACGCTCCCGCTACGTTCCAACGGTGTATGTCTGCCATCTTTGCCGGTTTAAATGAATCTGTCATGGAAGTGTTTATGGACAATTTCTCAGTTTACGGAGATTCCTTCGATAATTGTTTAATCAATCTTGGTCAAGTTCTACGACGCTGGGAGGAAACGAACCTTATCTTGAATTGGGAGAAATGCCATTTCATGGTAACAGAAGGTGTCGTCCTCGGACACAGGGTAAGTGATAGAGGAATCGAGGTTGATAAAGCAAAGATCGATGTTATCTCAAAGCTGTCACCCCCAAAGGACATAAGAGGAGTTCGAGCTTTCCTGGGTCATGCAGGCTTCTACAGAAGATTCATCAAAGATTTCTCGAAGATAGCTAAACCCATGACCCAACTCCTGACTAAAGATGTTGAATTCATCTTCAATCAAGAATGTATGCAAAGTTTCTCCACCCTCAAGAATGCTTTAATCTCCGCACCTATTCTGAGAGCACTGGATTGGTCGCAGCCTTTTGAAATCATGTGCGACACAAGTGATTATGCCATAGGGGCTGTTTTAGGACAGAGAATTAATAAGAAACCTTATGTTATCTACTACACATCCAAAACGCTAGATGAAGCGTAGAAAAATTATACTACCACAGAGAAAGAATTTTTGGCTGTCATCTATGTGTTTGAAAAATTTTGCTCATATCTGATTGGTTCTAAGGTCATCGTTTATACCGACCACTCCACCATTCGATACCTGATTCAAAAGCAAGATGACAAACCCAGGCTCATCCGCTGGGTGCTGATGCTTCAGGAATTCGACTTGGAAATTAAAGATAAAAGTGGAGTGGAGAACGTTGTAGCTGATCACCTCAGCCGTATCGAGGTTGAAGAAGAAGATAAAATCCCTATCCGGGATTCCCTACCAGACGACCAACTTACGAAGGCCACTCATGGTTTCGCTTGGTACGCAGATATCATTAATTATCTAGCCACATGGATTATCCACCCATCTACTTCCTACCAGGACAAAAGGAAGTTCCTTCATGACATAAAACATTATTACTGGGACGAACCCTACTTGTTCCAGCTTTGTGCCGATGGACTTTTCTGTCGTTGCTTGCCGGAAGAAGAAATCACCCCTGTCCTTGAGCATTGGCATTCAGGACCTACAGGGGGGCACATGAGTGCTAAGAAAACCGCTTTAAAAGTTTTACAATCTGGTTTCTTCTGGACCACTATATAAAAGATTCCTATGACTTTGTGAAAGCCTGCAACAAATGCCAATTTACTGGTAACATATCAAAAAGAGACGAAATTCCCCTCACTATGTGGCAGGAAATTGAGTTTTTTGATGTGTGGGGGGTAGACTACATGGGCCCTTTCCCTTCATCCTATGGCTTCTCTTACATCTTGGTCGCGGTGGACTACGTCTCAAAGTGGGTCGAAGTTGTACCCACTGTGTCCAGCGATTCCAAGCCTGTTATTAAACTGTTCAAAAATATTATTTTTCCAAGATTTGGAGTTCCGAGAACTGTCACATCAGATGGCGGGACCCATTTCTTGGAACAAAGTTTTGAAGCCTTACTGAAAAAGTACGGAGTCAATCACAAAGTCGCCACGCCTTACCATCCACAGACTAGTGGTCAGGTAGAGGTATCTAATAGATAATTAAAGGCGATTCTTGAAAAAACGGTGAACAGAAACTGCACTGATTGGTCCACCAAACTTCTGGATGCCCTATGGGCATACCAAACTGCATATAAAACACCAATCGGAGCAACCCCGTTCCGTTTGGTGTACGAGAAGTCTTGTCATCTGCCAGTAGAGCTGGAACATAAAGCCTGGTGGGCCATCAAACAATTAAATTTCGATCTCAAAAGTGCAGGAGAGAATAGACAACTCCAGTTACAGGAGTTAGAAGAGCTCCGAATGACTGCCTATCACAGTGCCAGAATCTATAAGGAGCAAACAAAAATGTGGCACGATGGTCATCTCAAGAGAAAAGATATCGTCGTTGGTGACAAATTGCTCCTTTTCAACTCCAAGCTCAAGTTATTTCCCGGAAAACTTAGAACAAAATGGTTCGGGCCCTTCACTATAAAGCATATTTACCAACTGGAGTTGCCATTATTATCGACAACAACGGAGGAGAAAGGACGGTCAACGGTCACCGTTTAAAAAGATACTACACTCCGGAAGACAAAATGCCAAGACAAACCATCGAAATCAAAGATGCTATGCCAACAGCATAACAACATTACAACTTCGTCGAGCCAGCGACGTTAAACCAAAGTGCTACTTGGGAGGCAACCCAAGATTTCAACTTTTTCCTTTATTTCCCGTTCTTTTATTTACCCTAGTTTTATCTTATGAAAATATAAAAAAAAATTCACATAACCAAAATGAACAAAAAAATAAACAAAAACAAATAACATAAAAATATATAAATAAAAAACAAACATAAAAATATAAAATCCTTTCGACCTTTACCCTTCCAAACGGTCCTGAAACCGTTTGGGACCAAACGATCCTGAAACCGTTTGGAGCCAAACGGTCTTCAAACTGTTTGGAGCCAAACGGTCTTCAAACCGTTTGACCTAGGGTTTTTGTCGAAGTCAACTTCCATTTCCTATAAATATAAACCCCGCCCCCTCCTTCTCCTCTCTTCGACTCTCGAGTTTCCTCAAGCTTTTACGCAAAACTATTCCATCGCCCCTCTCCTTCACCCTCTGCCTCCGACGACCTGGTTCCCGTGCTTCTACACGGCAACCGCACCTCCGTACCACTGCCCTTCACTTCCTCGCTGTCTACGTTACCACCAACTGCAAGGTAATCCAGCAACCGCGGCAGCACGACCGACCTTTTTCTTTTCCGCAACCTCCCTCACCGCCATCATCGTCTTCGGTGCCGCCGCGGGGCTTCCGCTTCTCCGACGACAAAGCCACCTCGTCGTCTTCACCATCACTTTTATCACCGATGTTCACCGCCGTTTTCACCGTCGTCGCCGACGCATCTGTCGTCTCTGTGCCGCTTCTCCTTCGTCTTCGCCTTCACCGGTGGCTACACGACGCTTCGTTTTCCAAGCGGTCTTGAAATCGTTTGGGACCAAACGGTCCTGAAACTGTTTGGGACCAAACGGTCTTCAAACCGTTTGGCCTTCCACATTCTTTTAATTTCCATAAAACCACAAAAACACATAAATACAAATAAAATCCTTTTTTTCTAAACATGTTATTCTAACTCTTGATTTCTCATTCTACAGCTATGGCATCACCAGCACAGAAGGCCAGTGGATCTTGAGTTGTTCCTTCTCAGACAAGGGAGCAGATGATGGAAGAGATGGCCAGTTTCCAGAAGATCAAAGATGTCTTCAACAAAACTAGAGAGGTCCCACCAAAGACCAAGATGATGGATGTCCTGTGCGAAATTGACCGCCTCACGAGATGCCTAGCAGAGGCAACTGACGAAGAAGTAGAAGAAATCTCCTCCTCCTCCGACGAAGGTTCAGAGTACACACCAAATCCCGAGGAGGAATCCCTAGCCGAAGAACAAAAAGGGAAATGCAAGGTCCTAGAGACTGCAACTGAGCAGCCCTCCAAGAAAAGGGCCAGAAAGCAAGTCAGGCATGCTACTGCAAGGTAACAAATCCTAACAGAAAACAACCCACAAACCACCACCCCCACTGCCACTCCCGCAACCACCACTTACCCCACCTTCCCTGCCGTCACCACCACAACTCCACCACCAGAAAACCTCTTCATCCATAACACACCCTCCACCGACAAAATACTAAAACCCACTAAGTATGTTTGCTCCAACATACTACTTAAGATGGGGATACACGACCGCATCTTCAACGTGCTAGAAGAAGCCAACCTCTCCAGGTTGTGTCTAGTACCTGAAATATCCTACTCTGAACCCACTACAGAATTTTTCACTTTTCTGACCAAAGAGCCCGTAGACATCATGGATAGATCACGGGATGGAGGTGACAGAAGGCTTGTCACCCAAATCTTTGGCAACAAGGTTGTCTTAACAGAAAATATGCTGAATACAGTTTTTATTGACAACCAGGAACATCTGCGAAAAGCCATGGCGGTGGGAACCGAACATCCTAAGTTCAATAGACACAAATTCTAGAAATCTCTAACCGGGATCCCCACCTATGATGCTAAGACATGCAAAGCATCAAACATACACTCTGGATTTGTACGCACCCTACACAAAATTCTTGCTGGCGCACTCTTCCCCAGGACAGAAGGGGGAAACGTTATAATTTCAGATCTTTTCGTTCTCTGGTCTATTCTTAACGAAAGGCCAGTCAACATTGGACGACAAATGATCCAGAAATTATCAGCTTTCGGCCTGGGGATGGAAATCTGCATGGGGGGTCATGTCACATCCATTATCAAATACCTCAAGATGGACAAACTCCTACCTCGCTGCACGCAACTAAACGACGAAATCCTTACCAATGAACAAACTCTGGAAAATGCCTTCATCATCAAGGAAAAGGATGGCAAACTACATTATGTCTTCTACCCTACAGTCAAATCATCAAGAACGCTCCTCCCGCTTCCGGAGCTTGCAAACTACGACACAAAAAAGCTCCTTTTCTCTGACGAGGAGCTTACACAACTCTTAGCTTCGGTTAAAGCAGCCGACAAGAAAGCAAAAGCGGGACAGACAGAGCTCAGTATCACAGCCCCGGCAGCTCGACCATCAAAAATACCTGTCAAACGACCTTCCAAAAGGCAGTAGCAGGCACAACAGCTGTCGCGGACACCAACATCAAAGCCAAATCCAGAGGCCGAGACCCTCCATGAAGAAGTCTTAACCACCTCCTTAATCGACTCTTTCATTCAGAGAATGCAGGACCAGCTAACCGCCACCACCACTCCACCTTCCACCATTCCAACATCTACCACTCCTCCCTTCTTCACCACATCCACGCAACCATTCACATCCTCTTCTTCACCCCTTTTTCCTTCGGGCTCTCCCTTCTCCACCCCTATGACCAACTTCACCACTTTCCTATTTCCTTCCATAGTTTCTACCCCATCTCTATCACTCCCACCGCTTTCACCTGAGATACCACCATCCTTCACATCCACCACCACCCCGACACCTCTGGTGACTCCATCCACAGTCACCACGCAGTTCGGGGCATCATCAGTGTCTCTTCTGCAAGGCACTACCACCCTCCCACATAGACCCCAGCCACCCACCCTTCCGCCTCTGGGGTCCCTTTTGCCAATATCGGTGAGGAATTAGGCCGTC
Organism: Alisma plantago-aquatica; assembly: GCA_963693085.1. Taxonomy (NCBI): domain Eukaryota; kingdom Viridiplantae; phylum Streptophyta; class Magnoliopsida; order Alismatales; family Alismataceae; genus Alisma; species Alisma plantago-aquatica. The sequence continues at coordinate 925,415,224 of OY856410.1, read as the reverse complement.
AATTCGACGCCGTCCGAAACCTCCTCACCGATCCTTCTAACATTTTACATTCTATTTTTTCTTGTGTGCAGGGAATATCGAAACAGGTGGCCACGATCAAAGAGCAGAACAAAGCCTTGCCCAACATCCTCCAAGGGTTTCAGCAATGACAAAATGAGGTGGCTACGCAAGTTGAGCACATCAACAACCACTACAATAACTTGCCAGATCTAGTCCTTGGAGCAATGCGCCAGCAAGAAGCGACGGCAAAGCTAGTCAATGAGATCTCTACATAGCCTCAACCTCTGCCTGAGACTCTCCGCGAGCTCCAGCAACAACAAGCAGTTCTGAGCACGCGCTTGGACACCATCAACAACACCCTCACACGGCTACATAATCACTAAGAGGAGTCAACTAATAATGACATCCAGCAGCTGCGTGCTCAAGTTACAGATCTAACAGCATGTCTCCTCTCCGCCGAGGGCCGTTATAATGACCTCAAAGAATCCCATGACGCGCTGCTCGAAACACACGAGCATCTGCAAGTGGCTTACGATGAGTTACAAGCCACCCATCGGTGGTGCAAAACGACTGCAAGCAAAAAGCCAGCAGACAAGGCAGCGGCCGACAAGAATGGCGTTAGTGACGAAGAAGAAGACGACTCCGACTCATCTGCTTACTCAAATAATGATACCACCTCCTCCGGTGATAAATCTGATGATGGAGAAGACCCATGAAATGCAGCAGAACCTTCTCACAAAGGTTCCGACAAAGGACACCATGACGGTGAACATCACCCCAAGTCCCCACACAATGATAATGTTAACATGTCATATGGGGACCAATTCCTTGATTATTCCGCTCTGGGGTCCATCGGGGAGTCAACCAAAGACGCCGCTTACGCTGAATTCCAACAATGTATATTAGGAACCAGCGCAAGCCCGCCCACAAAAATAGCCCCACCTCTCTACGCGCTCGACATGTCGGCGCCTTCCCCCTGACCAGGATGAGGCAGAACGAGTAAGCTTAGACACAAATGAAGACCTCAATTTTGCCTCCGACTCGGAAGACGACCTACAAGGCCATGCAGAAGCCTTGGTACAACCCGCTTCTCCCCCTCCGCAGGAGCTTCCCCCGCCACCACCTCTACCAAACAAAATGCATGATCTTGATATGGCGGCCATCTCCACATTAGATGCTCAGGACATTTTTATACTGAACACTATTGTGGACGATGCAAAGGCAGGGAAAGACATCATCTACAATAACACCAAAACCAGGCGCAAGATGACAAGAGAAGACTTCCGCCACATCCTACGACCTCGGTCCATGATGTCGATGGCAATCTTCCGCGTCCTTCTCGCCAACTGTATAGAAATGTATAGAAGTTCTAAGAGGCAGCAACCCATTTTCAACACCTCGCCTGCTCTGTCTATTGGACTTTTATACAAAGACATACGAGCAAAATCAATCGAGCAGCTGCGTGCCGGTTTAGCACGACGGGCACATTATCTTACCGTGCCCTTTCAAGTCTCAGATCATTGGCTATTTATGATTGTCGACATCGAAGCTTGGGATGCCAAAGTCTATAATTTTTGCGGCGCTGAGCTACCCGCCGGTACAATAAACTTCGTTGGTGAAGCAGCAGGTGAAGCACGATGTATACCCTTCCGGCTGCTTAAGTTAATTTGGGCTGCACGCCCATCTCTCCGCCAAGACTGGAGCCAGCCCTGGTTCCAAATAACAAACCCTCAAGTTCAATCTGCCAAGGGATCTGGGGATTGTGCTTTCTGCACCATACGTCACATCCAAGCGCTGAACCAAGAAATCCTTTTTGTGGACCTAATCGCTGAAGATTTTCATTCTTTGCGAGGGCATTACACCATGGAGCTCATTTGTGATAGAAGGTTCTTCAAGGACCCAACAATGGCTCCAGACGACGTCCCTCGTTACCTTTTTTCAGCTGTCCAACGCTCACAGAGGCGACTTTTCCGCCAAACTCTGAAAGAGTTGGAGAAATCAAATGAGCCGGCCTTAGCTACCGATCAAAGTAAAGTATACATCGATCCTTTATCTTCCATAGTACCAACCTTTCCTGACTTCGATCACAGTGCTTGCAAAGGTCACAACAACCTCGAACTACGTCTCATTATGGCGCAGCTTTCAGCCGAAAAGGATGAGCTCGTATTCATGTCTAGAGACATTTTTGTTATGGCAGACATGCTTCGGGAGACGTTACAGGTTAAAGGATCCCTCTCCGTAAGCCTTATGGCCGCTTACCAGTTTCTTCTTGGCCAAAATAACCCCACTACATATATGGCGTCCCCGTACATGAAGGATGATCTTCTAAAGCTCAAGAACTTCAGCACAACTAAAGCACTGATCTCCTTTCTACAACACACAACGCCGAAGTTCATCATGTTACCCTTCCTTTACCATGAGCACTGGATGCTCCTGGAAACAAACCTACCAGATGGAACAACTACAATATATAATAGTTCCGATAACCAGTACAATCCACGACAGAAGAACTATATCGTGACACCAAGGATGCCAACATAGGTAGCGACAAAGGAATGCGCTGACAAATTAATCACCTTCCTCAGTCAGCACACAAGGGCTTATGACAAAGAGCATTTTCATCGCCCTGCCTTTAGCCACTAATGTCCCCAACAGATCCGACAATCAAATGATTGTGGCTTCCACGTCCTCTACTGGATGTACACCATCATTGTCCTTCAAAGACCAGTAGAAGATATGGCTGACATGGATTACCATGCTCTACGAGGACATTTCGCAGCAAATCTACTTCAATCACTAGGGGCAAATTCAGAATTACCTTAGCCTGCAGCCCTTGTCATCGTACTTCTCTGCCTCTCACTTTGACACTCGGAGGACAGAGTGAGTGATAAGTTAGGGGGGGTACATTAGACAAGGGCAAGGTATCATTTCTAAATCTCTCTCTCCCCTTTTTCTCCTTTCTCTGTTTGTACATATTTTCTTTTCTTCTTTTTCCTCTTTAACTTTCTTTTTAAATAACCCTTTTAACTTTAGAATCATGTTAGTCCCCAAAAGTAAATAGCACTTAGACATTTAATAGCGATTTAATAATGTCCCTCCACTATTGATTTTCATGCTTTTGCTTCACTTCTTTATCTGACTCTCCATAGGTCAATATCAAGGCAGAAATAAGCCAGGCTCTCAAGGGTGAGAGGGGCATCAGGCAACTTCCAAATCAAGAAGCTCTACAAGTGGACCACAAACCAAATAAGTGCATGTTGAATAACTCTAAGAACTTCTTTCCTCTCTTCATAATAAAAGAGGCTTGGCCTCCCAAAATAAATTCCCAAACAAAACCCCAAAACCCAAGCCTGCGAGTCTTCGAATAAAAGCCAGAGAGTCGAATAAAATTATGAGAGTTGTGCCATAAATAAGGATCTATATAAAGAACTGATGAAGGTCTCACCCGGCCGGCACATTCAGCTGCCCTCACAAAGGCAGATGTGTCGTGCCCGGTAGTGAAACCCTAAGGTATCCAAATATATGAAAGGCTTTTAAAGGACTCACTCGGCCGGTACATTCAGCTGCCCTCACAAAGGCAGATGTGTCGTGCCCGACAGTGAGATCCTAAAAGCATAGAAAACCCCTCCCCCACTTGAAGGGGGAGTTACACTTCAAGCCTTTAGCCAACCCTCATACCCTCTCTAGCTTCCAATAAGTCTTTCAGAGAGGTATAAAGCTGATTGGAGTCAACAACATGCACAAAATAAAGGTGGTCCCGATGCAAGCTACGAGACACGGAAGGAACCTGAGACCCAAGCAACTCTCGAAACCTAAAAGAGTCAAGGCAAGAAATAAGACCTGATATGACCTTAGGAGAACTCAGGTTTAGAATTGAAGCAATAGTATGGAAATTCTAACTAAATAAAATCGCCTCGCCATTACATGTCTCAGCTCTATCTAACTTGAGGACAACCTAGACTCTAAGTTAGGGGGGGTGGTAACCTCCAACTTTGATGATTATCTTAGTCTTTTTCTTTAGTTTTCCACACTCTTTCTAAATTAAATATATACATAATCCCTAAATTTTCCCTCTTATTATAAATATACTATCAGACTAACTTTTCCCTTTTATATATGCAGAAAAACACAAAACAAATATCATAAAAGAATAATTCAGCCTCAAGACCGCATGGACTCAAACGGTCCTCAGACCGCATGAAGCCAAACGGTCCCGAGACCGCATGGAGTCAAACGGTCCCAAGACCGCATGAAGCCAATCGGTCCCGAGACCGCATGGAGTCAAACGGTCCCAAGACCGCATGAAGCCAATCGATCTCGAGACTGCATGGAGTCAAACGGTCCCAAGACCACATGAAGCCAATCAGTCCCGAGACCGCATGGAGTCAAACGGTCCCAAGACCGCATGAAGCCAATCGGTCCCGAGACCGCATGGAGTCAAACGGTCCCAAGACCGCATGAAGCCAATCGGTCCCGAGACTGCATGGAGTCAAACAGTCCCAAAACCGCATGAAGCCAATCGATCTCGAGACCGCATGGAGTCACACGGTCCCGAGACCGCATGAATTCCAAACGGTCTTGAGGTCCAAACGGTTTTGAGGTCCAAACGGTCTTGAGGTCCAAACGGTCTCGAGATCCAAATGGTCTCAAGATCCAAACGGTCTCAAGATCCAAACGGTCTTGAGGTCCAAACGGTCTTGAGGTCCAAACGGTCTCGAGATCCAAACGGTCTCAAGATCCAAACGGTCTCAAGATCCAAACGGTCTTGAGGTCCAAACGGTCTTGAGGTCCAAACGGTCTTGGGGTCCAAACGGTCTCCAAACCGTTTGGACTTCACTTAAGGCCTATAAATAAGACCCCAAGGGTCCTCAACCAGGTATCAAGTTTCAGACATCCAAAGGCTGCCTCAATCACTCCAGAGCTCTTGCGACTTCCATCCTCCGCCCTGGGGTTGCCGGTCTGAGACCCATACTCCATCTCGAAGCTGCTTTCTCTCTCTCCGCCAAAGAATGTGGGAAGAGGGAGATCTCGTCATCGCGCAACCTGTGAAGCTGGTGGATCGTTTCCCTCTCTCCAAGGGGTTGACTTTCCTCTCTCCTTTATGGGGATGATGCACTCTCTCTCTCTTCTTGCCTCATTCTTTGTCCTAGTCATGAGCGAGTAGTCTCCTTCACTAGGGTGTGGGGAGTATCCCCGCTACCCATGTTTTCATATCATGTAAATGTAATCCATAATTTGTAATATAGAGTTCTTATCTTTTCAGTTCGACATCAAACGTTTAATGAATGCATGTTGCTTGATCTCCAACTTGTGTTATCCTTTATCTTTTAGTATGAATTGTCTATGTTTGTACTATTAGATTCAAAACTCGTTTGTATGTTGGTTCTTGGTGCATGTATCCACCATGCATCTGTTTCGCTATCTAGAAGTGTATCTCAAGAAGTGGAGTAAACTCACTATCATTTGTTTCACTTTCATACTATGAAATGGAATCAGTTGACGTATGAAAGTGCAACCTTGGTAAGTTGAGGAACACACTTCGCGAGGGGAATGATGCAAAGTAAGTGACCATTTGTTCGGGAATGGCTGGCGTTGCAACATTCCTGCACTTCTTGTAGTTATCTCTCTGAAAGGAAGCTAAGTCTACAAAGATACTAACTAACTAGACTCTTTTTGCAGGTTATGTTTTGCTTTGCATGTGTTGATCCATGTGTAGTGGCGGTGAAAAAACGATCACACCCTAGTGACTTTTATCATAGTTTAACTCCTCAGATTTACTTTCTTTCTTTACTTTACATGTTCTTAGTTTAAAACAACAAAACCAAACTTTCGACTTAAGCGCCTACTATTAAGTGACTAAGTGAAATTCCAACGTTTTCCATCTTGTTTCTTGCAACAAGACCGTTGTCCTGAGGATTCGACCCTTAACTATACTACGATAAGACTTCCACGTATCCTAGCATACGTGGGTGGAGTTCTCTATCTAGTATTTGCAAGGCTAAACCTAAAGACTTACTATCTTTAGGATTTTTAGTTGGTGCACGCAATTCCACATTAGTGGAAGCTCCATCATGACCCTAAAGATAGATTTATGACACATGGAAACTACATGATTAGGGTTTCACTTGATTAATTAAGACAATTGGGTAGCTTTTAGCATCAATCAAGTTACAACATACAAACCCAAAATAGATTCTACAAATATAAGGGTATAATCTAACTTCAAAAGATATAGAATGAATGAGGTATAAATTTTTCACATTTTCACTTGATACCACTATCATACAAGGCCATCAACATTATCACATCACTAGGAGATATCAATCCCTCATCTCATCACTAGAGGTTATCACCTCACATTAGGCATAAAGCCGCTGCCAGGTCATAAGACCCAAACCACTTGATTACTACATATTCATCATTATCTCATGATGCCTCATAAAGGCTCACAATCATTATCCTGTGTCATATCAAACACACAATAACAATCACTTGCAATGATATTCATTCAACCTGCAAAATTCAAGTTATATGAATAGGAGAGAGAAATAAAGCATCATCATTATATATTATCACTTTGCACAAGGTAGACAATTACATCATAGTCACATGTTTGGGTTGAGGTTTCATCAACATATCCAATTAGGGTTTCTAAGACATCTCATAGCATCAACCGTAAGTATCATTACCTCCCAAATTCTTGGAGCACATAGGTCAACCATCGTCATTACTAGTCGACCATATGTAGGAACCATACGTCCATGGATTACCATCGGTTGAAAAGAGCATTAGGTCACAAAACCATGCAAACCAAGAGGACAACACATCATGGCCGAAGAAACAATCCCAAACTAGTGACCAAAACCATCAATCCTCATACAAACGGTCAAAGGGAACCCACAGGTCAAAGACCACTTCAGTGACCAAGGACACCACCAAATCCAAATGGTTGAAGGGAATCAAATATATCCAACTGTCAAAGGAAAATCATGAATCTATGTGATCAGGGTAACCAATCTATGCAACCAAATAAAACATTTTATGCAACCAAGGACAAGGAAGCCATCATCATTCCACCAGACTTCACCTACAAGCCTTCAACTACATATAACACAACATGAAGAACATCTTAGAGATAAAACCACTCATCTAGAATGATCAGAACATGTGATTATCATCTTGGGAATTGAATCTTCAAAGGAGGAAAAACATTAAGGGAAATACATGCTCAAAATCCTAGAATCCGATCACCAAACTTAAGAAGAACAAATCATGATAAGAGAGAGATAATCATGTGTTCTAGATATGCATGGAGGACCAAAAACCTCCATCATCCTCAACATAACCGAAACATAATCAAGGAGATCAAAACAAACGTTTTAAAGTGTTCATGCAAGCACCCACTTGTCACCATCCACAAAACTCAAGAATAAGACTTACGATTTAGAAAAAGAGCTAATATAAGCAAAATTACTTCAGAATCATAAAAAATAGGACAAGATATTATCATCATGCAACATATAACCACGTTTTAGAGATAAAATGAGTTTTTCTTGTAGAAATTAAAGTGCAATAATAGTAGGTAAGCGATTTATATAACCCACCATAGAAGATGGTGCAACCACCTCCAAGAAAGAAGCTCCAAAGCAAGAGAGAAACCTAGCATGATCTCCTCCATGACCAAGCTAGTCACCACCTCAAAGGAGAAAACCCCAAGGTCAAAAAGGGTAAGAAGGAGAACCAAAATCCCAAGGCCAAAAAGAACAAGAAGGGATAGAAAGGGAGAAGAGTTCTTCCACTCACCTTGAGTACTACTTTGGAGAACTAATGATTTAGCCTGAGAAAAAGGATTAATTCCATCCCAAAACAATCACAGTCATGGAAGTTCCATGGATTTGGCCAATAGAAGAAGAAGAAAGTGGTAGGGTTTTACCAATAAATGAAACCAAGAGGTTGGATCACTTACTAGAGGTCAAAGATTGCCAACAAGGAAACAAGAGATGATGCTTCAACTCAAGATCACCACATGAAAGAGGGTCGGCCACCAAAGCTCCAAGAATGAGATCTTCTTCACCACCAAGTTTATAGGGTCGATCTTCAAGTATGAGAGAGGGAAAGACGGTGAAAAAGGATCATATGCATGTGAAAGGAGGTGTACATATACCCAAAGGTAGAGAGAGGTGAAAAGGGGCTGTGTCATGCACATAAGTGCCACATGTCCTCCTAAGAACCACCATGCAACCATTAAAACCATGCATGAAAGATAGGTCATGAAAAACAAGAATAACTAGAGAATCAATTGGTCCTAGATGACCATCGGCTGAAGGAAAATCAATGCACAAGGCTCATGGTCAAAGAAACTCAATTGACCAAACCAAACCCTAGGTCATCGTTGACCCAAAATGGGATTTCCATTCTTCTTTGGCCAAAGGGAACTCCACCACACAATCCAAACACCTTTGATGGTTCAGAAAACACCAAGAAAGGATGGTCTCTAAAAGGTCAAAGGCTCAAATGGTCAACATAAGGTCAACATCAACCCAGGGCATCTAAGCAAACCCTAGAAACAACACTCAACATGTCACCACTTCTCTCCTCATCAAACCAAGGTATAACAAGGCACCCTAAAGCACCATAATCTCTCTATTGATGCTAAAACATGTGAGGCACAACGAACATGTGACAAATTGCAAGATAAACCTTCAACTTGGGTAAATTGCAAATTGCAACTTGGTCCAAAACAACCATAACAAGCTCAAACATCAACCAAACTGGACCAAATCGAAAACATAAGGTTGTCACATGCTATAGAAGAATCTCAAGAGATTATATTAAGTTTTATGCATCTTATTAAGCAAGTAAAACACATTCAAGCACTAAGCTAGGTTAGGGGCCTTACAACCATAAACCCCTAACAAGGATTTCTCCGTCGAAATCCTATGAAAAAAGAGAAAAATACTACCTATGTATCTCTTCTTCAAGATCCCATATGGCTTCCTTGACACAACGATGATGCCATAAAACCTTAACCAAAATAATATCTTTCTTCTTCAACTTCTTGATCTTACAATCCAAGATGAACATAGGACCTTCCACATACGACACATCCTCATCCAACTCAACCTCTACGGGTTGCAAAACAAACTCAGTGTTGGGGTGACACTTCCTCAAGATCGAAACATGTAACACTGGATGCAACCTATGCAACTCAAGGTGGTAACTCCAACCTATAAGACACCTTCCCAAAACGTGCCACCATTGGGTAAGGTCCAATATAACTGGGAGCCAACTTACCCTTCCTGGAACGGGTAGAGAAAGCCATCCAGGAAATTGACAAATTCCTTGAAATGCATCCCAACATGCCCAAGGAGAAAAAGATACAAATGATATTGCAAAAGGAATGCCATGAGATATTGCTAGGATACGAATCTCTCAAGGATGAAGATTAATAAGAGGGAACGAAAGCCACAAATACTTCTAAATACCTACCATATGAAGATGATAAAAAATGAAAGGGATCAGGTCTAAATTCAGTAACAACTAAGAAGAAGAGAGTATCTGTGAAGGTAAGGCTACAAACCAGAGGATTGGGGGAAGTGAACATGCCTGATGAGTCTACAACAAGCAAGGAATGAAATCCATTAATGCGGGCAACAACCACATTTCAACAACTGAGGAACAATTTCTAGTGTTCAACCCTCAAAACCAAGATCACCAAGAAAAGTACTACATGTTTCTGAAGACAAAGACGATCAAACCTACCAAATATATAAACATGGAGGACTTCTGTGATCTAGGGCTATGTGAATGATTTGTGGAATTTCTGAAGGGGGCAATCTTGTATGTCCTATGCATGGCAGCCCAAGTATCTTTTACAAACCTAGCAGCAAAGTTCATGTCTTCACTAATCAAGATACCTCTAGAAGAAAAAGAAAAGGAAGAGGCAGGGGGGAGTGTTTAAGCTATAGGTGCAGATAGGAGGCAAAGAGTGCTATGTAACAGAGAAAATCTTGATCATAATATTTACTAATACAAAATAGGAAGTTAAGGCCTATATGGCAGCAGGAAGTGACAAGCACATGATCGAATTCAGCAACCACAAGATGTGGGAAGGGATGACCAGGGAACACAAGTATAACCCCGGTAAATCCAAAGAAGCTAAGATCACTTTAGGATTTATAAGATTTATCCAAAAAATTGTTCCAAATCCAACATTTACATGATATGAAATGTGAAGTGTGTCAAAAGTGGACCTTTTTCTAATTTGGTCCATGATAGAGAAAAGGCCCACAAACATTCGGAGGTTGCTCATTGATAGACTGTCCACAAATACTGACCAAAATATCAAGGTGAAGATGAGAGACTACAATATGGGAGGACAGATAACACTTATTGCAGCCTCTTTCTTAATGAAAACAAAATGAATTGAATTTGTGTGTGAAATCATATAAGAAGTTGATGTGGAAAGCAGACAACATTCTTATTTCTCCACTTGCATGATTAGCTACCATCTTGTATTGTTTGATTGTTAGTGCCTCGAAAGAGTAGCATTAATCCTATGTAAATGTTTTGGAGTAGCATGAATGCATGAGAATATTGGAATGCTTAGGCTAATGATCATATAATTATCTTTATGAATATTTGCTTGCCATCTCGAGAGAGGGATACAACCTTATAAGCTAGATCTATCCTAAGCTTGAGAGAGGAGGGAATAGACATCTATGATGATTGCATGTAACCCTGCTAAGGGTATGCTATCAGTGTGAGTAATACATGTTGGTGAGAGACCTTAGTCGGTGAAACTTGATCCAAGTTCCCTTCCATATTTGTTACAATACGCTTGCTTGGTTTTGTTCTTTTTTTTGCTTTCTTAACTTTTTTTTCTTGTTTTTACTGGTAGAAGTAGTATCATTCCATAAGCAACATCATCTTTATCTACCTTCTTGGTTGGTATAACTGAAACAAAACTCTAAGTTCTTAGCACTCACCACCCTTGCCCCTATAGATCGACCCCGACTACTACATCGGACTACATATAATAGTTGTTGGGGCTTGAGTTTCGGGTTATAAATTTAAGAGTTTGGCTACTCTAGATATGCTCCTTTTTGGACGTGTGTTTTAGGATGGTCAACTTTTTGGCACCACTACTGGGGAAAAGACGAGTGACACTGTTAAGAACACAAGTCCACTCACCATACATATGTACCTCAATTCTAGAAATAGACTTAACAACACAAATTTTCATTCACCATCTCTTAGCTATCTAGTATACTTCATTAAACACGTCCAGTTTCTAACTTGACTATGCGAACTATTTTAGGTAACTTAAAAAGATCTGGATCACAAGTGCAACAACCCACCTTGATGTCTACAAACCATGGTGCTTGTGTGGATGATAAAGCATAAAGTTTCTCAATCGGAAATTAGTCTTCAATAGGCAATAAATCTCCAGCATCTGTGGTCAACCTAGATAGATGATCAACAACATTGTTCTTTGTCCCCTTCTTATCCCGGATTTCAAGATCAAACTCTTGTAGAAGAAATGTCCATTGGATGAGATGAGGTTTGGCATCTTTCTTGTTGAGTAAATATTTTATGGAGGCATGATCTATATACATGATTACCTTTGATCCTACCAAGACACTAGAGACAAAGGAAAAGCCAAGGCTAAGAAAGGCATGAAATATGTCACCTGTGGAAAAGGGGGGTATGGATTCGATAACTATATATACACTCAACCAGAGGACAATCGAAAGCGATGAGGAATATACCGAGCATGTTTGCTACACAAATTTTAAGAGACCATATCACCCTGGCCTCAATTATGGAAACAAGGATGTTGCTAAAAATTCCCACCAGCTAAGCGGTTCGTCTAAACTACCACTAGGATTTAGAAGAGGGGGAGGACAGACCCAATTCACCCAAACTACTAACTACCAGCAGAATAGAAATAACAATCAAGGAAAAGGTCAAAATCAAGGTCAAAATAGGAATTCAAACAGAATCGGCCAATATCAAGGTTACAATAAGGGTAGCAGTCAATCTGACATGGTGATTGAGCTATTTGAGTTTGCAAAGAGGCAGGCTACACTGAATGAACAATTGACTCAAAGTGCTATGATCAACACATGTGTTTTGAGTACAATGTAAACTCAAATGGTTGATATGCAGACACACCAAAGACAAATTGATCACCAACTAGCACAATTGTCTGAACCGATCAAGAATCCTTATGGAAAGATTCCATCTAATACAAAGATTGTGAAAATGGCCACTCTCTGCTCAGGAAAAGTTATAGAGAACCAACAAGATGAGAATCACAAAGAAAGTAATATCATAACTGAGCCACAACTTGAACTAGTATAGTAGAGAAAGTACATGATGTGGAAGAATCCTCTAAGAAATATAAGGCTAAAGACCAAAGGAAAGGAACAAAAATTGAAAAGGAAAAGAATTCCAACCCTGTAGAGGAATAATTTTCCAAAATAGATCCATACTCCACAAGGGTTCTTTTCCCTTATAAATTGATTAAGGCTCATCTAAAGAATAGATATTACAAGTTCTGGAAGCTGTTAAAAAGCTACACTTAGATGTTCCATTTTTGGATGCTATCAAAGAAATCCCACATATGCTAAGTTCTTCAAGCAGCTTATTATGAAAATAAGAAGAGGAGACCATGTATAAACTGTACAGCTAGCCAAAACGTCTAGTGCCTTTGTTCAAGCTAAGATGCCTACAAAAAGAATGATCATGGAGCATTCACTATCCCCTTCAATGTTGGGGATAAGGAGGTAAGGCAAGGACTTGCAGATCTAGGAGCAAGTATCAGTCTATTGCCTCTCACTTTAACTCAAATGATTTGACTCACCAACATGATAAAGAGTGGAATGAAAGTTCAACTTCAAATCATACTTTCATGAAACTCATGGGGATTGTAGAAGATGTTCCCATTCGTGTTGGGTGATTCTTTATTCCTTGCACATTATCATGATCGACACAGTTGAGAACCCAAAGTGTCACGTGATCTTTAAAAGACCTTTCATCACCAATGTTAGAGCGCTAATCGATGTCACTAAAGGAATCATCACTCTTCATGTCAGGAATGATCACATTGATTTTCATGTACAAGATGCTAAGAGGAGACCCTCTCTATTTGAGTGAGTCTACGTCATGGATAGCTACAAATAGTATTGTGAAGAAGTACATGCAAGCTCTTAACAAACCTGACCCCAATAATGATGATGACATTCTTGAATATTTAAATCAACCAGAAGAGGAATGTAGTAATGACAAACATGAGACAATTGAAATAGTAAAGTATGCACCCCTAGAACATACACCAGAAGAAAAGGAAGGACATATGCCTAAACCTGAGTTGCAACATGAATTTCTAGATGATGAGGAAAGAAATGGTGGCATTATGAATTTCTCCTTGACAGAAGACTAGGAAGAGAAGCTAATAAATGAGCTCAAGTTGCATAGAAGAGCAATATGATACTCTGTTGAAGATATCAAAGGTCTGAGTCCAACTCTATGCATGCTCCATATAAACTTGTAGGAAACATCTAAGTCGCTAGTTCAACTGCAAAGGAAATTGAACCAAATGTTGAAAGAGGTGGTGAAAAAGGAGGTAATAAAGTTGTGGGATGCTGGGATCATATATCGTATTAGTGATAGTAATTGGGTCATCCCAATTCGTGTCATACCCAAGAAAGGAGGGATGATAGTCGTTAAGGGGCAAAATGGGGATGAAGTGGCAACACAAACCGTCGCAGGTTGGCGTATGTGTATCAACTATAGAAAACTAAATGTTGCCACCAAGAAAGACAATTCTCCCTTACCCATCATTGACCGAGTATTGGAATGCTTAGCCCACCATGCATATTTCTACTTTCTAGATGGATACTCAGGGTTTTATCAAGTTCCCATTCACCCCGACGATCAAGAAAAGACAACCTTTGCATGTATTTATGGCACTTATGCTTTCAAGAGGATGCATTTGGACTCTGCAATGCACCTGCGGCTTCTCATAGGTGCATGATGTCTATCTTTTTAGACTTCCTATAGGATATCATGGAAATCTTCATGGACCATTTATTTGTCCATGGAAATGACTTTGAAGGCTATCTAAAGAACTTATCTAGAGTATTGGAGCATGTGAAGAAAAGGAACTAGTCCTAAATTGGGAGAAATGCCATTTTATGGTCCAAGAAGGGATAGTGCTTGGACATAAAGTCTCTGAGAAAGGGATTGAAGTATATGTGAGCTATGTAGAAGCCATATCCAAGATTCCACCTCTAAAGTCTATGAGAGGAGTACAAAGCCTCCTAGGCCATGCAGGGTACTATAGGAGGTTTATAAAAGATTTTTCAAAGATATAAAAGCCAATGTCTAGTTTACTTGTTACAGATGAAGTTTTTGTATTCTTGGAAGATTTCCACAGGGCTTTTGAAACACTAAGGAATGATCTCAACACGAAACCTATACTCCAAGCTCTGGATTGGGGATTACCTTTTGAGATCATGTGTGATGCCAACGACTATACCATTGGAGTTGTTCTGGGGAAAAGGGAACACCAGAAACACCACACGATATACTATGCCATCAATTCCATTGATGGTGCTCAGATCATCTACAAAATTACTTAGAAGGAAATACTTGCAATAGTGTTCATCTTCGACAAATTCAGATCCTATTTAATAGGGTCGAAGGTGAAGGTGTATACAGACCACGATGCCATTATATATCTATTGTAGATGAAAGATACAAGCCCAAACTAATAAGGTGGGTTCTGCTATGGTAAGAATTTTACCCCAAAATTATTGACAAAAAGAGGACGAAAAATGTGATTTCTGACCACTTGTCAAGGATAGTGGTCACCGATGAGAACCCGCTACCGATTAATGACAACTATGTTGATGAGGCCTTGATGATGGCCAAGTATATCAAACCTAACCTACTGTGGTTCTTTGATATTTGTAACTATTAATCATGCCAACAGTTTCCACATGACATCACTTACAACCAAATTAAAAATTGTTTTCTGATATGAAGAATTACTAATGGGATGACCCGCTTTTGTTCAAAATATGTGCTAACAACCTTTACCAAAGGTGCATCCCAAAAGAAGAAGTCCCTCAGATTCTAAGTGAATGTCATTCTTCATCATATGAAGGACATTTGGGTGGATAAAGGATGACAACAAAAGTCTTACATTCTGGGTTTTATTAGCCCACGCTACTTAAGGACACTCACATGTATGTTAAGGCATGTGATGAATGTCAATGGACAGGAAACATTTCCAAAAGGAATCAAATGCCAATGTCTAATTGGATAGAGGTGCAAGTCTTTGATATATGGGGGATCAAATATATGGGACAGTTCTCATTTTCCAAGGGAAACTAATACATTCTTGTCGTTGTTGGTTATGTTTCCAAATGGTTGGAGGTTGTTGCAACCCCTACATGTGACTCCAAAGTAGTAATTAAGCTATTTGAGAAGACTATTTTTCCTAGATTCAGAGTTCCATGCACCATCAAAAGTGATAGGGGACCCCACTTTAGAGATAAATAATTCGAAGTTTTGCTAAAAACATATGAAGTAAGTCTAAAGGTGGTGACACCTTACCACCCACAAACATTAGGACAAGTAGAAGTGTCAAATGGATATATTAAAAAAATTCTTCAAAAATAGTCATTTGAACTGGAAAGGATTGGTCTATGAAGCTTGATGATGACTTATAGGCCTACTCACCTATTATAAGACTCATATAGGGACTACTCCCTACTAGATCATATATGGCAAGTCATTCCATCTACCAATAGAGCTAGAGCATAAAGCCTTTTGGGCTATCAAGTTTCTGAATATGGACCTCGATCGAGCAGGTAAGAAGAGATTTATATAACTACATGAACTAGAAGATCTAAGTCTACATGCCTATGAAATGCTTTCATCTATAAGTAGATGACCAAGGTGTGGCACAATGCCCACATAAAGAGCAATGATGTATCTGAAGGAGATAAGGTCCTTCTATTCTATTCAAGCATCCAACTACTTCCCCTAAACTCAAGTCCAAGTGGCCTGGCCCCTTTACAGTGGCTAAGATATATCCATCAGGAAAGATGGAAATCTTTAGTGAAAAGATGGGAACCTTCAAGGTCAACGATCATCATGTAAAAAGGTATTATGAAGATGAAGCATTTGCTGAAGGTCAGAACGCCAAATGGAGGACCCTCAGTCCATACCACTAGAAGAAGTTTGAAGCCAAAACAAGAGACTCAAGATAAGGACAATAAATTAAATCTTCTTGGGAGGCAACCTGAGGATTTATCATCCTTTGTTTAGCTTTCAAAGTCTTTCCCTACTGATTTTAGACATTTGATAATTTTTAATTCCTAGCTTTAACTTTAGTTCCAATAATTTTTCATGTATTTAGAACTTGCTAAGCTTGTTGGTAGTTTTATTATTCATAGAACAAATTTCAAATTTTCTTCAAAGTTCTATTCCTAAGATCTTCAAGTGTGTTCTATATTCTAGGATTTATATCCTTGAGTTTTTCAAAATTTACTTTTTGTCCTATATAAATAGAAATGAGAAAATGCATGATCTTTTCCCTTCGACCGTTGAGGATTATATTCCCTACGATTGCTAAAACTTTAGAGTCTTAGCGGCCAAGGAAGATTTATTCTTAGCAACTGAAGAGAAATCAACCTCTCTCTGAGCGACTGCAGATGTCTTGAACTCTGTGGCTACTTAAGTCTTGAACCTGCGATTGCCAACAGTTAGTCATCTCTATAACCGCTGGGTTTTTAACCCCTTAAGTATAAAACCACATTCAGTCGTTTCCCCCTCTTATCTCTCACATCAAACTTCAATAGGAGAAACCTTGGTGAAACCCTAAGTGACCAAAGTGTGACTCATACACCTACGAGAAGATGAAGTTTGACCCATACGACGATGTGGAGACCCATCCCTGCAACTAGAGAACCACCATCCACTACCAAACTCATCCACTCTTTACCGTCTCTCTCTTTCTCTCCTACCAACTAAAGGTAAACCCCTAATCCTATGCATCCTACTCACCGCATTTAACCATGCCTCCTTTCTGAGAAACCCTACCACGGAATCTATCCCCATCTATTTCTAACCTCTCAATCCTGAGAGTTAGGGTTTCTTGCATGGTCTGTTGTCGAAGCGGTGACCACCATGTTTATGCACAATTACTAGTCTCTCTCTAAACCTCTGACCGGTGTATCGTAGATTATCACGTTTGGAAAACCCTAGATCCTCATAACGTAGCTTGACGAGGAAATTTCTCTCTGCGACCATAGAGAAATTTTCTCTATGTCCAAAGAAACCCTCAACGACTACCTTATGTATGGATTTCAACGATAACCAAGCCTTCATCAACTTTCTTTGATCGATGGTTTTTCTGTGATTGTAGTGTCGTCTTCGACCAATATTTCTTAAACCTCTATCTTCATCGATCGATGGTGTACTAAACTCCATGCAACCACTACACAACACCATTCTTAGAGATTGCATAGATGATTCACACAACTTCTTTGACCAATGAAACCAATATGCTTCTTTCCTATATGCTTCAACAGTATTTCATTTAAGCAATATATGTTTTTCTTTCCTTTGCCAATAGTTTTAATATCACTCAATTCATAGAATGGCATACACCACTTCTGACTCCCTGCACAGGCAAGCCACCTCACTGGAACGGGTAGAGAAAGCCATCCAGGAAATTGACAAATTCCTTGAAATGCATCACAACATGCCCAAGGAGAAAAAGATACAAATGATATTTCAAAAGGAATGCCATGAGATATTGCTAGGGTACGAATCTCTCAAGGATGAAGATGAATAAGAGGGAACTAAAGCCAAAAATACTTCTAAATACCGACCATATGAAGACGATAAAACAATGGAAGGGATCAGGTCTGAATTCAGCAACAACTAATAAAAAGAGAGTATCTGTGAAGGTAAGGCTACAAATTAGAGGATTGGGGGAAGTGAACATGCCTGATGACTCCACAACAAGCAAGAGAATGAAATCCATTAATGCGAGAAAGAACCACATTTGAACAATTGAGGAACAATTTATATTGTTCAACCCTCAAAACCAAGATCACCAAAAAAAGTACTACATGTTTCTGACGACAAAGACGTTCAAACCTACCAAATATATAAACATGGAGGACCTTAGTGATCTAGGGTAATATGAATGAGTTGTGGAATTTTTGAAGGGGGAAATCTTGTATGTCCTATGCATGGCAGCCCAAGTATCTTTTACAAACCTAGAAGCAAAGTTCATGTCTTCACTAATCAAGATACCTCTAGAAGACAAAGAAAAGGAAGAGGCAGGGGGAGAGTTTAAGCTACAGGTGCAGATAGGAGGCAAAGAGTGCTATGTAACAGAGAAAATCTTTATCATAATAATTACTAATACAAAATAGGAAGTTAAGGCCTATATGGCATCAAGAAGTGACAAGGACATGATCGAATTTAGAAACCACAAGATGTGGGAAGGGCTGCCCAAGGAACACAAGCATAACCCCGGTAAATCCAAAGAAGCTAAGATCACTTTAGGATTTATAATATTTATCCAACAAATTGTTCCAAATCCAACATTTGAATGATATGAAATGTGAAGTGTGTCAAAAGTGGACCTTTTTCTAATTTGGTCCATGACAGAGAAAAGGCCCACAAACATTGGGAGGTTGCTCATTGATAGACTGTCCGTAGCTACTGACCAAAATATCAAGGTGAAGATGAGAGACTACTATATGGGAGGAAAAATAACACTTATTGCAGCCTCTTTCTTAAATATAGAAGATCTCATACGATATAATAAAAATGCATGATATTAAAAAATAGACTCCAAATAGTTGGTGAAAACTGGAATATTGGAACAACAAGGTAAGAAATTTTATTATAAGAAGGCCAAGTCCAACCTGCTACTCGCTATACCCGAGATGGCCTCTTATAATGCCAAAAACTAAGGTCAATATTAGATGAAATAAACAAAATGAATTCCAATACCATCAAAAGAGCAATAGAATCCCCCTCTCAAGGAGTAAAAGAAGTGCAAGAAATAGAGAAACAAAAGTCAGAGAAAAGAAATAATCTATGAATCAATCCCCGCAAAGTCGTGCCCAAGGCACTAGTATCAGCACTTCATCCACCTGAATCACAACCTAATGAGGAAGGAAGTGTGGAATAACTATTATCAACAACATAAGTTTCCCCTCATGACGAGGGATATGATGTTGCCCCCCATTCCCTATAGGAACTAGTATGGTGCCCCTGATACCTGTCAAAAAGACAGATGACCAGCCTGAGACTTTGGGCGTTAAACATGATATGAAAAAAGAGCATAAAAGGATATAGAAAGAACTTACACCACCAGCGCAACCAGACCAACTAACTCAACCACGACAAGAACCCAGAGAGGCTACACATCCAACAACTATGGAGTCACATGATGCTGCACCAACAACATCTATGAAGAACAACGACATTGACCGCCAACCTTCAGTGAAGAATTACAACGTGAATTTGATGCCATTTGTGAGAAAATGCATAATTCCTCTTAAAATACAATTCTTATTACTTCCATGCTTCTCGCACTATGAAAGTAAGTACAACACATAAACGAGAGAATGGTGACACTCCTTGAATTAATGTTGTAGGACCTCCTCAATCAATGTGAGATGATGCAAGCAATTAAGGAGGTGATGACAGAAATGAAGGAGCTCATAAAAGAAAGGGACATCATGTGCAGGGAACATGAAATCATGCACAAACAACACGAAGAAGCCCTTAAAGCAATAGAGGAAGACTACAAGATGATAGAGGAAGAACACATGAAAATAGAGGAAGAACACCAACATATGGAGGAATGGAGGACCAGAAGAATGTCAAGGTGAATCAACAACCATTCTCCATTGCAAGCATCTTTCAGTCCCTCCACCCCTGATGAATGTGAATATGAAGAGAATGCAAGCGCACAAAACATGCTCAGAGAAGAAGCAACCCAGGAGGAAGAGCAACCAGAAGCTGAAGAGATACCAACGGTCAACAAGAATGCTACACTGTAAGAGTTTGACTTAAAATCCACACCCATAGAGAACAGTCCTCTAGAGGAAAACCCCCAAATGTCAACCCGCCTAAACCACTAGAATAAAATGATAGGAAGTCAGGTAATTATGTGGATGAAGAAACGATCCTCACATTATAAGTGAGATTAATATGTCAATGGACATCTGCGATGTCTACCTCAACTTTGACGAGCACAATGAGTATCATGATGAAATTTATGATGGCAAAATGGCTGCTACACTAGCAGCACTAAATGAAGTTGTGCTTGAAACTCTGTCATCCATCGCCAAATCTGTAGAACCACCCACTAACATTGATGAAACTGAAATCTCAATAGAAGCATAGGTAACTAGGGTTTCTGAAGGTCCCGCTCCAAAAACTACAAAAGACAACGATGCTGCTGTTCCAACTACGCAATCACCAATAGTTGGGGATGACACGTCTGATGAAGATGAAAGTCGCCTGGCCTCTTTCTTTATAGGTGTTCCAAAAAGAGAACGCCAATATCTTACAGAGGAAGACAAAGGAGCAATACCACCCGCACTGCCTTGTCAAATAGAAGGAGTGGACATGGCATTGGTATCCAAGATTACATGTCAAGATGTCCATGTCCTCACTAATATTCTTGATGAAAACCTCCCCGGCATAGACATAATCTACAATAACAAAGGGGGGACTCTGACAAGGCATCACTATAGGGAAATCTTCTTACAACAAGGAAGAGTACACTAAAATCTATTCAAAGTACAATGTGCAACAACCCTGGAAGAATTCTTACATCCTAACAAGATATGACCAATATTCAATGGGATGACATATTCAACAAATAGTCTATACGGCAAACAATATTATTCAACACCAATAAAAGAGCTACAAGAAGCAGTGAAAAGAAAAGAAACAATATTCATCACCCTGTCAATTAGGACAATGAAACATTGGGCACTAACAGTAGTCGATCTATACAAAAGACACATGACCGTATTTAACAGTTGTAGTGATGAACTGCCCCATACATCTTTGGTGTTTAAGAACAAAGATGCCCGCCACGTCCAGGAAGTACCAATCCTCCTGCAACATCCCATTCAAGAAGAGGGAAACTGCCAAAAACTCGGTTGGCAGAACTTTACGATCAACACCAAGGTACCACAAGAACTATAGGGATCCGGAGATTGTGCTTTCACGGTACTTCGCATGATGGAGGAAATGAACAATGGCATACACCTTGAATATTTCTTCCATGAATATTTGCATGGCCTTCATGGAATATATGCAATGGAGGTAATATATGATCGCCTCTTCTTCAATGACCCCACAATGCCCCTAGATGTGGTACCGCATAGACTCCATACAGGGGTACCGCTACATAAAAATAAGCCATGGACAGAACAAATAAATCCCTTGTAGATAGACCCCTCTGAGCCAGAGCGAGCATCACAGTGGAAGTCATATCTCCAAACAAAGAAAGGAGTTCAAGAAAAAGGAGAGCAAGGAAAACAAGAGGCCAAAAAGCAAGTGGCTCAGCCTAAACCAACCATAGTAAATACACCCCCACACTAGTGCCTGAGCACGCCGAAGAACCACACACAACTACCCATGAAGAAGGGGAGATCAAAGAAGAAGAATGATAGGAAGTAAGACCAGATGGGCCAGCACGAGTAATATAGCCTATGTTTCTAGACTTCAATTGTGGTCTTGGAAAGATCTCTCATGGGACTCTCTTTTGCTAATCATGGATACACTAAAGACAGACTGCAACCATGGGGACATAATATTTGAGAGAGACGGAATATGTGTTTAGAACTACGGGAAACTCTTAAGGTAGGAGGCTACTTAATCATAGGAGTCATGACTGTATACTAATCTCTTCTAGAAGACACTATGCCAAATGGACACATGGATTACTATCTCTTCGTCAAAGACATCTTGACGAACAAGAACTCTTGAGAAAAGGAACACTTGAAACTTTGTCTACAGAATTCCCTACTAGACTTCATATTTCTTATGACGCCCCGACAACACCACATCGAGATAACTCAAAATAAAGCGTAGAATTAGCACTAATAATCCAGATTAATAGAAAACACGGTAAACTAAAATCGATCACATCATAACATCTCAAGCGGAAACACATCACATCTCAGTCCATAAACATTTCCACCTATTTCACATAACACATCATAAGATGTTACACAACACTATTTGGTGGCCATCATGCCACAACATGTTACATTAGATAACTTTTTCACATAAATATAAAACCATATATGTAAAACCATGGCCTAATTCCAAAACTAGCGTCGATATTCAACATCTACAAAACACCCCCAAGGACCTGAGAGTACAGGGACCACACATAGGACTTTACTACAAAACACTAGCAATATATCCAACCATTAACAGCTACTGCTCCTCTTTTTACTCATCCTCAACCACACAATCTATACCTTGTTTTGCAAGACCACCTAAAAGATGTGGAAATCCATGGGGTGAGACCAACGTCCGAGTAAGAGATATAACTCTCTGTCGTAACTATTATTAACACATGTATATTATACAAAGTAGAATTAATGTTATGAACAAATTCAACTCAATGATATGTGTAAAACTGATATCATAGATTAAGCAGTTTAGGTAACTACAATTGAGTAGTAGAATAAGTTATGCATTTAGAAGGAATATGAAGAATGTGTATAATAGTTGATTTCCCTTACCACATTATAATTCTAGAAATTAGTACAAGACATAAGGCAAAGGGTCATCCAATGTATGTCGTGTTTTAATCTTAACAAGTATACTACACAATTGCATTACATCTATTATTATGCCTTGAGGAGATGAGGTATACGAATCATGCTCCAACTGGCCCTTACTAAGTCAAAATTAGTTCCATACAAGATCTAGGAGCAGTAGGACTCCTATGATCTCCCATAACCCCAATCAGTCTGAGTCCTCCGCAGTGACATATAAAGTCCAACTACAAAACAGCCTAGTCTACCATAGTATATAGACAAAACACTAGTGAAAATTGAGTTACGACTGCAACCGCACTCCTGCCGAAGTATGACCACAGCATCCTCAAAACATATCATATAGATATATTGAATCACATCACTGAGATACATCCTCGACTATTCTCCTGACAAGGTATGACCACATCTAATCCTATTAAATGCATATACTCAACATTATACGACTCCGAGCTTCCACTAAGGGAGAACTTGTTTCACCATCTAGAAAGTACTGACCCTAAAGATAGATTTATGACACAGGGAAACTACATGATTAGGGTTTCACTTGATTAATTAAGTCAATTGGGTATCTTTTAGCATCAATCAAGTTACAACATACGAACCCTAAACAGATTCTACAAATATAAGGGTATAATCCGACTTCAGAAGATATAAAATGCTTGAGGTATAAATTTTTCACATTTTCACTTGATACCACTATCATACAAGGCCATCAACATTATCACATCACTAGGGGATATCAATCCCTCATCTCATCACTAGAGGTTATCACCTCACATTAGGAATAAAGCCTCTGCCAGGTCATAAGACCCAAACCACTTGATTCCTACATAATCATCATTATCTCATAATGCCTCATAAAGG
The DNA here is from genome assembly GCA_963693085.1 of Alisma plantago-aquatica. Taxonomy (NCBI): domain Eukaryota; kingdom Viridiplantae; phylum Streptophyta; class Magnoliopsida; order Alismatales; family Alismataceae; genus Alisma; species Alisma plantago-aquatica. The sequence goes on along the minus strand of OY856410.1, from coordinate 925,391,501 downwards.
ATCACAATCATTAGCCTGTGTCATATCAAACACACAATAACAATCACTTGCAATGATATTCATTCAACCTGAAAAATCCAACTTATATGAATAGGAGAGAGAAATAAAGCATCATCATTACATATTATCACTTTGCACAAGGTAGACAATTACATCATAGTCATATGTTAGGATTGAGGTTTCATCAACATATCCAATTAGGGTTTCTAAGACATCTCACAGCATCAACCGTAAGTATCATTACCTCCCAAATTATTGGAGCACATAGGTCAACCATCATCATTACTAGTCGACCATATGTAGGAACCATATGTCCATGGATTACCATCGATTGAAAAGAGCATTAGGTCACAAAACCATGCAACCCAAGAGGACAACACATCATGGCCGAAGAAACAATCCCAAACTAGTGACCAAAACCATCAATCCTCATACAAACAGTCAAAGGGAACCCACAGGTCAAAGACCACATCAGTGACCAAGGACACCACCAAATCCAAATGGTTGAAGGGAATCAAATATATCCAACTGTCAAAGGAAAATCATGAATCTATGTGATTAGGGTAACCAATCTATGCAGCCGAATAAAACATTTTATGCAACCAAGGACAAGGAAGCCATCATCATTCCACCAGACTTCACCTACAAGCCTTCAACTACATATAACACAACATGAAGAACATCTTAGAGATAAAACCACTCATCTAGAATGATCAGAACATGTGATTATCATCTTGGGAATTGAATCTTCAAAGGAGGAAAAACATTAAGGGAAATACATGCTCAAAATCCTAGAATCTGATCACCAAACTTAAGAAGAACAAATCATGATAAGAGAGAGATAATCATGTGTTCTAGATATGCATGGAGGACCAAAAACCTCCATCATCCTCAACATAACTGAAACATAATCAAGGAGATCAAAACAAACGTTTTAAAGTGTTCATGCAAGCACCCACTTGTCACCATCCACAAAACTCAAGAACAAGACTTACGATTTAGAAAAAGAGCTAATATAAGCAAAATTACTTCAGAATCATAAAAACTAGGACAAGATATTATCATCATGCAACATATAACCACGTTTTAGAGATAAAATGAGTTTTTCGTGTAGAAATTAAAGTGCAATAATAGTAGGTAAGCGATTTATATAACCCACCATATAAGATGGTGCAACCACCTCCAAGAAAGAAGCTCCAAAGCAAGAGAGAAACCTAGCCTGATCTCCTCCATGACCAAGCTAGTCACCACCTCAAAGGAGAAAACCCCAAAGTCAAAAAGGGTAAGATGGAGAACCAAAATCCCAAGGCCAAAAAGAACAAGAAGGGATAGAAATGGAGAAGAGTTCTTCCACTCACCTTGAGTACTACTTTGGAGAACCGAGGATTTGGCCCGAGAAAGAGGATTACTTCCATCCCAACACAATCACAATCATGAAAGTTCCATGGATTTGGCCAAGAGAAGAAGAAGAAAGAGGTAGGGTTTTACAAATAAATGAAACCAAGAGGTTGGATCACTTACCAGAGGTCAAATATTGCCAACAAGACAACAAGAGATGATGCTTCAACTCAAGATCACCACATGAAAGAGGGTCGGCCACCAAAGCTCCAAGAATGAGATCTTCTTCACCATCAAGCTTATAGGGTCGATCTTCAAATATGAGAGAGGGAAAGATGGTGCAAAAGGATCATATGCATGTGAAAGGAGGGGTACATATACCCAAAGGTAGAGAGAGGTGAAAAGGGGTTATGTGTCATGCACATAAGTGCCACATGTCCTCCTAAGAACCACCATGAAACCAATAGGTCATGAAAAACAAGAAAAACTAGAGACATCACTTGGTCCTAGATGACCATCGGCTGAAGGAAAATCAATGCACCATGCTCATGGTCAAAGAAACTCAAGTGACCAAACCAAACCCTAGGTCATCTTTGACCCAAAATGGGATTTCCATTCTTCTTCAGCCAAAGGGAACTCCGCCACACAATCCAAACACCTTCGATGGTTGAGAAAACACCAAGAAACAACAAGGATGGTCTCTAAAATGTCAAAGGCTCAAATGGTCAACATAAGGTCAACATCAACCCAGGGCATCTAAGCAAACCCTAGAAACAACACTCAACATGTCACCACTTCTCTCCTCATCAAACCAAGGTATAACAAGGCACCCTAAAGCACCATACTCTCTCTATTGATGCTAAAACATGTGAGGCACAACGAACATGTAACAAATTGCAAGATAAACCTTCAACTTGGGTAAATTGCAAATTGCAAATTGCAAATTGGTCTAAAACAACCATAACAAGCTCAAACATCAACCAAACTGGACCAAATCAAAAACATAATGTTGCCACATGCTATAAAAGAATCTCAATAGATTATATTAAGTTTTATGCATCTTATTAAGAAAATAAAACACATTCAAGCACTAATCTAGATTAGGGGCCTTACAACCATAAACCCCTAACAAGGATTTCTCCTCCGAAATCCTATGAAATAAAGAGAAAAATTCTTCCTATGCATCTCTTCTTCAAGATCCCATGTGGCTTCCTTGACACAACAATGATTCCACAAAACCTTAACCAAAATAATATCTTTCTTCTTCAACTTCTTGATCTTCCAATCCAGGATGAACATAGAACCTTCCACATACGACACATCCTCATCCAACTCAACCTCTACGGGTTGCAAAACAAACTCAGTGTTGGGGTGACACTTCCTCAAGATCGAAACATGTAACACTGGATGCAACCTGTGCAACTCAAGGTGGCAACTCCAACCTATAAGACACCTTCCCAAGACGTGCCACCATAGGGTTAGGTCCAATATAACTGGGAGCCAACTTACCCTTCCTCCCAAACCTCAACACAACTTTCCAAGGAGAGGCCTTGAGATACACTCTGTCTCCCACTTGGAACTCCAAAGGCCTATGACAATTATAAACGTATAACTTTTGTCCTTCCTGGGCTACCTTCAACTATTGTTGGATCATCTTGATATATTTAGTGGTCTGTTGTACAAGCTCATGATCCAAATGCTGATATTCACCTGTCTCATACTAACACAATGGATATCTACAACGTCTCATGTACAAAACCTCATATGGTTCCATATCAATACTTCTTTGATAATTGCTATTATATGCAAACTCTATCAAACTGAGATGTACATCCCAACTTCCCAAGAACTACAAGACACAAGCTCTCAATAGATCTTCTATAGTATAAATAGTCCTCTCAGACTATCCATCTATTTATGGGTGAAACATTGTGACGAACTTTAATTGTGTACCCATGGCTGTATGCAGATGCTCCCAAAAGTGACTGATAAACTGAGGACCTTTATCTGACACAATAGTTAACGGAATACCATGCAAATGAACAATCTCATCGACATAAACCTAAGATATCTTCTCTGCTACATATGTTGTCTTCATAGGAAGGAAATAAGTTGACTTAGTCAACCTGTCAATGATCACCCAAATGGAATCATGATCTTTGGCTGTCCTAGGAAGATCAACCACAAAGTCCATCATGATATTATCCCATTTCCACTGCGGTATTGGCAATGGTTGCAAAGTACCTAAAGGTTTTTTATTTTATGCATTAACCTACTGACACACTACGCACTTAGTGATAAACTCAACTAAATCACACTTCAAGCCATACCACCAATATAAGTCCTCCAGGTTCTAGTACATTTTAATGCTACATGGGTGCATAGTATTCATTGAAGAGTAATCCTCTTCCAGAAACAACTTCCTTAGATCATCAACATCAGGTACCACTGCTCTATCATATCAACACACTATCCCATCATCTGACTCATGGAAGCCATCACACTTCTCAATTCCAAACTCTAATTGGATATGTTGTATCGTAGTATCACCGTGTTGGACACCTTTGATTTGATGCCTCAATGTATGCTTCACGTGCTACTGTGCCAACAATCCTACTAAGAAGGACACCTCCAGTTTCACATTCATTTGATACAACATGACCAACATGTCTCTCTTATGGGGCACCGAAGAACATAACAAAGAAGACTTCCTTCTGAAAGCATCTACCACTATGTTCGACTTCCCTGGATGGTAGTCTATGGTACAATCATAGTCCTTGACCAACTCCATCTAGAACCTTTGTCACATATTCAACTCCTACTATGAGAAGATGTAATTAAGGTTCCTTTAGTCAGTTAAGATCTAACACTTCTCACCTGAAAGGTAACGCCTCCAAATTGTCAAGGCATGAACAACCGCTGCCAGATCCAGATCATGTGTTGGGCAGCTCTCCTCATATTTCTTAAGCTGCCATGAATCAAAAGAAATCATGTTCTTATCTTGCATCGGCACACAACCCAAACCATTCTTTGATTCATCACAAAAGACTATGTAACCCTTGCCTTTATCTGGAAATACTTGTAATCCTTGCCCGTGGATCCAAAAAATTTTGGAGAGTGTGAGAGATGGCAGTGAAGCTACCGATTCTCCATACATTTCTGTACGTAACAAAAATGCCCATTCCCTTCCAGACCCTTCTATAGGTTCCCCTACCTCCCTTCCACCTTTTACTCATTGCCTATAAAAGGTAGGAGACCCCCAACTGTAACCCCCACTTCATAGCCAACAACTCTCCCTAATTAGCAAAACAATATGATTCCATCTCCTCACCTTCCTCATCTCCTATGCCAATTTATTGCCCTCCCAATAAATCCCCCCATATTGGCCTACCTATTCTTAGTGTTGTTTTCCCATATCATATTAATAAGCCCTAACATTACTCTATCACACTATAATGTCAGGAGTAGACAATAGTGGCATAAGGTCCACGTTTGTCCAGGACAATAACAATACAGGGCCGAGATCGGGAGTGACCGCGGTGTGGGGTACTCAGAGGTTCTATTCTAGGAGGCGTGTTAGTAGTCCCTTGCCTAACCAGGTATTTAGACCGAATCCCACTTTTAGAAGGAATGACTGAGATTGTCATTTACCTTGATATCACCTTACTTCATACATAGGTAAAGTAAAATATGGTATTTTCCTCTATCATTCTTGATAAATCACACAGTTAAGGAACTATTGAATCAAGAGTACACTACATCCACAACATATCCTTATGAAAATATAAAATATTGACACTACATTGTTCAGTGATTTAATAAACTTAATTCCCATTAATTAGTACCTTCTACAAGATACTTGTTTCACTTATACTTCAAGAATAGATCATATGATTACTATCTTTATGAACACATTTAAATCATCATAATATGATAATAATGATGTAATCTTCACGCTACTATGTTATGTTCGTATTATTGATTAATATTGCATTAAATCATTAAATGATAATTAAGTTCGACACCCCCAACGGTATGTGATGCCTATGGTTACCTTAGGCTCACCTCTACTGTGTGATTGTTCATCCCAAATAAGGGATATTGATTGATTGATTGGTACTTTTTTGGGGGGAAGCACACCTTGTGGCAAGATGGCCACTCTGAATCAATCGGCCGACGGCTATTGATTAATTGACAGCAAAGGACATGAACTTCATGAACAAATCACAAATTGATTGACTTACTGATAGAAATTGTGCAGTTGGCCTGTCTAGACAGAAGGACTACATGTTTCGACAGTCGGGATTGATTGGACTTAAAAGTAATTGCTTAATCAATTGAAAATACTTGATTGATCATCTAAAATTTTATAATTTTTATGAATTAAAATGAGCATTGAATGATTGATTAAAAGAATATGAAATTGGTTCACTGGATCACTTATCCTTCAAATAAATCGTATGAATTACTCATTTCATGTAATAGTCATTGATCCCGTTGGAAAAATGAGCATACCGTTTATACTTATAGTTATATATTTGTCTCCTTGGCTACATACACTAATGGGAATGTTTTCCCATGTGATTGGGATCTCACAGGTACTAATGCATGATAGGTTTGATCTATCTGGTAGCGGCAGATGTACATGATGGGAAGATTGCAAGGATGGTGTTTTGTTGACCGGTGGTTTCATGTTCTCTTTTTCTTTTGCACTTGTATCAGCACGTTGAAATTTTATGACCGATTCAACTCTTAACCTCACTTGTACATATGTTTAGTATAAATGGAAAATATGATATTTTCAACCCATGATAGCAATTGTATTGTTGTTGTCACACTCCGATTATCTTTTGTGTTTTATTTTCCACGCTTTCCCCTTTTGTGTGTGTTCGGGGTGTTACAATACTAACACTGGTGTACTAGTCATGTTCTCCTTCAAAAGTTGGAAAGAATATCTACACTTCTCATCCCAGACAAACAAAGCATCTTTCCTCGTCAACTTTGTTATGGGTAGCACCACGACGCTGAAGTTCTTGATGAACTACCTGTAGTACTTGTCAAACCTAGAAAACTACAGACTCCTATCAGTGTCATCGGTTGCTTCCACTCTAATATAGACCGAAACTTCTTGGGATCCACATTCTCACCCTCAAAAGATAGGACATGTCCTAGAAAAGATACCTCCTTCATCCATAACTCACACTTGTTGAACTTAGTGTATAGTTGATGCTGCCTCAACAAGGTCAATGCCTGACGTAAATGTTGCTCATGTTGCTGACTCTCTCTGGAGTATATCAAGATATCATCTATGAACACCACTACAAACTGGTCAAGGGAAGGTTGAAAAACTCTATTCATCAAGTCCATGAATGCTTCCAGTGCATTGGTTAGCCCAAAAGGCATAACCACAAACTGGTAATGACCATACCAAGTCCTGAAAGCTGACTTGGGTATGTCATCCTTCTTGATCTACAACTAGTGATAGCCTGGCCTCAGTTCTATCTTCGATAGGACTGCAACACCTTTCAACTGATCAAACAAGTCATCTATTTGAGGCAAAGGATACTTGTTATTGATCATCACCTTGTTCAATTGTGTCTGTAATAAATGCACAACCTCATGGATCCGTCCTTCTTCAAAAATAGTAATGGAGCACCCCAAGGGGACGTGCTCGGTATGATAAAGCCCTTCTAAAGAAACTACTACAAATGCTTATTCATCTCTTGCATCTTTGTCGGTGCCATCTTGTACAGTGTTTGTTATATCGGCTGTGTACCAAGAACCAGATTGATCTCAAAATCAAACTCTCTAGGAGGGGGTACACCCTAGAACTCGTCGGGAAACACATCCCCAAACTCATGGACCACCAAAACCTCCTAGGACTCCTCACCTTAGTATCCACCACATGTGCCAGAAAAGCTTCACATTCCCGCCTCATCATCTTCTCTACCATCATAGCTGATACCAGACATGTCGGGAGAATCTTCCTATCTACTTGGAAGATCCACCAAACATCATCATCACGAAATGTCACCACCTTGGATCTACAGTCCAAGACCACCTGATACTTCTCCAAAGTATCCATTCCAAGGATCACATCAAATCCATGCATGTCGTGGTATAGGATCCACTTGAATGTTGCATCTCGAGAAATAAAGAACGCAGGATGGACACAACTCCCGCAACTCAGAGGAACCAACCATAGTGGTTTCTAAATGAATACTATCATGTCTATGACAAATAGGCAAAGAACAAATAGAAATCACTTCTCTAGTGATAAAAGAGTGTGTTGCACCCAAGTCAACCAAAATAGATATAAAGTAGGAAGAAGACAAATCATAATGAAATAACTCCATCTTACCTATCCTGATTGGGTTAACTACTCAATTTGGGTGACTCATGGCATAGAATCAAGCTATTTCCTGTTGTCACCCTCGTCCTCTGCTAGCTTGCCCATATGAACTAGCTTGTGATGTCTAACCACATCTCATCCTCCACTACTTCTAAATTGTTACTGTTGTGACCCTTGCTAACCCTGTCTCGACTGTTGTGTCACCTCGTCATCCTTCATAGGACATGCCCACCTCATATGCCCTAGTTGTACACACTTGTGACAAGTCATGGTCTCAAACTGTGGCCTAGATGGTCCCGTTAGTGACACTGGTGTAGCACTATGAGCTCCTGCCGGCAGAAAGGTACAAACTTTTTCCTTGCTTGGCAACCACTGAGACTGAACCACTGACATCTGTTGTGATTGAGGTGTTAAAACCCTAGGCTTCTTGAAGCCTCCAGACGATTGTCGTTGATACCGTGCATATCTCTTCTTGGCATTCGCCTCTCGCTTCTCCACAACTGACTATTCTATCCTCTTGATATACTCCATGAATGTGGAAAACCTCTCTTTGTTCTCTGATGTTGACACCAGCATCATCAACTCTGAGATCAAAACCTTCTCAAAATGTATGATCCTCTCCTTATCTGTAGCTTCCATATGCAGACAGAACCTCAGAACCTCCATGAACTTGGCTTCATACTCGTTGATCGACATAGATCCTTGCTGGATCTTCTTAAACTGCATGATCTTCTCATCCAGGTAGGTCATCGAGAAGTATCGGCTCACAAACTCTCACCCAAACTCCTCCCAACTAATCACAACACCAAGCCTCTTCTCCTCCCCAATGGCCCACCAATGGCCAACACTGCCCTTCAACAGGTACACTGTGTCCTTCACCTTATCCTCCTCAGGGACATTGAGGATCCTGAAGGCCTTCTCCAACTTGGTGAACCACATGTCAACGTCTTCCAGATATTCCCTACTAACATACTCCAATGCCCACACATGCCTTAACCTCTCAAAGGTCTTCATAGAATTCTAGAATTCTGTACTGGGGCCATCTTCCCTAGCTTGGGGTACAAGCATACTATCCTCCATATGCATCATTGCGGCCATGAACTGTCAAAACATGGACTGAAAAGCAGGATTGGGCACAATTTCTAGGTTGAACCAAGGCTCCTCATGAACTCCATCAACCATTTCCTACCTCCTAGAACCACCTTCTGGTGCAACAACACTTCTCTAGGCATGTTCTTCGTGTCTTCAGACATATTTTTTCTTCTTTTCTTCTTCTTTTTCTACATAAGTAGAAGTTACCATTAAATATGTCGAAGGACACTAGAATAGACACAATGTTATATGTCCCTATAGACTCAGTAAACTTAGAGCTCTAATACCAATCAAAATATAATTCCCCAATGACACCACATCATGATAGCTCAAAATAAAGTGCAGAATTAACAATAATAATCCAAATTACCAGAAAACACGGTAAATTCAAACCTATCACATCAAAACATCTCAAGCTAAAACATATCACATCTAATTCCATAAACATTTCCACCTATATCACATAACAAGTCATAAGATGCTACACATCATTGTTTGGTGGCCATCATGCCACAACCTATTAAATGTGACAACCTATTCACATATATACAAAGCCATATCTATACAACCATAGCGTACTATAAAAACCTTCTTTGATATACAACATCTACAAAACACCCCAAGGACCTAAGAGTACAGGGACGACACATAGGACTCTACTATGAAACATTAGCAACATATCCAACCTTGAACAAATGCTGCTCCTCTTGTTGCTCAACCTCAACCGCACGATCTCTACCTCACCGTGCTTGACCACCTAAAAGATGTAGAAACCCACAAGGTGATACCAATGTACCAAAAAGAGATATAACTCTCTTCGACAATTAATATTAACATATGTAGATTGTAAAGAGCAAATTTAACATTATGAATAGATTCATCTCAATGATATGTATAAAATTGATATCATATATTAAGTAGTTTAGGTAACTACAACTGAGCAGTAGAATAAGTTATGCATTTAGAAAGAATATGAAGAACATGTATAACAGTTGATTTCTCTTGCGACATTATATTTCAAGAAATCAGTACAAGAGATACGGAAACGGGTCATCCAATGTGAGTAGTGTTTTAACCCTAACCAAGTATACTACACAAGTGCATTACATCATTTTTTATGCCCTGAGGAGATGAAGTATACCAATCATGCTCCAACTGACCACTGCTAAGTCGAAATCAATGCCAGCAGTCGACCTCTTATGATCTCCCACACCCTCGGTCAGTGCGAGTCTGCCACAGTGACATATAAAGTCCAACTACAAAACAGTCTAGTCTTCCACGGAATATAGGCATAGAACTAGTGAAAACTGAGTTACAACCAAAACCACACTCCTACTGAGGTATGAGTGCAACCGTCCTCAAAACATATGATATACACATAGTGAATCACATCACTGAGATACAACCTCGACTGTTCTCCTACTAGGTTATGACTACAACAAATCATATGAATTGCATATACTCAATAGTATACGACTCTGAGCTTCCACTAAGGGAGAACTCCTTCACCATTCAACAAGTACTGACACTGAATATGGATCGTAACTACATGATTAGGGTTTCACATGATTAATTAACCAATTGGGTATCTTTTAACATCAATCAAGTTACAATGTATGAACCCTAAATAGATTCTACAAAGATAAGGGTATAATACAACTCAAGAAGATATCACACGAATGAGATATAAATTTGTCACATTTTCAATTGACACCACTGCCATTCAAGGCCATTAACATTATCATATCACTAGAGGATATCAATCCCTGACCTCATCACTAGATCTTAACACCTCACATTAGGCATAAAGCATCTACCGGTTCATAAGACCCAAACTACATGATTCATGTATAATCATCATTATCTCATCAAGCCTCATAAAGGCCCACAATCATTACCCTATGTCATATCAAACACATAATAGAAATCACCCACTATGATATTCATTCAACCTGAAACATTCAAGTTATACGAACAAGAGAAAGAAACAATGGATTATCATTACACACTATCAATTTGCACAAGGTAGACAATTACATCATAGTCACGTGTTAGGGTTAAGGCTTCATCAACATATCCAACTAGGTTTTCCAAGACATCATATAGCATCAACCCTAATTATCATTGCCTCCCACATTTTTGGAGCACATTGGTAAACCATCATCATTACTAGTTGACCATAGATAGGAACCATATGTCCATGGATTTCCACGAGTCGAGGAGATCATTAGGTCACATTACCATGCAGTCGAAGAGGACAAAACATCATGGCCAAAAACACAACCCCAGACCAGTGACCAAAACCATCAATCCCCATACCAACAGTTGAAGGGAACCCATAGGTCGAAAACCACTTCAGAGACCAAAGGCACCACCAAATCCAAACGATCGAAGCGAATCAAATAAATCGAGATGTCAAAGGAAAATCATCAATCTATGCAACTGAAGGAACCAATATATGTGATCCAATTATACATTAAGGAAACCATCTCATTCGACCCAATTTCACCTTCAAGCCTTAAACTACATAAAACACAACATGAAGAACATCTTAGATATAAAACTACTCATCTAGCATGATCAAAATAGGTATTTATCATCTTGGAAAACTAAAACCTCAAAGGAGAAAAAACATTAATGGAAAGACATGCTCAAAGCCCTAGAAACTGATCACCAAACATAAGAAGATCAAACCATGACTAGATAGAGATAACCACACGTTCTAAATATGCATGGAGGACCAAAAACCTCCATCATACTCAAGATAACTAAAACATAATAAAGAAGATCCAAACAAACATTTTAAAGTATGCATGCAAGCACTCACTTGTCACCATCCACAAAACTCAATAACAAGAACTAGGGTTTAGGGAAAAGAGCTAATCTAAGCAAGATTACTTCAGAATCATAAACCCTAGAACAAGATATTATCATCTTGCAACATATAACCACGTTTTAGAGATAAGATGGATTTTTCATGTAGAAATTAAAGTGCAATAATAGTAGGGAAAAGAGTTATCTAACTTGCCTTACATGATGGCGCAACTACCTCCAAGAAAGAAGCTTCAAAGCAAGAGAGAAACCTAGCTTGAGCTCCTTCACGACCGAGCTAGTCACCACCTTAAAAGAGAATAAAACCCTATTTCAAAAAGGGCAAGAAGGAGAACCAAAATCCCAAGGACAAAAAAGAACAAGAAGGGATAGAAAGGGAGAAGAGTTCCTCCACTCAACTTGAGTACTACCTTAGAGAACCAAGGATTTAGCCCAAGAAAGAGGAGTACCTCCATCCCAACACAAGCACCACCGTGGAAGCTCCATGGATTCATCCAAGAGAAGAAGAAAGAGGTGGGGTTTTAAAAATAAAAGAAATCAAGACGTTGGATCACTTATTAAAGATCAAAGATCACCAACAAGGTAACAAGAGATGATGCTTCAACTCAAGATCACCACATGCAAGAGGTTTGGCCGCTAAAGCTCCAAGGACGAGCTCTTCTTCACCACCAAGCTTCTAGGGTCGATCTCCAAAGATGAGAGACAGAAAGAAGGTGCAAACGGATCATTACATGTGAAAGGAGGGCTACATATACCCAAAGGTAGAGAGAGGTGAAAAGGGGTTAGTTGTCATGCACATAAGTGCCACATGTCCTCCAAAGAAGCACCATGCAACTAGTAAAACCATGCATGCAAGATAGGGTGTGAAAAACAAGAAAAACTAGTGACCTCAATTGGTCTAAGATGACCATCGGTTGAAGGAAATGCAAGGCACAATGCTCTTTCTCAAAGACAGTCAAGCGACCAAACCAAACCCTAGGTCATCTTCAACCCAAAAAGGGAGTTACATCCTTCTTTGACCGAAGGGAACTCCTCCACACACTCCAACCACCTTCTACCACAGAGAAAACATCAAGAAACATTAAGGATGGTCGTTGAAAGGTTAAGGATTCAAACGGTCAACATAAGGTCAACATCAACCTAGGGCATCTAAGCATTCCCTAGAAATAACACTCAACATGTCACCACTTCTCTCCTCATCAAACCAACGCATAGAAAGGTTCCCCATAGAACCATCCTCTCTCTCATGATGCTAAAACATGTGACACACATCCAACATGTGACAAATTGCAAGATAACTCTTCAACATGGTTAAATTGCAACTTGTTCCAAAACAAGCATAACAAGCTCAAACATCAACCAAACAGGACCCAACTGAAAACATAATCTTGTCACATGTTATAAAAGCATCTTAAGAGATAGATTAAGGTTTAAACATCTTATTATGCAAAGCAAGCACATTCAATCACTAAGCTAGGTCATGGGCCTTACATTTCTACCTATTCTCCATGACAACCATTGCACTCTCCTAGTGATAAACGTCAAAGTAAAGATGGCAGTCTTGTTCAACAGTTCAGTCTCAGTCTTTACACTCAACAAATACACAAACATGACTACTCTGAAGTCCCCACTAGAGGAGAAAGCAAACAGATGCACGGAAGAAATCATAGATATGATTTGCAAATTCAGCAAGGGGTATAAATTTGTTGCCAAAAAGGAATTATAAAAGACTCAATTCTGCCACAGGATCCCCCAACAAATCATAAAATTAAACAACTGTGGATTTTAATGTTTGGAGTGGACTACAGTTGTAGCCTTAAAGGATGCCAAAATAGAAAGATTGCAACACAAACTCTATCACACACTCTGTGGAGGATATGCTGACATGTTACTGCAATCCATTTGGGCAATCTAGGAACAACCACATCAAGAATAAACTCCACCCGTTTATATCAACTCATTAACTTTGACACTCCAGGACGGATAGTATGATATGTTTGGGGGAAGTTATAAATGATCACGAGAGGTACCTTTTTCACAAACTTTCCTCATTTTTGAAGGTCAATCCTTTAACTTCAATGTTGAACATACTCTTTTTGAGAAAAAAATTGGAAAATTTTGAAAAATTTTCAATTTCTGTTCATAAATTACAAAATATCTTTAGAAACATTTTACAACAGGAACAATTTTGGGATCCATTTATTTGGGGTTTATTCATTTCTCCCACTTCTAGACTTGTTTGTCCTCATGCTTCTCTATAGCGTAATCATCTTAAGAATGGTGCAAATGGGCTACTAATTCACATAAAAGAAAACAACATGATACTACACTTTTATACCATTCTTATAGCAAAATATTATAGAAAGTGAAAGAACACTATTGAGACAAAGATTTCCTAGAAATAAGGAGAACTCAATCTACTGAACTCCTGATCAATCACCCTAGCCTTGTAGTATAGGTTGGAAAGTATACACCTCCATCAAGATGGGGAAACAACTACCCCTTCTAGTTCAAAAATCCCCGCCTTGGGATTAAAACAGGCTCAATAGCCTGAAATTTCCTTGAAATCCAACAATCCCGAAGCCTATGAGAAAAATAAGATTTGAGAGGAATAAAATCATGAGAGTTGTTCCCGGGAAGATGCTAGAGGACTCTGCTCGGCCAGTATACCACTACACACAAGAATGAAGATATGTTGTGCTCGATAGTGGAGTCCTGAAGCCAACTGTTACACACCTACATTCCAAAGTGAACCTCACACAACCACCTGACATTACATCAAGGTCCAATCAGGCGAGACTGTCTATCTGACAGCAAGCATGGTTGAGCAAACCTGAGAAAAGAAGGAAACACTTCATCTTTAGCCCACCCCAACAGAATAGCTAGGTCATCCAAAAATAAATAAAAATTGGGTGTGAAATCTACCCCTAACAGGAATCATTTATGAGTACCGCTAGGAACTAAGGCCGGGAGGCTATTGTGAGTGGGAGTCCTTTACTACAAAAGATTGTAGCAGGTGCAAAAAGTTATTCAACTTTGGAAATAAGGGAATGGAATTGGGTCTCAACATGTGAACCAAGCTAGACACACAGGTTTTGATGTAAGGATGACATAAGTTTGTGGTAGCGAGTTTATTGTTTGAAAACAACTCAAGCGTGTCATTCGATGCTTTAATTCTATTTATTAGCTTGAGTTCAAGCTAGACTCTAAGTTTTGAGGAGTTGATAACATCCAATTTTTTTGTATATTTGAGTGCCTATTTTATCCTCATAATGTCATCACTTTTATGTTTTATCTAGATAAATCTAATTGTCTTTAGCATGGCCTTCTATGACTACCTAAACTCACTCGTTCCTCTAGTTTACATTGAATACACACCTCATTAGTCGCTACACCTAAGTCTAGCTCAACGATTGACAAAGAGAGCACCGAGTTAACAATCACTGATGATTCATCTCTACAGTCGCTAAGCATCTATTGCCTCTGTGACAGATGAAGGCCTGCTACCCTGTGACTAATGAAGGCCTGCTACCCTGTGACAGATGGACCAGTAAGGTCACTTCACAGTGGTCGTAACAAGACACAATCTCAACGATTAAAGGACTTCTCGGTCTAGCGGTCGATGACTGACACACGCTGTATGATCGTCGAAGCTTCACTATGATTAGCGATCAAAGAAGAGTTCTTCTCTGTGACCGATGAGGGATCATAATCTCTGCGATCAATGAATTCTTAAGTCGGTTACCAGAGCCTATAAATAGGCCCATGATTCATCTAACGAGGGAGGGGGATAACATTTTGGAGAAGAAGAAGTGTTGTTGCATTCTAGAGCCATGCGTCGTTAATCCCTTTGGTCTTGAATCTACAAAGATGAGAGTTAGAGGAGAGAGAAGATCTGCACTACCACCATCATCTTCAACCTATCCTTCTAAAGAAGGATTCACCACTCGTCATAGTTCATCCCGAATCTAGATATGATGAAGAAGTGCTCTAGTCATGGTCGTTGAGATAATAGTTGGTGTATCCCCCTTCTTCCCTTCTAGATCTGTTCGACTACCTACATCTACTTTGTTGTTATGTATTATGCCCCTCCACATTTGTAAATTTGTAATACTACTGTTAATATGAGTGGCTAAACATATTGCTTGGGATGGGAGTAGCCACAAAGTCTCTTTCCCAATATGTATGTACTTACATCCATTTGAAATATATATGCTCCTAGTAATGGTTATATCCATACACTTGTTCTTATTTGTTCACTTGTATGATTAGCTATCATCTTGTGATGTTTGATTGTTAGTGCCTCGAAAAAGTAGCACTAATCATATCTAAGTGTTATGAAGTTGCATGAATGTATGAGAATGTTGGAATCTTTAAGCTAACGATCATGTGTTTATTTTGTAATTGTTTATTTTCCATCTTGAGAAAGAGACAACCTTATAATCTAGATCTATCCTAAGCTCAAGAGTGGAGGAAATAGACATCTATAATGATTGCTTATAACCTTGTTAAGGGTATGCTATGAGTGTGAGTAATGCATGTTGGTGAGAGACCTTAGTTGATGAAGCCAGATCCAAGTTCCCTTTCATATTTGTTACAACACGCTTGCTTTCTTTTGTTCTTTTGTTTTGCTTTATTAACTTTATTTTACTTGTTTTACTTGGTTGAAGTATTATCATTCCGTAATCTACTTTGTTGGTTGGTGTAACTGAGACAATGATCTACGTTCTTAGCACTGACCACCCTTGTCCCTATGAATCGACCCCGACTACTACATCGGACCCCTTATAATAGTTGTAGGGGGATGAATGTGGTTATAAATTTAAAAATTTGACTATGCTAGATCTACTGCTTTTAAGATGTGTGATTTAGACTGGTCATACTGTGATATGGTATCTCCACAATAATACGCACAAATATAATGTGGATGGCTGAGTTAAATTCCTTTTATAAGTCTTTAGATTGGCTTCCCAATATGGGTGTCCATTATGTTGTCTATATTTGTACTTAGTTTTTTTGTCAACATCCGTACTTATCTTTTGTTGTTGTAATTTACATATATACCAATGAATTTAATATCATTTCCGATCCTTCCATACTTTAACTAGCTGTCTCATCTTTCTCTATCATTCCAAAATAAAAAGCAGGTTGAAATTCATATTAATACACGACGTTTCCCCACGTTTACAAATTTGCACTAATATATCATTATTCTTACAAACACAACAAAGTTATACATGATTTACAAATTCTATAAACAACACATGAAGAAAGCATGTTCTTTCAACCAACTATTGTTTTGCATAGATTTATTAGTCTTTTGATGGTGAATTGACATAGTACGGAAAAATATTTTAAATATACATGATGTATACAATTTTACATTTTTGAACTAAATTTTGTCAACTATCCATTCATATTTTTTTCCACTCACAGAATTAGTATAGGAGAAGAAGTTATTGAAATGCCCACAATGTATGTTGTGTGATGAATATGTAGCTTTAGTTGATGAACCATGTACATTTCATTTTGTTTAGAAATGATGATATATTTGTCAATATAAAGAAACATCTTGTAGTTATATGAAATTACAAAAAAGAAATATAGAATATTATTTTCCAGTAATCTCTAACTCTATCAATTCCATTTCTTTCTCTTCCATCACTTCAATTGGGTTTATATTGTATGCAAAACAAACAACAACTCACTTTTCTACGTATATGTCCGTATTCTTTCCTCTCTCTTTCAGTCTCTCTCTATCCCTAATTACTATATAATCCGTGTGCCAATTTAATAAAAACGAGAAAAAAAATTCTGCCAATCGAGCTGACATATTAATGTTTATTTCTGTCTCAATTTACTTCACTTTCTCTGTGCCACTATCTATCTACACTTACTTCACTTTCTTATTACCAAAAACATTAATAAAATTCTATAATTACCATAAGTGAACCCCAACTCCTCTAAAATCTCTCTCTACTACAGATTTTTGGTGCCAACTAATGGTAATAATATAAAAATATTACATACGACTAAAAAGCAAGTTCGCCAATGATGCCAAAGTAGAAAACATGGTGTTTTGATGTGCCTCCCCATTTCAAGCCTAAATCGAAACTTATTACATTCCTGGTCTCCCCTTTTTTTTCCGCTCTGTGTCTATTCAATTGTCTTTCTTTCCAATTTACAATTCAACACAATAGAAAATAGTAGGATGCTTACACGAATATCATTGACTCTAAACTCACTCACTCTCTCTCTCTCTTGGTAAAGGGATGTTGTGATAATTACATTCGTAAATAAAACCATATCTATAACTTGTTCACACAAATATAAAACCATATCTATAAAACCATGGCCTACTGCCAAAACTAGCGTCGATATATAACATCTACAAAACACCCGTAAGGACCCGAGAGTACAGGGACCACACATAGGACTTTATTACAAAACACTAGCATTATATCTAACCTTTAACAACTACTGCTCCTCTTGCTACTCATCCTCATCAACACGATCTCTACCTTGTTTTTCACGACCACCTAAAAGATGTGGAAATCCATGGGGTGAGACCAATGTCAAAATAAGAGATATAACTCTCTGCCGTAACTATTATTAACACATGTATATTATACAAACTAGATTTAACGTTATGAACAAATTCAACTCAATGATATGTGTAAACTGATATCATAGATTAAGCAATTTAGGTAACTATAATTGAGCAGTAGAATAAGTTATGCATTTAGAAGGAATATGAAGAATGTGTATAATAGTTGATTTCTCTTACCACATTATAATTATAGAAATTAGTACAAGAGATAAGGCAAAGGGTCATCCAATGTGTGTCATATTTTAATCTTAACAAGTATACTACACGACTACATTACATCTATTATTATGCCTTATGGATATGAGGTATACCACTCATGCTCCAACTAGCCACTGCTAAGTCAAAATCAGTTCCATACAAGATCTAGGAGGAGTAGGACTCCTATGATCTCCCACAACCCCAGTCAGCCTGAGTCCTCCACAGTGACATATAAAGTACAACTACAAAACAGCCTAGTCTGCCATGGTATATAGACAAAACACTAGTGAAAATTGAGTTACGAATGCAGCCGCACTCCTGCCGATGTATGACCACATCCATCCTCAAAACATATCATATACATATATTTAATCACATCACTGAGATACGGCCTCGACTACTCTCATGAAAAGGTATGACCGCATCTAATCCTATGAAATGCGTATACTCAACAGTATACGACTCTGAGCTTCCACTAAGGGAGAACTTGTTTCACCATCTAGAAAGTACTGACCCAAAAGATAGATTTATGACACAGGGCAACTACATGATTAGGGTTTCACTTGATTAATTAAGCCAATTGGGTATCTTTTAGCATCAATCAAGTTACAACATATGTATCCTAAATAGATTCTACAAATATAAGGGTATAGTCCAACTTCAGAAGATATAAAATGAATGAGGTATATATTTGTCACATTTTCACTTGATACCACTATCATACAAGGCCATCAACATTATCACATCACTAGGGGATATCAATCCCTCATCTCATCACTAGAGGTTATCTGTAACGACCTCCCTTCTAATAATAATACAACCATAGTGGAAGCATTGCACATAATGGAGATCGTGACAATTGTGGACTGATATCATTAATCAAGCAAAATCCATAGAATAAAAGGAAAAACCACCAAGGTGCCTTATTACAAGCCATAAACAAAAGATTCTAAGTCCAACATAAAAGAGTTCAAAGAATGAAACTCCAACATAACATAACAAAAAGGAACGACATCTATCTAGAATGGCACCCCACCAAGTAGGATTCACGAACTATCCTTGAGCTTGAGCTGTCGTCCCTGAAGTCTACCTCTTCTCCTCGTCTGCGGACATCTCGTCCCCAGCCCATGCAAGGCAACGTAAAACTATGTGAGTGGCACTGAGCAGTTATATAAGAAAATAAATTATAATTGAAAAGGCATGCGAAATAGCTTGGAACATAATTACATAACCTAATTAACATGATTGCATGAGAACATGATTAACTTAACATGATTTCATAATAAGATGGTTTTTACTTGAGTTGATGTAGTCCCACTCCTGATTTGCACCCACAGTGCTCATAAGGCCATTTAAGGCTGACATAAGGCCAATCAAGGCTCACATAAGGCCAATTAAGGCTCACATAATGCTCCCACAGAGCTCATAAGGCCAATTAAGGCTCACATAACATGATTGAGGGGACTATATCAACATACATGGTTTAATACACTTGAACATAGTTATCATGATTTCTTGATCAATTAGCATGACAATAATTCATAATGTTCAAAATGAAAGCATATTCATTAAGACAGTAGAAAATGTAAATTCATAGGATTTGCATGGTTTTCATAAGCATAAATCGAATAATAGCATAGTTGCACATCATTGAGTAATCATAACAATATAAATGAATAATGTAAACCCATAACCCTAGAATTATACTCAGTGTGCATGATCCACTCACCTGATCCTGAAGAGTTATACTAACGGTAGATGCAGTCCAGATCAATCCTAATATCCTGTGAATAATATAATTATGAATTAATTACATATGCTTAACATAGGTGTATCATTCTCTAATTAAATTTGGAATTAGGTTGATAATCTAGGTCTGAAACTAGGCCCATTGGATAGATCTCGAAAAACTGATCAAAAACCATATATGGATCGTCCCAATCTGAGCTCTAGATTATTTTCTATGATTTATTAAAGTTGAGGCTAAAACTGACCAATCAGAGGCGAGGAAAATCCATTTAAGACATTTATGAGAAATCCAGAAATCAAGGCTCGAAAGATGACTTTGCCCTCAAATTATCTAATTGAGACTGGAGGCGTGACAGGGCAAAAGAGTAAAAACATGTTAGGACAACTCTCATTCGTATTGATATTGGAAGTCACTGAAAGGTCGAAAGTACCCCAACTATGTGTGACACGTTAAGTCAGACTGTGCGGGTACATAGGTCAAAACTATGCCAAGCTTCTTCTTACCTTGGCCATGGCTTGCGAACGACTCACCTGGAGCTTTGGAGTTCCGATCAAAAACAGAGATTGGTAAGGATCGTGACTGGGAAACCTTTCCAGTGCCTTCGTCTTTCTTTTCCGAGTTTGGCAAGCTCAGGAACAAGGGGTGAGGTGGATGGAGGTATGAGAACGGCAGGCCACCATGGCCAGAACAGGGGAGGCAACTCGGATGATGAGTTCTGGTCAAACAACAATGGAACAGCATTGCTGAGGGCATGAAAAGCTTCGGACAGGTTTTTGGAAGGTAAAGGAGGGGTTTTCGTGGCCTAAGCATAGTCGAGAAGCCTGACCGGAGATCGGGTGGTGCCGTTCCGAGGCTGGGTTCATGGGTACAGAATTGGGGCGGATCGCACGACCTAACGAGATGAGGAAATCATAGAACAGGGCATGTAGATGGTTACCTAAAGAAGAATCGAACTGGGAGGTGCTGATCCTTCCGCTCGAGCTCGCCGGCGCCGCCGAGGTAGATCGACTCCGTGGTGGTCCCTCAGTTGAGCTCGGCCCAAATTGGCGGCGGAGGAAGGTCGAGCGATGCCTGAGTGTGCTTCCTAACTCACTAGCTCTTGGTGCGATGGTCCCTCGTGACCTGGAGATGGTGGCGCCGTCGATGAAGGAGGAAGGTCAGTTGGGCATTTCCACTGTGAGTGCTTATAGGGGTTGATCTAGGGCTCTCTAGGCTCGCAGAGATCTCCCGGTTCTATTGGCGTCGAGATAAAATGAAACCGTTGAGGAGAGAGGGCAATCATCGGGCGAATAGTTTGGGGTTCTGTTCCCCTTTCCGCGCGGACAAAGCGGGAGGTTAGGGATGAGGTCCGTTCCCTCAGATCTCCATCCAACAGCTCACTAGGAGCCCGGTTCATTCAAGCTGCGCGTGACGCACAAAAGGCTAGAACTTTGGTCAAATCGTGAAAATCACATGCATTATTAAGTTGATTACTCAAATAAATTGCATTATCTACTAATTTCTTCCTAATAACATTTGGGGCATCTAGGATTATCCAAATCTAACCAAATTTGATATACAAGCTAATTCGACCATGAGGAATCTAATTATCCAATTAGATTTAGGATATGAGTTAGGGAAACATGTGTTTTACATTATTAGTTACTTAGGGTAATTAACACATTAATAATCATTGCAAGGGAATTTTATTACCAAAATCCGAGGGGAGCTCTATTATTATTTTATCTACTCACATACCAATCAATGGGATGCAATTTATATGTATGTGCTCCGAAATTATCAATTAACCCCTAAGTAGTCATTATTGCATAATTAGGGTTAAATTCTCATGCATTATTCATGACATTGATATGACCAATTATTTATGTAATTTCATCCATTCAATATCCACTTGGCACATTTAGCTCATTTTGAAATACAAATTAAGCATGGTTTGTACTTAAGTCATCATATGAAAAATGGATTCTTTCAATTTAGGATTTCACCTTTATTAAATAATAAAAAAATTTTGGGACTAAAATTTGAGGGTCTTTACAACCTACCCACCTTATAGAAATTTCGTCCTCGAAATTTTTATGCCATATAAAAGTACTACCCACCTTAGGGTTTCACATATATGTACTCTAACTTATTGTCTGATCATAACATTTCATAAGACAACACTAAGCATAATCATGATATGGTATTAACACGGATAACTTTTGCATTATTTCTAACATGACTGGTAAAACTTAACAGGTGCATGAGTTTCTAATTAAATCTGAAAATTAAACTTTACCTTCATCAACCACCATAGAAAAAACCCTAGGTTTCCTTTTCTCTAGGGGACCTGGGTTTGGGTATTGGCCTGCTCCTTTCTTTGCAGCTAACTTAGGGCATTTGTCCTTGAAGTGCCCTTCTCCTCCACAGTAAAAGCAAACACCTAAGCCCAACCTGCACGGTCCTGCATGGGATTTTCCACACTCGGTGCATGCATCCCTAACTGGGGGATTCTCAGGGGCCTTGCGCTTCTTGTGATCATTGTGGTGTCGGTCCCGATTGTTGTAGTCGTAGTGGTGACGTTGTCCATTATGGGAGTTCTTCTTCCAAGTCCTCCCTGGGTGATCCTCGAGCTCAAGTGCCGCATCTAGGGCTTCCTGCATCGTCTTGTGGCCTCGTCCAGAAAGTGAGTAGCTGAGATCATCCTTGAGACCTCGAATGAACTTCTTGGCTCGCCTCAGCTCAGTCATCTCGGTCCCGTACTTCTGGAGGATGCGAAACTTCATTGCGTACTGGGTGACAGTCATGTCGCCACATTGTCGCAGATGAAGGAACTCTAACTCCTTCTTGTCCATCATCACTTCTGACACATAGTGGCCCTTGAAAGCTTCTACGAACTCCTCCCATGTGAGTAGCTCTTCATTTGGGTCTCTGGCGTCACGGAAGTTCTCCCACCAAACGCGAGCTGGTCCTCTAAGCATGTGAGTCCCAAACCTGACGCGTGACTCCTCGGAACATTCCAGGTCATGGAAGCAATGCTCCAGGTTGCGAATCCAGGCCTCAGCCTTACCTACAACATCCAGCTCTTCTTCTCCCGCAAACGTCTCAGGTTTCACCTTGAGGAAGTCTATTAAGGTGACTTCATTCCTCCTCTGATGACGGCCTCCCATTGCATCAGATAGAGCTCTGACCAACATATTGTATGATAGGGGAGGGTCTTCTCCATGGGGGTTCTCCTCGTGCTCAAAGTCATGATCACTCTCTCCATCAGAGTGAGGGGGTGACTTGTCATTCTCAGGGCGACGCTTAGGGGCCATCTGAAATAGGAAAGGAGACTTAGATAAGCACATGGAGTGACACATAAGATCCTACTATGGTGGCCATTCTAGGATTGCTCTGATACCATTTGTAACGACCTCCCTTCTAATAATAATACAACCATAGTGGAAGCATTGCACATAATGGAGATCGTGACAATTGTGGACTGATATCATTAATCAAGCAAAATCCATAGAATAAAAGGAAAAACCACCAAGGTGCCTTATTACAAGCCATAAACAAAAGATTCTAAGTCCAACATAAAAGAGTTCAAAGAATGAAACTCCAACATAACATAACAAAAAGGAACGACATCTATCTAGAATGGCACCCCACCAAGTAGGATTCACGAACTATCCTTGAGCTTGAGCTGTCGTCCCTGAAGTCTACCTCTTCTCCTCGTCTGCGGACATCTCGTCCCCAGCCCATGCAAGGCAACGTAAAACTATGTGAGTGGCACTGAGCAGTTATATAAGAAAATAAATTATAATTGAAAAGGCATGCGAAATAGCTTGGAACATAATTACATAACCTAATTAACATGATTGCATGAGAACATGATTAACTTAACATGATTTCATAATAAGATGGTTTTTACTTGAGTTGATGTAGTCCCACTCCTGATTTGCACCCACAGTGCTCATAAGGCCATTTAAGGCTGACATAAGGCCAATCAAGGCTCACATAAGGCCAATTAAGGCTCACATAATGCTCCCACAGAGCTCATAAGGCCAATTAAGGCTCACATAACATGATTGAGGGGACTATATCAACATACATGGTTTAATACACTTGAACATAGTTATCATGATTTCTTGATCAATTAGCATGACAATAATTCATAATGTTCAAAATGAAAGCATATTCATTAAGACAGTAGAAAATGTAAATTCATAGGATTTGCATGGTTTTCATAAGCATAAATCGAATAATAGCATAGTTGCACATCATTGAGTAATCATAACAATATAAATGAATAATGTAAACCCATAACCCTAGAATTATACTCAGTGTGCATGATCCACTCACCTGATCCTGAAGAGTTATACTAACGGTAGATGCAGTCCAGATCAATCCTAATATCCTGTGAATAATATAATTATGAATTAATTACATATGCTTAACATAGGTGTATCATTCTCTAATTAAATTTGGAATTAGGTTGATAATCTAGGTCTGAAACTAGGCCCATTGGATAGATCTCGAAAAACTGATCAAAAACCATATATGGATCGTCCCAATCTGAGCTCTAGATTATTTTCTATGATTTATTAAAGTTGAGGCTAAAACTGACCAATCAGAGGCGAGGAAAATCCATTTAAGACATTTATGAGAAATCCAGAAATCAAGGCTCGAAAGATGACTTTGCCCTCAAATTATCTAATTGAGACTGGAGGCGTGACAGGGCAAAAGAGTAAAAACATGTTAGGACAACTCTCATTCGTATTGATATTGGAAGTCACTGAAAGGTCGAAAGTACCCCAACTATGTGTGACACGTTAAGTCAGACTGTGCGGGTACATAGGTCAAAACTATGCCAAGCTTCTTCTTACCTTGGCCATGGCTTGCGAACGACTCACCTGGAGCTTTGGAGTTCCGATCAAAAACAGAGATTGGTAAGGATCGTGACTGGGAAACCTTTCCAGTGCCTTCGTCTTTCTTTTCCGAGTTTGGCAAGCTCAGGAACAAGGGGTGAGGTGGATGGAGGTATGAGAACGGCAGGCCACCATGGCCAGAACAGGGGAGGCAACTCGGATGATGAGTTCTGGTCAAACAACAATGGAACAGCATTGCTGAGGGCATGAAAAGCTTCGGACAGGTTTTTGGAAGGTAAAGGAGGGGTTTTCGTGGCCTAAGCATAGTCGAGAAGCCTGACCGGAGATCGGGTGGTGCCGTTCCGAGGCTGGGTTCATGGGTACAGAATTGGGGCGGATCGCACGACCTAACGAGATGAGGAAATCGTAGAACAGGGCATGTAGATGGTTACCTAAAGAAGAATCGAACTGGGAGGTGCTGATCCTTCCGCTCGAGCTCGCCGGCGCCGCCGAGGTAGATCGACTCCGTGGCGGTCCCTCAGTTGAGCTCGGCCCAAATTGGCGGCGGAGGAAGGTCGAGCGATGCCTGAGTGTGCTTCCTAACTCACTAGCTCTTGGTGCGATGGTCCCTCGTGACCTGGAGATGGTGGCGCCGTCGACGAAGGAGGAAGGTCAGTTGGGCATTTCCATTGTGAGTGCTTATAGGGGTTGATCTAGGGCTCTCTAGGCTCGCAGAGATCTCCCGGTTCTATTGGCGTCGAGATAAAATGAAACCGTTGAGGAGAGAGGGCAATCATCGGGCGAATAGTTTGGGGTTCTGTTCCCCTTTCCGCGCGGACAAAGCGGGAGGTTAGGGATGAGGTCCCTTCCCTCAGATCTCCATCCAATGGCTCACTAGGAGCCCGGTTCATTCAAGCTGCGCGTGACGCACAAAAGGCTAGAACTTTGGTCAAATCGTGAAAATCACATGCATTATTAAGTTGATTACTCAAATAAATTGCATTATCTACTAATTTCTTCCTAATAACATTTGGGGCATCTAGGATTATCCAAATCTAACCAAATTTGATATACAAGCTAATTCGACCATGAGGAATCTAATTATCCAATTAGATTTAGGATATGAGTTAGGGAAACATGTGTTTTACATTATTAGTTACTTAGGGTAATTAACACATTAATAATCATTGCAAGGGAATTTTATTACCAAAATCCGAGGGGAGCTCTATTATTATTTTATCTACTCACATACCAATCAATGGGATGCAATTTATATGTATGTGCTCCGAAATTATCAATTAACCCCTAAGTAGTCATTATTGCATAATTAGGGTTAAATTCTCATGCATTATTCATGACATTGATATGACCAATTATTTATGTAATTTCATCCATTCAATATCCACTTGGCACATTTAGCTCATTTTGAAATACAAATTAAGCATGGTTTGTACTTAAGTCATCATATGAAAAATGGATTCTTTCAATTTAGGATTTCACCTTTATTAAATAATAAAAAAAATTTGGGACTAAAATTTGAGGGTCTTTACATTATCACCTCACATTAGGCATAAAGCCTCTTCCAGGTCATAAGACCCAAACCACTTGATTCCTACATAATTCATCATTATCTCATAATGCCTCATAAAGGCTCACAATCATTAGCATGTGTCATATCAAACACACAATAACAATCACTCACTATGATATTCATTCATCCTGCAACATTCAAGTTATATGAACAGGAGAGAGAAACAATGCATCATCATTACATATTATCACTTTGCACAAGGTAGACAATTACATCATAGTCACATGTTAGGGTTAAGATTTCATCAACATATCCAATTAGGGTTTCTAAGACATCACATAGCATCAACCTTAAGTATCATTACCTCCCACATTCTTGGAGCACATAGGTCAACCATCATCATTACTCGTTGACCATACGTAGGAACCATATGTCCATGGATTACCATCAGTTGAAGAGAGCATTAGGTCACAAAACCATGCGACCCAAGAGGACAATGCATCATGGTCAAAGACACAATCCCAAACTAGTGACCAAAACCATCAATACTCATACAAACGGCCAAAGGGAACCCAAAGGTCAAAGACCACTTCAGTGACCAAGGACACCACCAAATCCAAATGGTCAAAGGGAATCAAATATATCCAACTGTCAAAGGAAAATCACGAATCTATGTGACCATGGTAACCAATCTATGCAATCGAATAAAACATTTTATGCAACCAAGGACAAGGAAGCCATCATCATTCTACCGTACTTCACCTACAAGCCTTCAACTACATAGAACACAATATGAAGAACATCTTAGAGATATAACCACTCATCTAGCATGATCAGAACATGTGATTATCATCTTGGGAACTGAATCTTCAAAGTAGGAAAAACATTAAGGGAAATACATGCTCAAAATCCTAGAATCTGTTCACCAAACATAAGAAGATCAAACCATGATAAGAGAGAGATAATCATGCGTTGTAGATATGCATGGAGGACCAAAAACCTACATCATCCTCAAGATAACCGAAACATAATCAAGAAGATCAAAACAAACGTTTTAAAGTGTTCATGCAAGCACCCACTTGTCACCATCCACAAAACTCAAGAACAAGATTTACGGTTTAGAAAAAAGAGCTAATATAAGCAAAATTACTTCAGAATCATAAAAACTAGAATAAGATATTATCATCATGCAACATATAACCACGTTTTAGAGATAAACTGAGTTTTTCTTGTAGTAATTAAAGTGAAATAATAGTAGGTAAGAGATTTATATAACCCACCGTAGAAGATGGTGCAACCACCTCCAAGAAAGAAGCTCCAAAGCAAGAGAGAAACCTAGCATTTTCTCCTCCATGACCAAGCTAGTCACCACCTCAAAGGAGAAAAACCCAAGGTCAAAAAGGGTAAGAAGGAGAACCAAAATCCCAAGTCCAAAAATAAGAAGATGGGATAGAAAGGGAGAAGAGCTCTTCCACTCACCTTGAGTACTACTTTGGAGAACCAAGGATTCGACACGAGAAAGAGGATTACTTCCATCCCAACACAATCACAACCATGGAAGTTCCATGGATTTGGATAAGAGAAGAAGAAGAAAGAGGTAGGTTTTTACAAATAAATGAAATCAAGAGGTCGAATCACTTACCAGAGGTCAAAGATTGCCAACATGGCAACAAGAGATGATGCTTCAACTCAAGATCACCACATGAAAGAGGGTTAGCCACCAAAGCTCCAAGAATGAGATCTTCTTCACCACCAAGCTTCTAGGGTCGATCTTCAAATTTGAGAGAGGGACATATGGTGCAAAAGGATCATATGCATGTGAAAGGAGGGGTACATATACCCAAAGGTAGAGAGAGGTGAAAAGGGGTTAGGTGTCATGCACATAAGTGCCACATGTGTTACAACCCCAATTTTTGGGTTCATTTGGTGAGAAATGCAATTTCTCATATTAAAGATAATTGAACAAAGAATGTTATAATTTGTTTTGAATACATGGATTTCGTTTACAATAGCCTTGATGTTCGTGTTGTGGGCTTTATTGGCTATTGGGCCCAATAACAAGGAAATAACAAAGAAAATTCAATTAGTGAACGAATAATTGAATATTTGAGAAAAGAAAAATGTAGAAACCTCTAGCAGGAAAATCCAAAGAGGATTTCGTGCCTCTTGGGTTCCTTGGGTACCAAAGAGTCCAAGGTTGCAAAAAGAAAGCAATAAGAAAAGAAAAGATTAATTAAGTATTTCTTTATTAAGCTATAAATTGAAAATAATGATAAAATGAGTGGAAAGAGGCATAAATGAGATTTCTTGGTGAAATTTCGTATCCATGAGGTTGATAATATTAAAAGGAATGCCAATGAGGAATATAAAAGAGAAATAAAAAGAAATCCTCAAAAAGAGATATTTTAATGAGAAATAAACAAGATAATGTGAAATAATGCATAAAGATGCATCTAGAAGGATAATAAGTATCCAATAAAAAGAATTTTGAAATGGAGTATCTTGGGATCCAAGGAGTCCCAATAAAGAGGAAAGAAAGAGAAAATACTAAAGAGGAAAAATAAGAGGATAATGTGTTGCTTTATTAATGAATTATGTGGTATTATTTAAAAGGATGATATTTTTATAACGGAAAATAGGAATTCGTGCCAAAGAATTAAAAAGCAACCATAAAGTAGATAAGGGAAAGGGGATTTCGAATTTCCTAATATCCACATGATAGAGAGTAACCAAAAGATAAAAGGAAAGAGAGAATATACTTCTCATGGAAGGAATTTCATTCCTATTGGGAGAAGGCTTGGTTGCTTCGAGAGCAAGCCTACTGGGGCGTGGATTTTCACCATATATAAGGGTAAAGCCCTGGTCGGGGTCCAGAGAAGTCCCACGTAAAATCATCCCTTCTCTTTCTTCTTTCTATTCTAACCCTAACCAAGGGACGGGGGGTAGTGCGACCCCTGTAACGACAAGAAGCCATGATGGAGTTTGTGACGGAAGAACGACGCTCCCACGTCACCACAGAAGATTTGGGCCCTCGCCTACTTGTCCTGACCCTACGTAGCGCCTGCCAGAGAGCTGCAAACCGGCAGCAGGTTGCAGGTCCGATTCTCTTGAACTGCACCCTTTCACCAGGGTTCGGGTGCTACTGAGCGCGGGAAAAGGCGGCGGGTGTAGAGGGATCAAGGGTGGTGCTCTTCGAGCATCGGGGAAGGAAGGCCAGCCCGCAAGAAGCCCCACCCGACGACTGCAGCAGGGCTGTGAGCTGCGGGTTTGCAGAGCTGGTTTCCGACCACTGTGATCGTATTCGAGACGGCCTTGGCTGCGTACGGGCACGCCGGAGGCAGCGGACCAGTCCCCAATGGCCGCGGAGGTCCTAGGATAGGAGGAGAAGCCCCGAGGTTCGCAGCTAGGGCGGCGGGTTTTGCTGTCTTGGGGAGGAAGACGACCATCAGGTTGCTGGACGATTATGCCCCTCCGTGGACTGCAGACGGCATAACTTAACCAGGGGCATTTAGGACTTTTCAAAATGTTTCCAAAATAACAAGCGCAGCGCCCTGCATGGACTGAGATGACGTGGCGCAATCTCATTGGCTGCGGTAAGTGATTTATTACAAAAATCATAACTTCTAATTGGTAGCTCCGATGAGAACATATAATACATGAATTTTGATCAGAAGAACACAAGGAATCCAATAAAAATAGTTTATAGCCTAAATCTGATCATAGTTCGAAATGTAGTGAAAATTATCATCTTTAATGAATTAAACGTTAAGAAACCCTATTTTGAAATGAATAAGGTGTTTAATAGGGTTTAATGGGTCATTAGAGTTGATGTTAACCTGTTAAATGTAAAAAGGTACATTATGTTCACAAAGGAAGAACTTTGCACATGATTTGTCTAATTTAGAGTTTATATGCTTGAAATTGGAAAAGTACATAAAGTTATCATCTTTAATGATTTAATTAAAGAAAGACCCTTAGATTTGATGATAGATGGATTTAATGTTGTCCAAATGGATAATTCAAGACAATAATAACCTATTGTTGATAAATGTGAAGATGGAATCTAAAAAGATGATCTTTTTATAAAATTGGCTTAATTTAGGGTTTCGTACACGAATATGCAATCATGAGCTTGAAAACCCTAATTTAGATGAATATGTCTTTTAAATATTTTAATTGTTCAAATCCATAAATAAGTAGAGATATGATGATCCTAAGTCAATCTGGGTATAAAAGACCATTAAATGAATAGTTTGAGAAATTAGGATTTATATGAGTAGAAAAGAGTATTTAGGGTTTGTTAACCTAAAAGGGATAAAATTTGAGAAATTGATCTAAGAAACCCTAATGAATATTAATGAAACCTTAATGTGGATTAGAAAACCTAGAAATAGAATCCAAGTTAATAAAGTAGATTCTTGATAAAGTGGGTAATAAATAGAGTACATATTCTTTTTAGGAATTATGTGATGATTGAATTACTTGCTTGGATCTGTTGATTGACTTGATTGTATACACATGAAGTATATGTTGAATAATCTGCATAACTCACCAAATCATGTATGTGGTTACGCTTATGAATAATCGCTCTAGTTTCATGGAGATTCCTGAAGTTTTAATCAGTTGCTTGAAAATAATTGTTGGATGTTTATTTATTTCATGCAACTATAAAGTGACTATGATTATCACTATAAATGTGCGTATACAACTGACTAGATCCGGGTCCACCTCTATTTCTTTGAAAAGGCTAAGAAAAAAAGGGGTAATCCTAGAGCAAGGTCTAGGTTACCGAGAGTTAGAAACTGGGCTACCTACGTGTAGTGCCATGAGACTCATTAGCCTGCCATGAGTTAAGGAGTGGGCTACTTACGAGTAGTGTCATGTGACTCAACCCTAGAAATTGGTTCACTTATAGGTGGATCATGAGGGGTTTAATGGAGACAACACAGAGGATAGGGTACTCTTGGATCGCAGAGTTATATCTAAAACATAATCTTGATTGTTAAATGATTAATTGAATGATTACATTGTTATCATATTTGCATGTTTATTGTTTCCACCACATACCAGCTTCGGCTGACCGACGTTTTGTTTGTCTTCGTTTTAGGTACAAGCCAAAAGGACAAACAGTAAATCGTCATATTGTAAAATACATGAAGTAAAATACAAGGAGGATTAGTTAGAGTAGAATCCTTAAGTGGATAGAAGTTAAACATCCAAGTTTTCAAAAAGGTATGCAAAAATTTATTTTCTCACAGCTTTCGGTATAGTATGTTAAATTTTGATAATTATTCTTGGTTACTTGCCGAACCTTTGATCCGGAAGTCATGGGTGCGGCTTTGACCTCTCGGTCTCCCTTAATTGGGGGTTATCGGGAGGTGGGGTCGTAACATTTGGTATCAGAGCGTAGGTTCCTCAGTTAACCATTAATAATTATTAAATTTTACAAACTCCATAGAACCCAAGGGAGTTATTCGAGGATTATCCGAAACACGAAGGTGTCTAGAAAAGGATCACGACCGGGGGATGGCAATATTTTCCTCCGCACCACTAGTCGGAATACGAGGACTCCCGGATCCGTGTGACTGCCTGGCCAAAGTCTTAGGGTATGAATCGAAATAAGATACCTTTAGGACTTTCTCATCTTATTCGTCCCTTCTCATCACAATTGCTATTAAGGACCTTAAGGATGAGGGTTTTCCCTCTTCTCCTCACCCTCTTAAGGTATGGGTAAGATTAATAAGGTCTAATAAATCCTCCATCAAATTAATGAAAAGCATGTAAATAAGATGTCATGGACATAAGCTTAATAGATTAAGCGCAAACTAAAGAATAGATACATGCTTAAGTCATAAGTTGTCATGTCATCAGAAGAGACCTGAGGCTAGACCTTCTTGTCAGGAGGATAAGTTAGTCTTAGAGATAGAGATCTCCATCGCAAGTAGAGACCTGGCACATCCTCTGAGGATGATGCTAACCCTAACCCTAAGTGAAGGTTAGAGAGAGATGAGTTGGACCAGGTGTTTGAAAGGACATGCCTTTGGGATGCCACATGATCCATGGGTGACCTAGCACCTTTGGCAACCCAACCCTGGGAAGGGTCGTGCATGAGTTGGACCAGGTGTTTGAAAGGACATGCCTTTGGGATGCCACATGATCCATGGGTGACCTAGAACCTTTGGCAACCCAACCCTGGGAAGGGTCGTGCATGTTAGGGTAAAGGATAGCTCCTTAGATGACGATGTTAGTGAAGGACCTTAGAAACCCTATGGGCTTGTGCAAGTAGGGTATAGATGGCATCTAGGGCACGTCATAGTGCTGCCAGTAGGATGAAACCCTGGATAAGGAATCATGATGGAGCATAAAGGGTTATGGATGATCTTGAGCAAATATAAGTCCGAACCTAGGCTTCACCCATGTTGAGGATGCTTGTGAGGTTGATCCTTCACGAAGAGAGGACCTCTAATGGTGAGGTTAGTTGTAGGGTTAGCTCTAGAGAGAGCAGGAAACCCAGCAAGAAGGTTGGAAGCCTAAAACCCTGAACA
This sequence comes from Alisma plantago-aquatica, assembly GCA_963693085.1. Classification (NCBI taxonomy): domain Eukaryota; kingdom Viridiplantae; phylum Streptophyta; class Magnoliopsida; order Alismatales; family Alismataceae; genus Alisma; species Alisma plantago-aquatica. The sequence continues at coordinate 925,358,421 of OY856410.1, read as the reverse complement.
ATGGATGATAGTGGTTGCCTCATGATCGATCCCTAAAAGTTGATGATACCTTGGTTTCCTTTAGAGGGACCAAACCCTTGAGAAAAGATGAAGCTTCTGGTACCTACGTGCCTATGGTATAGATGTTTACCTTCTGAGGTAGGAAGAAGAGTTCCTTAGACCTAGAAAGGTTTAGTTGCAGGTTATGAGGCCTTGTACCTTGTTGGTTGTCCTTAAGGAGGACCCAACTCTAAGTGTTGCTTGGGTTGAAGGATGACAAGGAGTGCATGTCATGCCTTTTTCATGCTTGGTTCGCGGTTAAGAGACAAAGCATGTTGTGAACCTAGGGTTCCTAGGCCTAAGAGGGGAAGTGGTGTACCTAAGGCTCATGATGAGAAGTTGAGTTCCTATAGAAGCGAGCATGGTACTCCTCATGAATAGAGGAAAAGAGAAGCCCTTAAGTTTAAGGTGTGTTTGATGAACCCCTCACAACTAGGTTGATGATAAAGGAAGGTGTGATTTTGATCTAACATTGAGGAAAGAGGACAAGTATGACCTAGCATGGATCAGTAGGTGATCTGCTTGTGCCTTAATAGCCTGGTAGGGTTAAGTACGCTCATGTGGATGTAAACCCTAGATCTAAGAATTTTTGTGACCTTGTTGTCAAGAGATAGTTTTCCTCCCATCCTGGGAGAGGGACCCCTTTGGAAGGGTGTATATCAGTTTTGTTGGTTTAAGTAACCTAAAGAGGTCTCATAGGATCTTGAGAAGCTAAGTGAAAAGTACATAATGAACCTATAGACCCATATATATCCATCTCTAATTGCATATGAATGTGTTACCATGGAGGTACCCGGTATGGGGCTTGACCAAGGTAGGCAGGTTGCCATGACCCCTATGAAAGGATGAAATCCAGTCCTTAAATGAAGAAAGAGAGATGATGAAGACTTGGGTAAGGTTCTAAGTAAACATGTACTATAATGGTGAATCCTAAGTCTATCCTAGGGTCAGGTAGGGATATGATCGATGAAAGTAGGAGTTGCCTAATTCCCTGGTTGCACATGACCATAGGGTTGAGAGGTAACATCTATCATTGTCTGAGGGTCATGGGTTAGGAGATTGATCACCTTCATGAACTCATGGGACCCAAAGGGAAGATGAGTAGGGCACTCTCTTGATGCATAAGGGAAGAGGGATGACCCCAAAAGAGTCGGTACCCTATAGACCTAGAGGCGATGACCAAGGATATAAACCTCAGTAGGCTCAAGACTAGTTTTCCTTGGAGGTAACTTTGATATCGAAATGTTTGTGATGAAGAGACATATGTGGCACGTTGAAACTTAGATTTAAAGGTGTACTGGCAAGGTGGGATGTACCATCTCTACTCTTGGAACATGTAGAACTTTGTATTTGGAATGCAGCCAAATGCTTATTTCCTCTTGTTATGAGAGTGAGAGATAGGACATTACGCATGCCATACACCAAGGATAAGATATGTTGTAGATTGGAACGTTGCCACAAGGAATGGGGATAGAGAAGACATCTTACCCTGGTAAAGTGAATGATACATGGATGGTTTGCAAACACTAAGAGGAATGAGGTAGTCACCTTATGAGGATGTTTTTATCATGAGCTGTGTGGAACTTACAAGTTATACCAGGATGAGTTTGATCACCATGATGATGAAATCAGAGAGTGTACTTAATGAAAATAGACATAGAATTTGAGGTGAAATACATGGAAGTGTATGTCTTCAATGTTACCTAATACCTAAGAATGTGAAGTGGTAATGGTTGCACTGGTCGAGATACATCTGATTTGAAGCTAGAAGAGGTTGTTTGGCTAACCCTAAGTTTGGAAAGGAGAGGTGTTTGGACAACACTCAGATGTAACAAGATACGTTAAGGGTTGTTTGGTTAGCCAGTTTAGTCCTTGATACGATGAAAGGATGGTGGTAGAACCTCAAGTGCACTTCTTTGGAAAAGAAATTGATGAAACCCCGATAAAATGGTTTAGGGTATTGAGGTATTGATCTTGAAGAATAATGACATACATGGAAGCATGATTGAAGATCACCATACACTGTGGTAAAATGGCGATAGCACTTTGGATGCTTAAGATGAAGTTGCATGTGGTTTATGACCATGCAAGCCAGGAGGTAAAAGACGAACCCCAGTAACCCAGTGTATCGATATAGAGGACAAAAGAGTCCCTAAGAGGGAATGGGAGTTCACCACTATGGATGTTGTGATAAGTCTCCCCTTGACCAAGAAAGGTCGGTATGAAATATGGGTTATGGTAGGTCGCCTTACCTAGATGACATGAGAAAGAAAGAGTTCTGTTAAGGGACAAATCTAGTTGAACTACCCATGAGAGAGATGGTTCAACTACACCTGGAAGCGAGTTCAAAGGTTCTTGAGGTTGACCTAAAGGTTTCCTCCCAAAAGATGGAAGTAGGTGCATGAAGAACTCGATGTTAATAGAGTTTATCACCCCTATCTATGGTTAGTATGATCCAGACTAAAGGGTCTGATGAGGGCATGTGTGCTCGTTCAGGGTGATATCTAGAGATAGTTCTTGTCCTATGAAAGATGTGACAATGACCACCATAGCCAATATCAGGATTCAATGCAGCTCTATCAGAGAGGTTGTGTCGGTCACCACTTCAGTAAGGTGATGTTGGTGAAGGACCATGTGATGGTTAGAAAAGGGACCACAGTGTGTGTAGATGAAGTCACTTTGATCGTGCAATGGCTGAAAGGAGCCTAGAGATGATAAGAGTTGTGAGCAGATGCAAAGTAGACTGACATGCAGTTCACTGTGGGAGATTATGTGATATGAAAATCTGACCTCTCTAAGTTATAGCTAAGAGAGCTGAGTCCCCAATGCATGGGTTCTTTTGATATGGTTTGGTGGAAAAGGTTAAGATTGACCATACCCCTCAGGATAAAGTAATGTGTGATGAGTTCCATGTGTCAAATTTAGAACACTATGTGAGGTACCCGACCATGTGCTGAGCAATGAACCTAGTGAGCCCCAAGGGAGGCTGACATGGCCCGAGTCACCTGTGCAGTTTATAGATGCCAGGATGAAAGAACTCAGAGAAAAGAAAAAGTGATAATAAAGGTTCTTTGAAAATTCCATGAGTACGGCAAATCCACATAGGGGCCAATGGTGGACATGGAAAAGTCTTATCTTGAATTGTTTGTTGGCTTGTTTGAATTTTGAGGACAAAATTCCTATAAGAGGGGAAGGATGTTACAACCCCAATTTTTGGGTTCATTTGGTGAGAAATGCAATTTCTCATATTAAAGATAATTGAACAAAGAATGGTATAATTTGTTTTGAATACATGGATTTCGTTTACAATAGCCTTGATGTTCGTGTTGAGGGCTTTATTGGCTATTGGGCCCAATAACAAGGAAATAACAAAGAAAATTCAATTAGTGAACGAATAATTGAATATTTGAGAAAAGAAATATGTAGAAACCTCTAGAAGGCAAATCCAAAGAGGATTTCGTGCCTCTTGGGTTCCTTGGGTACCAAGGAGTCCAAGGTTGCAAAAAGAAAGCTATAAGAAAAGAAAAGATTAATTAAGTATTTCTTTATTAAGAAATAAATTGAAAATAATGATAAAATGAGTGGAAAGAGGCATAAATGAGATTTTTTGGTGAAATTTCGTATCCATGAGGTTGCTAATATTAAAAGGAATGCCAATGAGGAAAATAAAAGAGAGATAAAGAGAAATCCTCAAAAAGAGATATTTTAATGAGAAATAAACAAGATAATGTGAAATAATGCATAAAGATGCATCTAGAAGGATAATAAGTATCCAATAAAAAGAATTTCGAAATAATGGAGTATCTTGGGATCCAAGGAGTCCCAATAAATAGGAAAGAAAGAGAAAATACTAAAGAGGAAAAATAAGAGGATAATGTGTTGCTTTATTAATGAATTATGTGGTATTGTTTAAAAGGATGATATTTTCTATAACGGAAAATAGGAATTCGTGCCAAAGAATTAAAAAGCAACCATAAAGTAGATAAGGGAAAGGGGATTTCGAATTTCCTAATATCCACATAATAGAGAATAACCAAAAGATAAAAAGAAAGAGAGAATATACTTCTCATGGAAGGAATTGCTTTCCTATTGGGAGAAGGCTTGGTTGCTTCGAGAGCAAGCCTACTGGGGCGTGGATTTTCACCATATATAAGGGTAAAGCCCTGGTCGGGGTCTAGAGAAGTCCCACGTAAAATCATCCCTTCTCTTTCTTCTTTCTATTCTAACCAAAACCAAGGGAGGGGGGTAGTGCGACCCCTGTAATGATAAGAAGCCATGATGGAGTTCGTGACGAAAGAACGACGCTCCCACGTCACCACAGAAGATCTGGACCCTCGCCTACTTGTCCTGACCCTGCGTAGTGCCTGCCAGAGAGCTGCAAACCGGCCGCAGGTTGCAAGTCCAGTTCTCTTGAACTGCACCCTTTCGACCAGGGTTCGGGTGCTACTGAGCGCGGGAAAAGGCGGCGGGCGTAGAGGGATCAAGGGTGGTGCCCTTCGAGCATCGGGGAAGGGAGGCTAGCCCGCAAGAATCCCCACCCGACGGCTGCAGCAGGGATGTGAGCTGCGGGTTTGCAGAGCTGGTTTCCGACCACTGTGATCGTATCCGAGACGGCCTTGGCTACGCAAGGGCACCCCAGAGGCAGCGGACCAGTCCCCAATGGCCGCAGAGGTCCTAGGATAGGAGGAGAAGCCCCGAGGTTCGTTGCTAGGGCGGCGGGTTGCGCTGTCGTGGGGAGGAAGACGACCATCAGGTTGATGGACGATTATGCCCCTCCGTGGGCTGCAGACGACATAACTTAACCAGGGGCATTTCGGACTTTTCAAAATGTTTCCAAAATAACAAGCGCAGCGCCTTGCATGGACTGAGATGACGTGGCGCAATCTCATTGGCTGCGGTAAGTGATTTATTACAAAAATCATAACTTCTAATTGGTAGCTCCGATGAGAACATATAATACATGAATTTTGATCAGAAGAACACAAGGAATCCAATAAAAATAGTTTTATAGCCTGAATCTGATCATAGTTCGAAATGTAGTGCAAATTACCATCTTTAATGAATTAAAGGTTAAGAAACCCTATTTTGAAATGAATAAGGTGTTTAATAGGGTTTAATGGGTCATTAGAGTTGATGTTAACCTGTTAAATGTAAAAAGGTACATTATGTTCAAAAAGGAAGAACTTTGCACATGATTTGTCTAATTTAGGGTTTATATGCTTGAAATTGGAAAAGTACATAAAGTTATCATCTTTAATGATTTAATTAAAGAAGGACCCTTAGATTTGATGATAGATGGATTTAATGTTGTCCAAATGGATAATTCAAGCCAATAATAACCTATTGTTGATAAATGTGAAGATGGAATCTAAAAAGATGATCTTTTTATAAAATTGGCTTAATTTAGGGTTTCGTACACGAATATGCATTAATGAGCTTGAAAACCCTAATTTAGATGAATATGTCTTTTAAATGTTTTAATTGTTCAAATCCATAAACAAGTAGAGATATGATGATCCTAAGTCAATCTGGGTATAAAAGACTATTAAATGAATAGTTTGAGCAATTAGGGTTTATATGAGTAGAAAAGAGTATTTAGGGTTTGTTAACCTAAAAGGGATAAAATTTGAGAAATTGATCTAAGAAACCCTAATGAATATTAATGAAACCTTAATTTGGATTAGAAACCCTAGAAAGAGAATCCAAGTTAATAAAGTAGATTCTTGATAAAGTGGGTAATAAATAGAGTACATATTCTTTTCAGGAATTATGTGATGATTGAATTACTTGCTTGGATCTGTTGATTAACTTGATTGTATACAGATGAAGTATATGTTGAATAATCTGCATAACTCAGGTATGTGGTTACGCTTATGAATAATCGCTCTAGTTTCACGGCGATTCCCGAAGTTTTAATCGGTTGCTTGAAAATAACTGTTGGATGTTTATTTATTTCATGCAACTATAAAGTGACTATGATTATCACTATAAATGTGCGTATATAACTGACTAGATCCGGGTCCACCTTTATTGCTTTGAAAAGGCTAAGAAAAAAAGGGGTAATCCTAGAGCAAGGTCTAGGTTACCGAGAGTTAGAAACTGGGCTACCTACGTGTAGTGCCATGAGACTCATTAGCCTGCCATGAGTTAAGGAGTGGGCTACTTACGAGTAGTGTCATGTGACTCAACCCTAGAAATTGGTTCACTTATAGGTGGATCATGAGGGGTTTAATGGGGACAACATAGAGGATAGGGTACTCTTGGATCGCGGAGTTATATCTAAAATGCAATCTTGATTGTTAAATGATTAATTGAATGATTACATTGTTATCACAGTTGCATGTTTATTGTTCCCCCCACATACCAGCTTCGGCTGACTGACGTTTATTTTGTCGGCGTTTTAGGTACAAGCCAAAAGGACAAATAGTAAATCATCATATTGTGAAATACATGAAGTAAAATACAAGGAGGATTAGTTGGAGTAGAATCCTTAAGTGGATAGAAGTTAAACATCCAAGTTTTCAAAAAGGTATGCAAAAATTTATTTTCTCACAGCTTTCGGTATAGTATGTTAAAACTTGATAATTATTCTTGGTTAATTGCCGAACCTTTGATCCGGAGGTCATGGGTGCGGCTTCGACCTCTCGGTCTCCCTTAATTGGGGGTTATCGGGAGGTGGGGTCGTAACAACATGTCTTCCTAAGAACCACCATGCAACCACTAAAACCATGCATGCAAGATAGGTCATGAAAAACAAGAGACATCACTTGGTCCTAGATGACCATTGGTTGAAGGAAAATCAAGACACAAGGCTCATGGTCAAAGAAACTCAAGTGACCAAACCAAACCCTAGGTCATCTTTGACCCAAAATGGGATTTCCATTCTTCTTTGGCCAAAGGGAACTCCACCACACAATCCAAACACATTCTATGGTTGAGAAAACACCAAGAAACATCAAGGATGGTATCTAATAGGTCAAAGGCTCAAATGGTCAACATAAGGTCGACATCAACCTAGGGCATCTAAGCAAACCCTAGAAACAACACTCAACAAGTCACCACTTCTCTCCTCATCAAACAAAGGTATAACAAGGTACCCTAAAACACCAGCCTCTCTCTATTGATACTAAAACATGTGAGGCACAACAAACATGTGACAAATTGCAAGAGAAACCTTCAACTTGGGTAAATTGCAACTTGGTCCAAAACAACCATAACAAGCTCAAACATCAACCAAACTGGACCAAATCAAAAACATAAGGTTGTCACATGCTATAAAAGAATCTCAAGAGATTATATTAAGTTTTAAGAATCTTATTAAGCAAATAAAGCTAAAGCACTAATCTAGGTCAGGGGCCTTACAACCATAAACCCCTAGCAAGGATTTCTCCTCCGAAATCCTATGCAAAAAAGAGAAAAATACTTCATATGCATCTTTTCTTCAAGATCCCATGTGGCTTCCTTGACACAGCAATGATGCCACAAAAACTTAACCAAAATGATATCTTTCTTCTTCAACTTCTTGATCTTCCGATCCAGGATCAACATAGGACCTTCCACATACAACACATCCTCATCCAACTCAACCTCTACGGGTTGCAAAACAAACTCAGTGTTGGGGTGACACTTCCTCAAGATCGAAACATGTAACACTGGATGCAACCTGTGCAACTCAGGTGGCAACTCCAACCTATAAGACACCTTCCCAACACGTGCCACCATAGGGTAAGGTCCAATATAATTGGGAGCGAACTTACCCTTCCTCCCAAACCTCAACATGACTTTCCAAGGAGAGACCTTGAGATACACTCTGTCTTCCACTTGGAACTCCAAAGGCCTATGACAATTATAAACGTATAACTTTTGTCCTTCTTGGGCTACCTTCAACTATTGTTGGATCATCTTGATATTTTCAGTGGTCAACTGTACAAGATCAGGATCCAAAAGTTGGTATTCACCTATCTCATACTAACACAATGGACATATCGATACTTCTTTGATAACTACTATTATATGCAAAATCTATCAAACTGAGATGTACATCCCAACTTCCCAAGAACTGCAAGACACAAGATCTTAATAGATCTTCTTAAGTCTAAATAGTCCTCTTAGACTGTCCATCTGTTTGTGGGTGAAATGTTGTGCTAAACTGAGGACCTTTGTCTGACGCAATAGTTAATGGAATACCATGCAAATGAACAATCTCATCGACATAAACCTAAGCTAACTTCTCTGCTGCATATGTTGTCTTTATAGGAAGGAAATAAGTTGACTTAGTCAACCTGTCAATGATCACTCAAATGGAATCATGACCTTTGGCTGTCCTAGGAAGATCAACCACAAAGTCCATCATGATATGATCCCATTTCCACAGTGGTATAGGAAAGGGTTGCAAAGTACCTAAAGGTTTTCAATGTTCTGCATTAACCTGCTTGCACACTATGCACTTAGCCATAAACTCAACTACATCACACTTCAAGCCATACCACAAATATAAGTCCTTCAAGTTCTAGTACATTTTGATGCTACTTGGGTGCATAGTGTACATTGAAGAGTAATTGTAAGGACCTTGACCTACGTTTAGGGATTACCCTGTTTGCTTTGCTTAACCCTGGTGGTTTGATGCTTGCTAATCACCTTTAGTGGTGATTAGGGTTTGTTTGTGCTTTGTTGAGAGTTGAAGGTGCTACTTGAAATTAACCCAAGTCTAGGGTTTTTAGAGCAAGTTTGTCACCTTGAGAGATGTTCTTCTCTCTCTTTGCTTCCTCTAGGGTTGAGAGGAAGGCTTGGGCTTGTTGTTTGAGTTCTTTGGGCCTTTCTTGAGCTTGTTTGGGCTTGCTTGGGCCTTGTGTCGGCCAAGTAGAGCTTGTGTCGGCCTAGAGAGGAGGTGTGTCGCCCATGATGCTTGGGCCAACCTTGATCACGTTTGGAGGACACATGGTGCACATCTTGGACAAGTGTCTTATGGCTGGCAAGAGTGGTGGCTTGAGTTTGTGGACAAGTGTCCCTGGGTGGACGACACATAGCAAGCGTTTACCTTGTTTTCTCCTCCCTTTCTTCCTATATAGATGGTTCCTTCCATAGCTTGAGGTCCATTTAGTTCCTCTCCCTCTTGTGCACGACACACTCTATCTTTTCCTTGCTTGGTGGCCGACACACCCTTGAAGAAGGATCTTGGAGGTCGACACACCCTTAGAGAAGAAGAGTGGAGGCCGATACACCCTCTTGGGGGAGTCTTGGTGACCGACAACCCTAGGAGCTCAAAGTGCATCTTCTTCCTTGGAGCTTAAGGCGGGTTGCATGACTCTAACCCTAACTACTCTATCCTCTTCTCTCATATGTTGTTTTAATCTTTCCTTTACATGTTAGTAGTTGGTTCTTGTTTAGCTTGCATGTTGACCGATCCATGTGTGTTAGGGTTTAGGAGAGCAACACTCCTTTCTCCCCTTGGTCTAGATGAGTGAGCTTGGGTCCTAATGCCATGAGAAACACCCCTCTTTCCTACTCGATTGAGGTGAGCTCATGACTTAGTGGCTTGAGCAAGACTCTCCTCTCACCTTGGGCAAGATGGTGAGCTCGTTGAGATGGTTTGGATAAGATGCACCTTGGTCGAGATGTGCTTGGGGGAGGTGTTGCTCGACAGCCCTTGCCCTAGTTTTCCCCTGCACGGCTTGAGTGAGCTATGTTCTCTCTTTGTTCCTTGTGCGGGTGAACTCTGCTCACTCAGTAGCTCTGCTCGCTCAGTAGCTTTGCTCACTCAGTAGCTTTGCTCGCGCAGTAGCTTTGCTCGCCCAGTAGTTCTGCTCGCCCAGCGGGCCTGTCACCCGACACACCTGCTCACCCGACATGTTCTACTCGCTTAATGCGTTCTGCTCACCCGACTCTCCTTTGATCGCCTGATACCTTGGCTCGCTTGACAGGCTTTGCTCACGCGGCTCTACCCCGCTCGCCCAATTGTCTTGCATGCCCCTGTGTCGCCCGGTATCCTTGGCTCGCCCGATAGTATGCTGACCCGACACATGCTCTGCTCACACGCCCGATGACCTCACGCACTTTGGAGTTGCACGCCCGACAGGGCTGCATGCTTGCCCTCGTTTCAAGGTTGTGCTTTGCACGCCTGCTAGAGCTGCACACCCGTTAGGGTTTAGGTGAGAGTGGGTCCTGCCCGGGATGACTTTTGATGAGGGTTTTTGGTATCTCTTGTGAGGGCACAGTCTGTCATGAAAAGATGATATATCAGCTATGCTTTTATGGTAACTCATTGCTTAATAATGATAATCTTATGGCTAAGCACATGCGTATGAATGTAATTACTCTATCTATTTAATGCCAAATGTGATCTTGAGCGTGCATTAGGGTTACTTGATAACGTGCTTACATGTGTAACCTTAAGATGAAGCACGGATATAATTATTGTGGTCACTTTGTGCTGGCAATGTACTTAACCCTAATTGTCATCTTATGTTGATAATATAAGTCCCTTGGTTATTCATATGGTTCTTGAATGATACTAACCATGCAGGTAAGGCCTAGCCAAATGGAAGGCTATAAGAACTGATTATATGTGATTACTGTGATGACAGGTGAATTCTGAATGATGTTCCATAATGATGTTGAAAGCCTTGAGAGGCTATGGCACTATGTAATGAGGGATTGAGATCCCATGATATGCGGTGATCCTTGAGATGGACCTAGATGGTTGGCAAGAGGCCAAGTGATAACATGTGATGTGAGATCCTTGTGATGGATCAGTATGATGTAAATTGTAGGAAATGCATAAAGTTGAGTTTATGTTGTTTACCTTTCTGTTATATCTTGCAAGTTATACAACTTGGTTGAATCTTGCAATCCATCTAAAAGACACTAATTAATCACAGTATAATCTATAATGTAGCTTGCCCTGGCCATAGATTCATCACCAGTCAGGATAGGGTGATGATGAAACGGGTTCTCCTGCAGGTCAACCCGGAGCGCATATTTTTGAATATGCGAGGTTTCTCCTAGCCTAAAATAGAGAGGTGAAACGAGTGCAGCTGCGGTTGCAGACTCGGATGTGTGATGAGCATGGTGAACATGGCCCATGGCTCCAGATATATGATATGTTGAGCATGAATGCGTTCATGGCTCCGAGCACGGTGTTTAGACACGTGTCTCAGTTTTACTAGCGTTGTGACCTGTACCGAGGCGGGCTAGGCAGAGGGTAGCCTGAGGAGCTGACCCTGTGGCTATGACCACTTCAGCATGAGACTTCGGTCCTGCTTATGTTATACTCATGTACTGACCATGAGGCGGAGAAGGTCTTGGATTCCGGCTCTTCCATTGACCTTGTATGGCACCGGCTATGGGATTCGCAGCTGAAGGTTGGATTTGAACGGTACGGTTCATTTCCTCAGGGCATAATAAAACGTAATACAGCCGTTTAGTATATACTGCTAAAGACAAACATGGAACATTGGTTGAGGCCTTGTTTGTGTAGTTAACCTTAATTATCTTGCAGTTACTGTGCATTACTTCTATGTGGTGAGTTTTATATATATTTCATCTTTTCAAATCATGTTCCATTGAGAGGTATACTGGATATATACCCTATTGGTATAGCTGGTAAATTGAATGGTATAGATGGCTTTGCTTTTCATTAATTGCTCCTTTATATTCCTTATCAGTAATCTGCTGTATAAGCTCTATCTTATCTGAGGTTTTGTAGTTGTGGCGAGGAGTTATGCCTCCCACTAGGACAATGTTCAATTGTCTCACTCCGCTGGTTTTCACCCTTTTTAGGTGGTCGAGCTTGTCGTGGTGGTGGTCACAGAGTTGCGGCCGAGAAGCAAGAAGATCAGTAGAAGGCAAGATTTGGAGATGCTGCCGTTTTGGATGTTTTGTAGTAGAGTCTAGAGTCATCCATGTACTCTCAGGTCCTTGGCGGTGTTTTGACGTTGTTTCACGATGTATGACCGATGCTGTTTGTATATCCTGCTGGTGGCCGGATATGGGCCTTTATATGTATGAACAGGTGGTGAACTCATGGTTATGACAAGATAGATGTTGCTCTAAGCTGTGGACATGTATCCAGGCTTGTGTGGATATGTATATAACATGTTTTCTTGCAGGATATGGACTGGAATGTAATATGTTTCTCAGTTTATCAGTTTTCCACAATCGGTTTTAATTAACCCGTGTTTTTGATAAGTTGTGGTTATGGTGATTTCCGCACGTTTTTGCATAACACGTCGTTATCTGTGTGATGATGGGATGTGTTGCCACAAGTTTGGTATCAGAGATTTAGGTTCGCTGAGTCTACAGGGATCTAGGACTAGGTTGTGTTTGTTCTTATGTGTTTTCCAGATTTTCTCATAGAAATCTTCTGCCCTCAGTGGAAGAAAAGCTAAGATGTCTGGAAACCATGAAGAACTCGCTGCTGGAAACACAGCGATGCTGCATCTGTTGATTGAGCAGTTGGTCAGGCACATGAAGATCGGGTGCCTGAGGTCCCCCAACCTGACCCAGCCATTCTTGAACATCCTGCTTACCAATAGCTTATGGGGTAGATGATGGCTACGATGAATCTCATGGTTGAGCGATTACCAGTGCCTCCTCCGCGAGCACAGGTTCCCCATGGAGAAGCATCAGGTATTGGGAAGACCTTTGAGCGGCTTCGCCGAGTCGGAGCTTCGGAATATGCTAGAACGGCTGATCCAGCGGATGCAGATCTGTGGCTGACAAGTCTTGAGAAGGCTTTCCGGATCCTCTACATCCCCGAAGCAGACAAAGTAAATCACGCTGTCTACCTTCTGAAAGGTAGTGATGGTCACTGGTGGACCATCGAGGAAGAAAAGTGGCCTGGTGAGGTGATCTGTTGGGAAGTGTTTCGACGCGAGTTCGTCGCCAGATACTTTCACAAGACGTAACTGGATGAGAAGATCCGTCAGTTCAAGAGTTTGCGACAGGGAATGATGAACATCACCGAGTATGAAGCCAAGTTTATGGATCTATTGAGGATTTGTCCTCACATGGCGATAACAGACGTGGAACGGATCAGACGTTTTGAGAAGGGTCTGAGTGTTGAGCTGACGACACTGGTCTCTGCGTTGGAGAACCGAGAACGGTTTGCTACGTTTGTGGAATCTGTTTTGAGGATTGAACGTTCTATAAGGGAGAAGAGAGAGTCCATGGCTAAGAAGAGACCTTCTCAGTTCCAGGGTCAGAGGTTTGGTGGCTTCAAGAAGCCCAGGTTTTCGGCACCGGCAGCGATGAGAGGTTCTGGTAGGCCATCTCAGTGGTCTATGAGTAGAGGAAGAGGCTATGTTTCTTCACCATCTAAGGCACAAAGTTCGGCTTCTGTGGCAGTGACAGGGCCATCCAGGCCTCGAGATGATGTTAGGACATTCTATGCATGTGGTCAGTCAGGACATATCAGGTCAAGTTGTCCCTACAAAGATGATGAAGTGATGCAGCAGCCGAGACAGAATCTTCAGGGGTCAGAGAGACCACAGCCCAGTGGTAGCAGAGGACGAGGACGCGGTCAAGCATCTCAGGTTGGATCGTCTGCTCAGGGAAGCAGAGGTCGTGGACAGCAAGCAACAACTCGATTCTATGCTATGAATCAGCCGGAGGCGGTAGTCAACCCGTGAGTAGTGACAGGTCAGATGGAATTATTACATTCTGATATGTCTTCTTCTTGCTTTATATCTATTTTGGTTGACCCGGGTGCTACACACTCTTTTATCGCCTATAGTATTCTTGAGAACTGTCACTTACTTGTTAGCTGTAAAAAGGATAGCTTGTTGTTAGAAACCCCTCTTGATGGTTCCTCTTTGCTTCGAGAAGAGTGTCCATCCTACGTCTTGTCTTTCTCAGGACATCGCATTCAAGTGGACCTCATACCACTTGATATGCATGTTTTTGATGTTATCCTTGGGATGGATACCTTAGAAAAGTATAAGTTTGTTTTGGACTGCGGTTCCAAGAAGGCAGTGTTTGATGTTGCTGGAGAAAAGTGGATCTTCCAGGGAGATAGGAAGATTCTTCCGACGTGTCTGGTATCAGCTTTGGTGGCGGATAAGTTGTTACGACAAGGATGTGAGGCGTTCTTAGCTCACGTGGTAGATACCGTAGTGGAGGCCAAGGCGAAAGGTCCTAGCCTTGAGGAGGTGTCAGTTGTTCGTGAGTTTGCAGACGTGTTTCCTAAGGAGTTTCCTGGTGTTCCCCACCCCGAGAGATTGACTTCGAGATCAATCTGGTACCAGGAACGCAGCCAGTTGCGCAGACACCGTATAGGATGGCTCCAGCAGATATGGAAGAATTGAAGAAGCAGTTACAAGAGCTGCTGGACAAGGGTTTTATCCGACTGAGTATGTCGCCTTGGGGTGCTCCCATGCTATTTGTCAGGAAGAAGGATGGTTCGATGCGGTTATGTATAGACTACCGACAGTTGAACAAGGTCACAATCAAGAACAAGTACCCGTTGCCAAGGATAGATGATCTGTTCGATCAGTTGCGTGGTGCTACAGTGTTCTCGAAGATCGATCTACGGTCTGGATATCATCAGTTGAGGATAAAGGCGGATGACATACTGAAGTCAGCTTTCAGGACGAGGTATGGTCATTATGAGTTTGTGGTTATGCCGTTTGGGTTAACCAATGCACCTGCAGCTTTCATGGATCTGATGAACAGAGTGTTCCATCCATTCTTAGATCAGTTTGTTGTAGTTTTTATAGACAACATCTTGATCTATAGTCGGGACAGGCTAGAGCATGAGCAACATCTTCGTCAAGCGTTGACTCTTCCTCGCCAACATTAGTTGTATGCCAAGTTTAGTAAGTGTGAGTTCTGGTTGACGGAAGTGGCTTTCTTGGGACATGTGATATCCACTGAAGGAGTCAAGGTAGATCCGAAGAAAGTAGAATCTGTTGCAGATTGGGAACAGCTGAAGACGCCGACAGAAGTTTGTAGTTTCCTTGGTTTAGCTGGGTACTATCGGAGGTTTATCAAGGACTTTAGTGTGATCGCGTTACCGATGATGAAGTTGACCAGGAAGGATGTACCTTTTGTTTGGTATGATCGATGAAGGAAAGCTTTCCAGAGATTGAAGGAGAAGCTGACCAGTGCTCCAGTGTTGATCTTGCCAGAGCCTGGGAAAGGCTATGTCATTTTCTGTGATGCTTCCAAGAAAGGTTTAGGTTGCGTGTTGATGCAGGAAGATCATGTGGTTTCTTTTGCCTCACGACAGCTCAAGAAGCATGAGGAGAACTATCTGACTCATGACTTGGAGTTAGCGGTAGTGGTTCATGCGTTAAATATTTGGAGACACTATCTGTATGGGGAAGTGTGTCAGATCTTTATGGATCATAAGAATCTGAAGTATATCTTCACGCAGCATGAGTTGAACATGTGACAGCGACGATAGATGGAGTTGATCAACGACTACGACTGCACTATCGAGTATCATCCTGGTAAGGTGAATGTGGTAGCAGATGCGCTTAGTCGAAAGTCTTCTCTTTCTTCAAAGAAGGCACAGTTGAGTTCCCTGGTTTGCCATAGGCGGGATATGTTTGTTTCTCTGTGAGAGATGAATATGCAGATGGAAGTTTCTTTGTTAGTTGGACTCTTAGCACAGATGCAAGTCAAGCCTACGTTGAGGCAGCAGATCAAGGATGCACAATAGACAAACGATACGGTACAGTTGATCAGATTAGAGTTCGGCAGCAACAAGCGTGATGGGTTTCATGAGTCCAAGGATGGACTAGTTTTCTATCGTGATAGAATGGGGGTTCCAGATGTTGATGATCTGAGGAAGTTGGTGCTTGAGGAAGCACAAACGTCGATGTATGCCATGCATCCAGGTGTCACCAAGATGTATCATAGCCTGAAGGACTTATACTGGTGGCCCAGTTTGAAGAGAGATGTGGCTGAGTTCGTGGCAAGATGTGCGGTATGTGAACAAGTGAAGGCTGAACATCAAAAGTCGGCAGGTACGTTGCAACCTTTGCCAATACCGTAGTGGAAATGGGATCATATAACCATGGATTTCGTAGTTGGTCTACCCAAGACAACTAGGAATCATGATTCGATCTGGGTGATAGTGGACAGATTGACGAAATTTGCCCATTTCCTGCCTGTGAAGACGACATATACAGCTGAGAAGCTCGCTAAAGTATATGTGGATGAGATAGTTCGTTTGCATGGTGTGCCAGCAACGATAGTTTCTGACAGAGGTCCTCAGTTTACGAGTCATTTTTGGGAACAGTTTCATAGAGCATTGGGAACGCAGTTGAGGTTCAGTACAGCCTTTCACCCGCAGACAGATGGACAGTCTGAAAGGACTATTCAGATTTTGGAGGATCTCCTTCGAGCCTATGTTTTGCAGTTCCCAGGTAGTTGGGATGTACATCTGAGTTTGATAGAGTTTGCTTACAACAACAGTTACCAACTTAGCATCGACATGGCTCCTTATGAAGCCCTGTATGGAAGGAAGTGCAGATCCTCTTTGTGTTGGTACGAATCCGGTGAGTATCAGCTTTTGGGTCCTGAGCTAGTGCAGCAGACAATAGAAAAGATCAAGGTGATTCAGCAACAGTTGAAAGTGGCACAGGACAGGCAGAAGTCTTATGCAGATAATTGCCGACTACCGTTGGAGTTCCAGGTAGGAGACAAAGTGTATCTTAGGGTCTCGTCTTGGAAGGGTGTGCTAAGATTTGGACGGAAGGGTAAGTTGGCACCCAGGTATATGGGGCCTTACCCAGTTATAGCACGTGTTGGCAAAGTAGCTTACGAGATAAAGTTGCCTCCTGAGTTGCACAGGTTGCATCCAGTGTTCCATGTCAGTATGCTAAAGAAAAGCCATCCAGATTCAGGTACAGTAATACAACCAGTTGAGGTTGAGCTTGATGAAGATGTGACCTACAAGGAAGGTCATGTGGCGATTCTTGACAGAAGGATCATGAAGCTGAAGAGGAAGGACCTGGTTCTTGTGAAGGCTCTTTGGCAGCATCGTGGCGTCGAGGAAGCCACGTGGGAGCTTGAGGAAGAGATGAGGAGGAAGTATCCCTCACTTTTCTCTTCGGATTTCGGGGACGAAATCCCTTAAAGGGGGTTAGATTGTAAGGACCCTGACCTGTGTTTAGGGCTTACCATGTTTTCATTGCTTAACCCTGGTGGTTTGATGCTTGCTAATCACCTTTAGTGGTGATTAGGGTTTGGTTGTGCTTTGTTGAGAGTAGAAGGTGCAACTTGCAATCAACCCAAGTCTAGGGTTTTGGGAGCAAGTTTGTCACCTTGAGAGGTGTTCTTCTCTCTCTTTGCTTCCACTAGGGTTGAGAGGAAGGCTTGGGCTTGTTGTTTGAGTTCTTTGGGCCTTTGTTGAGATTTTTTGGGCCTTCGAGTTCCTTGTTTGGGCTTGCTTGGGCCTTGTGTCGGCCAAGTAGAGCTTGTGTCGGCCTAAAGAGTAGGTGTGTTGCCCTAGTGCAAGCTTGGTGTGTCGCCCATGATGCTTGGGCCAACCTTGATCACGTTTGGAGGACACATGGTGCACATCTTGGACAAGTGTCTTATGGCTAGCAAGAGTGGTGGCTTGAGTTTGTGGACAAGTGTCCCTTGGGTGGACGACACATAGCAAGAGTTTACCTTGTTTTCTCCTCCCTTTATTCCTATATAGATGGTTCCTTCCATAGCTTGAGGTCCCTTTAGTTCCTCTCCCTCTTGTGCACGACACACTCTATCTTTTCCTTGCTTGGTGGCTGACACACCCTTGAAGAAGGAGCTTAGAGGTCGACACACCCTTGGAGAAGAAGAGTGGAGGCCGATACACCCTCTTGGAGGAGCCTTGGTGGCCGACAACCCTTGGAGCTCAAAGTGCATCTTCTTCCTTGGAGCTTAAGGCGGGTTGCATGACTCTAACCCTAACTACTCTATCCTCTTCTCTCAAATGTTGTTTTAATCTTGCCTTTACATGTTAGTAGTTGGTTCTTGTTTAGCTTGCATGTTGACCAATCCATGTGTGTTAGGGTTTAGGAGAGAAACACTCCTTTCTCCCCTTGGTCTAGATGAGTGAGCTTGGGTCCTAATGCCATGAGCAACACCCCTCTTTCCTACTCGATTGAGGTGAGCTCATGACTTAGTGGCTTGAGCAAGACTCTCCTCTCACCTTGGGCAAGATGGTGAGCTCATTGAGATGGTTTGGATAAGATGCACCTTGGTCGAGATGTGCTTGGGGGAGGTGCTGCTCGACAGCCCTTGCCCTAGTTTTCCCCTGCACGGCTTGAGTGAGATATGTTCTCTCTTTGTTCCTTGTGCGGGTGAACTCTGCTCTGCTCGCTCAGTAGCTTTGCTTGCTCAATAGCTTTGCTCGCCCAGTAGTTCTGCTCACCCAGTGGGCCTGTCGCCCGACACACCTGCTCACCCGACATGTTCTACTCGCTTAATGTGCTCTGCTCGCCTGGCTCTCCTTTGATCGCCGGATACCTTGGCTCGCCTGACAGGCTTTGCTCACGCGGCTCTACCCCGCTCGCCCGATTGCCTTGCACGCCCCTGTGTCGCCCGGTATCCTTGGCTCACCCGATAGTCTGCTCACCCGACACATGCTCTGCTCGCACGCCCGATGACCTCACGCACTTTGGAGCTGCACTTCCGACAGGGCTGCACGCTTGCCCTCATTTCAAGGTTGTGCTCTGTACGCCTGCTAGAGCTGCACACCCGTTAGGCTTTAGGTGAGAGTGGGTCCTGCCCGGGATGACTTTTGATGAGGGTTTTTGGTATCTCTTGTGAGGGCACAGTCTGTCATGAAAAGATGATATATCAGCTATGCTTTTATGGTAACTCATTGCTTAATAATGATAATCTTATGGCTAAGCACATGTGTATGAATGTAATTACTCTATCTCTTTAATGCCAAATGTGATCTTGAGCGTGCATTAGGGTTACTTGATAACGTGCTTACATGTGTAACCTTAAGATGAGGCACGGATATAATTATTGTGGTCACTTTGTGCTGGAAATGTACTTAACCCTAATTGTCATCTTATGTTGACAATATAAGTCCCTTGGTTATTCATATGGTTATTGAATGATGCTAACCATGCAGGTAAGGCCTAGCCAAATGGAAGGCTATAAGAACTGATTATATGTGATTATTGTGATGACAGTTGAATTCTGAATGATGTTCCATAATGATGTTGAAAGCCTTGAGAGGCTATAACACTATGTAATGAGGGATTGAGATCCCATGATATGCGGTGATCCTTGAGATGGACCTAGATGGTTGGCAAGAGGCCAAGTGATAACATGTGATGTGAGATCCTTGTGATGGATCAGTATTATGTAAATTGTAGGAAATGCATAAAGTTGAGTTTATGTTGTTTACCTTTCTGTTATATCTTGCATGTTATACAACTTGGTTGAATCTTGCAATCCATCTAAAAGACACTAATTAATCACGGTATAATCTATAATGTAGCTTTCCCTGGCCATAGATTCATCACCAGTCAGGATAGGGTGATGATGAAACGGGTTCTCTTGCGGGACAACCCAGAGCACATATTTTTGAATATGCGAGGTTTCTCCTAGCCTAAAATAGAGAGGTGAAATGAGTGCAGCTGCGGTTGCAGACTCGGATGTGTGATGAGCATGGTGAACATGGCCCATGACTCCAGATATATGATATGTTGAGCATGAATGCGTTCATGGCTCTGAGCACGGTGTTTAGACACGTGGCTCAGTTTTACTAGCGTCGTGACCTGTACCGAGGCGGGCTAGGCAGAGGGTAGCCTGAGGAGCTGACCCTGTGGCTATGACCACTTCAGCATGAGACTTCGGTCCTACTTATGTTATACTCATGTACTGACCATGAGGCGGAGAAGGTCTTGGATTCCGACTCTTCCATTGACCTTGTATGGCACCGGCTATGGGCTTCGCAGCCGAAGGTTGGATTTGAACGGTACGGTTCATTTCCTCAGGGCATAATAAAACGTAATACAGTCGTTTAGTATATAGTGCTAAAGACAAACAAGGAACATTGGTTGAGGCCTTGTTTGTGTAGTTAACCTTAATTATCTTTCTTTTACTGTGCATTACTTCTATGTGGTGAGTTTTATATATATTTCATCTTGTCAAATCATGTTCCATTGAGAGGTATACTGGATATATGCCCTATTGGTATAGCTGGTAAATTGAATGGTATAGATGGCTTTGCTTTTCATTAATTGCTCCTATTATATTCCTTATCAGTAATCTGTTGTATAGGCTCTATCTTATCTGAGGTTTTGTAGTTGTGGCGAGGAGTTATGCCTCCCGCTGGGACAATGTTTAATTGTCTCACTCCGCTGGTTTTCACCCTTTTTAGGTGGTCGATTTTGTCATGGTGGTTGTCGCGGAGTTGCGGCCGAGCAACAAGAAGATCAGTAGAAGGCAAGCTTTGGAGATGTTGCCGTTTTGGATGTTTTGTAGTAGAGTCTAGAGTCATCCTTGTACTCTCAGGTCCTTGGCGGTGTTTTGAAGTTGTTTCATGGTGTACGACCGATGTTGTTTGTATATCCTGTTGCTGGCCGGATATGGGCCTTTATATGTATGAACAGGTGGTGAACTCATGGTTATGACAAGAGAGATGTTTCTCTAAGTTGTGGACATGTATCCAGGCTTGTTTGGATATGTATATAACATGTTTTCTTGCAGGATATGGACTGGAATGTAATATGTTTCACAATTTATCAGTTTTCCGCAATCAGTTTTAATTAACCCGTGTTTTTGATAAGTTGTGGTTATGGTGATTTTCGCACATTTTCACGTAACACCACTTTATCTGTGTGATGATGGGATGTGTTGCCACAGTAATCCTCTTCCAAAAACAACTTCCTTAGATCATCAACATTAGGTACCCAACTCTACCGTAGAAACACATTGTCCCATCATCTGACTCATGGAAGCCATCACACTTCTCAATTCTAAACTCTAATTGGATATGTTGTATCACAATATCATCATGTTGGACATCTTTGATTTGATGACTTGATGTATGCTTCACCTTCTACTGTGCCAACAATCCTACTAAGAAGGACACCTCCAGTTTCACATTCATTTGATACAACAAGACCAACATGTCTCTCTTATGGGGCACCAAAGAACATAATGAAGAAGACTTCCTTCTCAAAGCATCTGCCACTATGCTCGACTTCCCTGGATGGTAGTCTTTAGTGAAATCATAGTCCTTAACCAACTCCATCTAGCACCTGTGTCACATTTTCAGCTCCTACTATGAGAAGATGTACTTAAGGTTCCTTTAGTCAGTTAAGATCTAGCACTTCTCACCAGAAAGGTAATGCCTCCAAATCGTCAAGGCATGGACCACCACAGCTAGCTCCAGATCATGTGTTGGGTAGCTCTCCTCATATTTCTTAAGATGCCATGAATCAAAAGAAATCACGTTCTTATCTTGCATTGGCACACAACCCAAACCATTCTTTGATGCATCACAAAAGACTATGTAACCCTTGCCTTTCTCTGGAAATATTGTAATGCTTGCCCATGGATCCAAAAAATTTTGGAGAGTGCGAGAGATGGCAATGAAGCTATTGATTATCCATACATTTATGTAGGTAACAATAGCGCCCATTCCCTTCCAGACCCTTCTATAGGTTCCCCTACCTCCCTTCCCCCTTTTACTCATTGCCTATAAAAGGCAGGACACCCCCATTTGTAACCCCCACTTCATAGTCAACAACTCTCCCTTATTAGCAAAACAATATGATTCCATCTCCTCACCTTCCTCACCTCCTGTGCCAATTTGTTGCCCTCCAAATAAATCCCCCCATATTGGCCTCCCTATTCTTAGTGTTGTTTTCCCATATCATATTAATAAGCCCTAACATTACTCTGTCACACTATAGTGTCAAGAGGATACAACAGCGGCATAAGGTCCACGTCTGTCCAGGACAATAACGATACGGGGCTGAGATTGGGAGTGACCACGGTGTGGGGTACATAGAGGCTCTATTCTAGGAGGCGTGTTAGTAGTCCCTCGCCTAACCGGGTATTTAGACCAAATCCCATTTTTAGAAGGAATGACTAAGATTGTCATTTACCTTGATATCACCTTAATTCATACATAGATAAAGTAAAATATGGTATTTTCCTCTATCATTCTTGATAAATAACATAGTTAAGGAACTATTGAATCAAGAGTACACTACAACCACAACATATCCTTAAGAAAATATAAAATATTGACACTACATTGTTCAATGATTTAATAGACTTAATTCCCATTCATTAGTATCTTCTACAAGATACTTGTTTCACTTATACTTCAAGAATAGATCATATGATTACTATCTTTATGAACACATTTAAATCATCTTAATAGGATAACAATGATGTAATCTTCATGCTATTATGTTATGTTGGTATCATTGATTAATATTGCATTAAATCGTTAAATGATAATTAAGTTCAACACCCCTAATGGTATGCGATGCCTATGATTACCTTAGGCACACCTCTATTGTGTGACTGTTCATCCCAAATAAGCGATATTGATTGATTGATTGATACTTCTTTGGGGGGAAGCATGCCTTGTGGCAAGATGGCCACTCAGACTCGGTCGATGGCTATTGATTAATTGAAAGCAAAGGACATGAACTTCATGAACAAATCACAAATTGATTGACTTAGTGATAGAAATGGTGCAGTTGGCCTGTCTAGATAGAAGGACTACATGTTTTGACAGTCGGGATTGATTGGACTTAAAAGTAGTTGTTTAATCGATTGAAAATACCTGATTGGTCATCTAAAATTTTATAATTTTTATGAATTAAAATGATCATTGAATGATTGATTAAAAGCATATGAAATTGGTTTATTGGATCACTTAGCCTTCAAATTAATCGTATGAATTACTCATTTCATGTAATAGTCATTGATCCCGTTGGAAAAATGAGCATACCATTTATACTTATAGTTATATATGTGTTTCCTTGGCTACGTACACAAACGGGAATGTTTTCCCATGCGATTGGGATCTCACAGGTACTAATGCATGAGAGGTTTGGTCTATTTGGCAGCGACGGATGTACATGAGGGGAAGATTGCAAGGATGGTCTTTTGTTGACTGATGGTTTCATGTTCTCTTTTTCTTTTGCACTTGTATCAGTGCGTTGAAATTTTGTGGCCGACTCAGCTCTTAACCTCACTTGTACATATGTTTAGTATAAATGGAAAATGTGATATTTTCAACCCATGATAGCAATTGGATAGTCGTTGTCGCACTCCGATTATCTTTTGTGTTTTATTTTCCACACTTTCCCATTTTGTGTGTGTTTGGGGTGTTACAATACTAACACTGGTGCACTAGTCATATTATCCATCAAAAGTTGGAAATAATATCTACACTTGTCATCCCAGACAAACAAAACATCTTTCCTCATTAACTTTGTTATGGGTAGCACCACGACGCTGAAGTTCTTAATGAACTACCAGTAGTACTTGTCAAACCTAGAAAACTATAGACTCATGTCGGTGTCATCGGTTTCTCCCACTTTATTATAGACCAAAACTTCTTGGGATATACATTCTCACCCTCAAAGCTATGACATGTCCTAGAAAAGATACCTCCTTCAGCCAGAACTCACACTTGTTGAACTTAGTGTATAGTTGATGCTGCCTCAACAAGGTCAACGCCTGACATAAGTGCTGCTCATGTTGGTGACTCTCTCTGGAGTATATCAAGATATCATCTATGAACACCACTACAAACTGGTCAAGGGAAGATTGAAACACTCTATTCATCAATTCCATGAATGCTTCCGGTGCATTGGTTAGCCCAAAAGCCATAACCACAAACTAGTAATGACCATACCAAGTCCTGAAAGCTGACTTGGGTATGTCATCCTTCTTGATCTACAACTAGTGATATCTTGGCCTCAGTTCTATCTTCGAAAAGACTGCAATGCCCCTCAACTGATCAAACAAGTCATCCATTTGAGGCAAATGATACTTGTTATTGATTGTCACCTTATTCAATTGTCTAAAACCAATGCACAACCTCATGGATCAGTCCTTCTTCAAAAATAGTAATGGAGCACCCCAAGGGGACGTGCTCGGTATGATAAAGACCTTCTAAAGAAACTACTGCAAATGCTTCTTCATCTCTTGAATCTTTTCCGGTGCCATATTGTATAGTGTTTGTGCTATTGGTGGTGTACCAAGAACCAGATTGATCTCAAAATCAAACTCTCTAGGAGGGGTACACCATGGAACTCATCGAGAAACACATCCCCGAACTCATGGACCACCAAAATCTCATAAATACTAGGACTCCTCACCTTAGTATCCACCACAAGTGCCAGAAAAGCTTCACATCCCCCCTCATCATCTTCTCTACCATCATAGCTGATACTAGACATGTCGGGAGAATCTTCCTATCTCCTTGGAAGATCCACAAAACATCATGATCACAAAATGTCGCCACCTTGGCACTACAGTCCAAGACCACCCGATACTTCTCCAAAGTATCCATTCCAAGGATCACATCAAATCCATGCATGTCAAGTGGAATAAGAACCACTTGAATGTTGCATCTCGAGAAAGAAAGAACACAGGATGGACACACCTCCTACAACTCAGAGGAACCAACCAAAGGGGTTTCTAAATGAAGACTATCATGTCTATGACTAATAGGCGAAGAACAACTAGCAATCACTTCTCTAGGGATAAAAGAGTGTGTTGCACCCAGGTCAACCAAAATAGACATAAAGTAGGAAGAAGACAAATCATAATGAAATAACTCCATCTGACCTATCTTGATTGGGTTAACTACTCCTTCTGGGTGACTCATGGAATAGAATCAAGTTGTTTCCTATTTTCACCCCCGTCCTCTGCTAGCTTGCCCATATGAACTAGCTTGCAATGTCTAACCACATCTCGTCCTTCACTACTTCTAAATTGTTGTTGTTGTGACCCTTGTTGACCCTGTCTCGACTATTGTGTCACCTCATCATCCTTCATAGGACATGCCCACCTCATATGCCCTAGTTGTACACACTTGTGACAAGTCATGGTCTCAAACTATGGCCTAGATGGTCCTGTCATTGACACTGGTGCAACACTATGAGCTCCTACCAGCAGAAAGGTACAAACTTTTTCCTTGCTTGGAAACCACTGATACTGAACCACTGACATATGTTGTGATTGAGGTGTTGAAACCCTAGGCTTCTTGAAGCCTCTAGACGATTTTCCTTGATACTGTGCATATCTCTTCTTGGCATTGGCCTCTTGCTTCTCCACAACTGACTATTCTATCCTCTTGACATACTCCATGAATGTGGAAAACCTCTCTTTGTTCTCTAATGTTGACCCTAGCATCATCAACTCTGAGATCAAAACCTTCTCAAAATGTACGATCTTCTCCTTATTTGTAGCTTCCATATGCAAATAGAACCTAAAAACCTCCATGAACTTGGCTTCGTACTCGTTGATCGACATAGATCCTTGCTGGATCTTCTCAAACTGCATGATCTTCTCAGATAGGTAGGTCATTGAGAAGTATCGGCTCACAAACTCTCACCCAAACTCCTCCCAACTAGTCACAACACCAATCCTCTTCTCCTCCTCAATGACCCACTAATGGCCAACACTGACCTTCAACAGGTAAACTGTGCCCTTCACCTTATCCTCCTCAGGGACATTGAGGATCCTGAAGGCCTTCTCCAACTCGGTCAACCACATGTCAATGTCTGCCGGATCTGCCCTATTGACATACTCCAATTCCCCCACATGCCTTAACCTCTCAAAGGTCTTTGTTGAACCCTGGGATTCCGCACTGGGGCCATATGCCCTAGCTTGGGGTATGGGCATACTATCCTCTATATGCATCACTGCGGCCATGAACTGTCTAAACATGGACTGAAAAGCGGGATTGTCCAAAAATTTTAGGTTGAACCAAGGCTCCTCATGCACTCCATCAACCATTTCCTACCTCCTAGCACCACCTCCTGGTGCAACAACACTGCTCTAGGCATGTTCTTCGTGTCTCCAGAAATATTTTTTCTTCTCTTCTTCTTCTTTTTCTGCATAAGCACAGGTTACCATTAAATATGTCAAAGGACACTAGAATAGACACAAAGTTATATGTCCCTATAGACTTAGTGAACCTAGAGCTCTGATACCAATCTAAATATAATGCCCCAATGACACCACATCATGATAACTCAAAATAAAGTGCAGAATTATCAATAATAATCACTCAAAACATATCAAGCTAAAACATATCACATCTAAGTCCATAAACATTTCCACCTATATCACATAACATGTCATAAGATGCTACACATCATTGTTTAGTGGCCATCATGCCACAACCTGTTACATGTGACAACCTATTCACATATATACAAATCCATATCTGTACAACCATAGCCTACTATAAAAACTCTCTTTGATATACAACATCTACAAAACACCCCAAGGACCTAAGAGTATAGGGATGACACATAGGACTCTACTACGAAACACTAGTAACATATCCAACCTTGAACAACTGTTGCTCCTCTTGTTGCTCAGCCTCAACCGCATGATCTCTACCTCGCCATGCATGACCACCTAAAAGATGTAGAAACCCACAGGGTGAGACCAACATCCTAGAAAGATATATAACTCTCTTCCACAACTAATATTAACATAGATAGATTGTACAGAGCAAATTTAACATTATGAATAGATTCATATCAATGATATGTATAAAACTGATATCACATATTAAGTAGTTTAGGTAAATACAACTGAGAAGTAGAATAATTTATGCATTTAGAAGGAATATGAAGAACATGTATAACAGTTCATTTCTCTTTCCGCATTATATTTCAAGAAATCAGTACAAACGATAAGGAAAAGGGTCATCCAATGTGAGTAGTGTTTTAACCCTAAGCAAGTATACTACACGAGTGCATTACATCATTTGTTATGCCCTGAGGAGATCAGGTATACCACTCATGCTCCAACTGACCACTTCTAAGTCAAAATCAATGCCAGGAATCAGCCTCCTATGATCTCCCACAACCTCAGTCAGTGCGAGTCTACCATAGTGACATATAAAGTCCAACTACAAAATAGTCTAGTATTCCATGGTATATAGGCATAGAACTAGTGAAAATTGAGTTATAACCACAACTGCACTCCTACCGAGGTATGACTGCAACCATCCTCAAAACATATGTATACATATAGTGAATCACATCACTGAGATATGACCTCGAATGTTCTCCTACTAGGGTATGACTACAACAAATCATATGAATTGCATATACTCAACAGTATATGTCTCCGAGCTTCCACTAAGGGAGAACTCCTTCATAATCCAACAAGTACTGACACTAAAGATGGATCGTAACTACATAATTAGGGTTTCACATGATTCATTAACCAATTGGGTATCTTTTAACCTCAATCAAATTACAATGTATGAACCCTAAATACATTCTACAAATATAAGGGTATAATACAACTCCAGAAGAAATAAAACGAATGAGATATAAATTTGTCACATTTTCAATTGATACCACTACCATACAAGTCCATTAACATTATCATATCACTAGAGGATATCGATCCCACACCTCATCACTAAAGGTTAACACCTCACATTAGGCATAAAGCCTCTACCGGGTCATAAGACCCAAACCACATGATTCCTGCATAATCATCATTATCTCATCAAGCCTCATAAAGGCCCACAATCATTACCCTATGTCATATCAAACAAATAATAGTAATCACCCACTATGATATTCATTCAACCTGCTACATTCAAGTTATACAAACAAGAGAGAGAAACAATGGATCATCATTACATACTATCAATTTCCATAAGGTAAATAATTACATCATAGTCACGTGTTAGGGTTAAGGCTTCATCAACATATCCAATTAGGGTTTCCAAGACATCATATAGCATGAACCCTAAGTATCATTGTCTCCCACATTCTTGGAGCACATTGGTCAACCATCATCATTACTAGTTGACCATAGATAGGAACCATATGTCCATGGATTTCAATGAGTCGAGGAGAGCATTAGGTCACATTACTATGTGGTTGAAGAGGACAACACATCATAGACAAAAACACAACCCCAAACCAGTGACCAAAACCATCAAACCTCATACCAACGGTTGAAGGGAACCCATAGGTCGAAAACCACTTCAGAGACCTAAGGCACCACCAAATCTAAACGATCGGAGGGAATCAGATAGATCCAGATGTCAAAGGAAAATCATCAATCTATGCAACCGAAGAAACCAATATATGTGATCGAATGATACATTTTATGCGACCAAAGCCAAGGAAACCATCTCATTCGACCCAATTTCACCTTCAAGCCTTAAACTACATAAAACACAACATGAAGAACATCTTAGAGATAAAATTACTCATCTAGCATGATCAAAATAGGTATTTATCATCTTGGAAAACTAAAACCTCAAAGGAGGAAAAACATTAATGGAAAGACATGCTCAAAACCCTATAAACTGATCACCAAACATAAGAAGATCAAACCATGACTAGATAGAGATAACCACACGTTCTAAATATGCATGGAGGACCAAAAACCTCCATCATACTCAAGATAATTGAAACATAATCAAGAAGATCCAAACAAACATTTTAAAGTGTGCATGCAAACACTCATTTGTCACCGTTCACAAAACTCAATAACAAGAACTAGGGTTTAGGGAAAAGAGCTAATCTAAACAAGATTACTTCAGAATCATAAATCCTAGAACAAGATATTATCATCTTGCAACATATAACCACGATTTAGAGATAAGATGGATTTTTCATGTAGAAATTAAAGTGCAATAATAGTAGGGAAAAGAGTTATATAACATGCCTTACATGATGGTGCAACCACCTCCAATAAAGAAGCTTCAAATCAAGAGAGAAACCTAGCTTGAGGTCCTTCATGACCAAGCCAGTCACCACCTTAAAAGAGAATAAAAACCCTATTTCAAAAAGGGCAAGAAGGAGAACCAAAATCCCAAGGCCAAAAAAGAACAAGAAGGGAGAGAAAGGGAGAGGAGTTCCTCCACTCAACTTGAGTACTACCTTGGAGAACCAAGGATTTAACCCAAGAAAGAGGAGTACCTCCATCCCAACACAAGCACCATTGTGGAAGCTCCATGGATTCAGCCAAGAGAAGAAGAAAGACGTGGGGTTTTACAAATAAATGAAATGAAGATGTTGGATCACTTATTAAAGATCAAAGATCACCAACAAGGTAATAAGAGATGATGCTTCAACTCAAGATCACCACATGCAAGAGGTTTGGCCACCAAAGCTCCAAGGACGAGCTCTTGTTCATCACCAAGCTTCTAGGGTCGATCTCCAAAGATGAGACAAGGAAAGAAGGTGCAAAAGGATCATTGCATGTGAAAGGAGGGTTACATATACCCAAAGGTAGAGAGATGTGAAAAGGGGTTAGGTGTCATGCACATAAGTGCCACATGTCCTCCAAAGAACCACCATGCAACTAGTAAAACCATGCATGTAAGATAGCGTGTGAAAAACAAGAAAAACTAGAGACCTCACTTGGTCCTAGATTACCATCGGTTGAAGGAAAAGCAAGGCACAACACTCTTGCCCGAAGACAGTCAAGAAACCAAACCAAACCCTAGGTCATCTTCAACCCAAAAAGGGAGTTCCGTCCTTCTTTGACCGAAGGGAACTTCTCTACACACTCCAACCACCTTCTACCATAGAGAAAACATCAAGAAACATTAAGGATGGTCTCTGAAAGGTTAAGGATGCAAACGGTCAACATAAGGTCAACATCAACCTAGGGAATCTAAGCATTCCCTAGAAATAACACTCAACATGTCACCACTTCTCTCCTCATCAAACCAACACATAAAAAGGTGCCCCACAGAACTATCCTCACTCTCATAATGCTAAAACATGTGACACACATCCAACATGTGACAAATTGCAAGATAACTCTTCAACATGGGTAAATTGCAACTTGTTCCAAAATAAGCATAACAAGCTCAAACATCAACCAAACAGGACCCAACTAAAAACATAATCTTGTCACACGTTATAAAAGCATCTTAAGATATTAGATTAAGGTTTAAGCATCATATTTAGCAAAGCAATCACATTCAATCACTAAGCTACGTCAGGGGCCTTACATTTCTACCTATTCTCCCTGACAACCATTGCACTCTCCTAGTGATAAACATCAAAGTAAAGATGGCAGTCTTGTACAACAGTTCAGCCTCAGTCTTTACACTCAACAAATACACAAACATGACTACTCTGAAGTCCCTACTAGAGGAGAAAGAAAATAGATGCACAGAAGAAATCATAGACATGATTTTCAAATTCAGCAAGGGGTATAAATTTGTTGCCAAAAAGGAATTATAAAAGACACAATTCTACCATAGGAGCCCTCAACAAATCATACAATCAAACAACTGTGGATTTAAATGTTTGGAGTGGATTATGGTTGTAGCCTTAAAGGATGCCAAAATAGAAATCTTGCAACACAAACTCTATCACACACTCTGAGGAGGATTTGCTGACATGTTACCGCAATCCATTTGGGCAATCCAAGAACAACCACATCAAGAATAAACTCCACCCATTATATAAACTCATTAACTTTGACACTCCAAGACGGATTGTATGATAATTTTGGGGGAAGTTATAAATGGTCATGAGAGGTACCTTTTTCACAAAATTTCCTCATTTTTGAAGGTCAATCCTTTAATTTCAATGTTGAACATACTCCTTTTGAGAAAAAATTTGGAAAAATTTTGAAAAATTTTCAATTTCAATTCATAAATTGCAAAATATCTTTAGAAACATTTTACCACAGGCACAATTTTGGGATCCATTTATCTGGGGTTTATTCATTTCTCCCACTATTAGACTTGTTTGTATAGCGTAATCATTTTAAGAGTGGTGAAAATGGGCTACTAATTCACATAAAAGAAAACAACACAATACTACACTTTTATGCCATTCTTATAGCAAAATATTATGGAAAGAGAAAGAACAGTATTGAGACCAAGAATTCCCAGAAATAAGGAGAACTCAATCTACTGAACTCCCGATCAATCACCCTAGCATTGTAGTACAGGTTAGAAAGTATACACCTCCATCATTATGGGGAAAGAACTACCCCTTCTAGTTCAAAAATCCCCGCCTTGGGATTAAAAGAGGCTCGACAGCCTGAAATTTCCTTGAAATACCACAATCCCAAAGCATATGAGAAGAACAAGATCCGAGAGGAATAAAATCATGAGAGTTGTTCCCAGGAAGATGCTAGAGGACTCTGCCCGGCTAGTGTACCACTGCACACAAGAATGAAGATATGTTGTGCCCAATAGTGGAGTCCTGAAGCTAACTGTTACACACCTACAGTCCAAAGCAAACCTCACACAACCACCTGACATTACATCAGGGTCCAATCAGGCGAGATTGTCTTTCTGACAGCAAACATGGTTGAGTGAACCTGAGAAAAGAAGGAAACACTTCAACTTTAGCCCACCCCAACACAATAGCTAGGTCATCCAAAAATAAGTGAAAATTGGGTGTGAAAGCTACCCCTAACATGAACCATTTACGAGTACAAATAGGAACCAAGTCCGGGAGGCTATTGTGAGGGGGAGTCCTTTACTATAAAAGATTATAGCAGGAGCAAAAAGTTATTCAACTTTGGAAATAAGGGAATGGAATTGGGCCTCAACATGTGAACCAATCTAGACACACATGTTTTGATGTAAGGATGGCATAAGTTTGTGGTAGCTAATTTATTGTTTGAAAAAAAATCAAGTGTGTCATTCGATGCTTTGATTCTATTTATTAGTTTGAGTTCAAACTAGACTCCAAGTTTGGGGGAGTTGATAACATCTAATTTTTTGTATATTTGAGTGCCTATTTTATCCTCATAATGTCATCACTTTTATCTTTTATCTAGATAAATATAATTGTCTTTAGCATGGCCTGCTATGACTACCTAAACCCACTCATTCCTCTATTTTACATAGAATACACACCTCATTGGTCACTACACCTAAGTCTAGCTCAACGATCGATGAAGAGAGCACTGAGTTAACAATCACTGATGATTCATCTCTGCAGTCACTAAGCATCTATTGCCTCTATGACAGATGAAGTCCTGCTACCATGTGACTGATGAAGGCTTGCTACCCTGCAAAAGATGGACTAGTGAGGTCACTTTCACAGTGGTCGTCACAAGACACAATCTCAACGACTGAAGGACTCCTCGGTCTAGTGGTTGATGACTCACATACGCTCTATGATCGTCGAAGCTTCACTATGATTAGCGATCGAAGAAGAGTTCTTCTCTACGACCGATGAGGGCTCATTGTAAGGACCATGGCCTGCATTTAGGGCTTACCCTATTTGCTTTACTTAACCTTGGTGGTTTGATGCTTGTTAATCACCTTTGAGTGGTGATTAGGGTTTTTGTTGTGCCTTGTTGAGAGTTCAAGGGGCTACTTGCAAATAAACCAAGTTTAGGGTTTTGTGTGCAATTTTGCCATCTTGTGAGATGTTTTCCCCTCTTTGCTTCCTCTAGGGTTGAGAGGAAGGCTTGGGCTTGTTGTTTGAGTTTCTTGGGCCTTGTTTGAGCTTATTTAGGCCTTGAAGTGCTTTGGTTGGGCTTGCTTGAGCCTTGTGTCGGCCAAGACTAGCTTGTGTCGGCCAAGGAAGTATGTGTGTCGACCTAGAGGTGGTGTGTCGACCTGGAGTAGTGTGTGTCACCCAGCAGAGTTGTGCTTGTGTCGCCCATGGTGCTTGGTCCAACCTTGACCTTGTTTGGTGGACACTTGGTATGAATCTTTGAAAAGTGTCTTTTGGTGTGCTAGTGTGTTGGCTTGAACCCTAGGACAAGTATCCCTTGGGTGGAAGACACATAGCAAGGGTTTACCTTGTTTTCTCCTCCCTTCCCTTCTATATATGTGGCTCTTTCCCTTGCCATAGTCTCCTTTGATCTTTTGGTCTCTCCTCCACCTTGAGTGCACGACACCCCTCTCTTTCTTTGCTTGTGTTGGCCAATACACTCTCTTGGAGTTGAAGTGGTGGCCGAAACACCCCTTTGGAGAAGCTTTGGTGGACGATACCCTTGGAGCTTGAAGTGCATCTTCTTCCTTGGAGCTTGAAGCTTAAGGCGGGTTGCATGACTCTAACCCTAACTACTCTACTCTCTTTTCATATATGTTTCTTTAATCTTGCCTATGCACGTTAGTAGTTGGTCTTTAGTTATCTTGCATGTTGGCCGATCCTTGTGATCTAGGGTTTAGGAGAGCAACACTCCTTTCTCCCCTTGGTCTAGATGAGTGAGCTTGGGTCCTAGTGTCATGAGCAACACCCCTCCTTCCTAATCGATTGAGGTGAGCTTGTGACCTAGTGGCTCGAGCAATACCCTCTTCTCACCTTGGGCAAGATGGTGAGCTCGTTTAGATGGTCTTGATAAGATGTACCTTGGTTGAGATATGCTTGGGGAGGTTCTGCCCGACAGCCCTTGCCCTAGTTTTCCCCTGCACGGCTTGAAGTGAGCTAAACTCTCCCTTTTGTTCCTTGGGCGGGTGAGCATTCTGACTCTGCTCGCCCGGTGGGCTGCTGGCCCAGTAGCTCAGTGCTCTGCTCACCCGGTACCCTTGGCTCGCCCGACATCAATTGTGTCGCCCGACACCATGTTTCTCACCCGGTTTTACCCCTAACGCGCCCTACTCGCTCAATGTCTTGGCTTGCCCTGTATCTGTGTCGCCCGACTTTCTCCTGATCGCCCGACACTAGCCGTGTCGCCCGACACCTGCACGCCTGAGTTGCTCGCCCGACACCTGCATGCCTGAGTGGCTCGCCTGATAGGCCTTGCACGCTCAGCAGTGAGCTACACGCCTGACTTGGCTGAACGCCCTGGTTTGGGTGAGGGTGAACTCTACCCAAGTAGGTTCTTTTTGTGAGGGTTTTTGTATCTTTTGTGAGGGACCTTGGTGTCATGGAAGTGGCTTGTCTAGCAATTTCCCCTGATATCATTAGTAACTTCTTGCTCAATTAATGATAACGATAATGACTATGATAATGCATGTGTTATATGTCTCTTTTTAACATGATGTCAAAGCATGGTAAGGAACATGAATAGTTGCATAATAGTATGTCTTGAGCACACGATCACCAGGTGATGTATAGTGACATTGAATGATATCTCATGATGGTAGGCATAGTCCTTATATCAATAATAGGCTTAACCCTAATTGATCTTTGGTGACAAACCCTAGATGTATTCTTGTGAATGGTATGTCCCTTGGTTATTCTCATTGATTATTGAATGATGCTAACCATGCAGGTAATGCATAGCCAGATGAAAGGCTATGAGAAATGGGTAATGTGAATACTGTAATGACATGTTTATTATGAATGATGTTCCATAATGATGTTGAAAGCCTTGAGAGGCTATGGCACTATGTGATGAGGGATTGTGATCCCATGAGATGTGATGATCCTTGAGATGGATCTAGATGGTTGGCAAGAGGCCAAGTGATAACATGTGATGTGAGATCCTTGTGATGGATCAGTGTGATGTAAATTGTAGAAAATGCATGATGTTGATTTTATGTTGTTTACTTTATGTTATATCTTGCATGTTATACAACTTGGTTGAATCTTGCAATCCATCTAAAAGGTACTAATTAATCACAGTGGAATCTATCATGAAGTTTTCCCTGGCCATAGATTCATCACCAATCAGGATAGGGTGATGAAGAAATGGGTTCTCCTGCGAGTCAACCCGGAGCACATATTTTTGAATATGCGAGGTTTCTCCTAGCCTGAAATAGAGAGGTGAAATGAGTGCAGCTGCGATTGTAGACTCGGATGTGTGATGAGCATGGTGAACATGGCCCATGGCTCCAGATATGTGATATGTTGAGCATGAATGTGTTCATGGCTCAGAGCACGGTGTTTAGACACGTGGCTCAGTTTTACTAGCGACGTGACCTGTACCGAGGCGGGCTAGGCAGAGGGTAGCCTGTGGAGCTGACCCTGTGGCTTTAGACCACTTGAGCATGAGACTGCGGTCCTGCTTTGTGTTCTCATGTACTGACCACGAGGGGTGAGGTCTTGGATTCCGGCTCTTCCATTGACCTTGTATGGCACTGGCTATGGGCTTCGCAGTCAAAGGTTGGATTTGAACGGTACGGTTCATTTCCTCAGGGCATAATAAAATGTAATCCAGTCGTTTATTATATATACTTCTTAAGACAAACACGAAACATTGGTTGAGGCCTTGTTTGTGTAGTTAACTTTAATTATCTTGCACTTGCTTGTGCATTACTCATTTGTAGTAAGTTTCACATACTTTATCTTGTCAATCATGTTCCATTGGGAGGTATACTGGTTATATGCCTTTTTGGTACAGCTGGTAAATTGAATGGTGTAGATGGCTTTGCTTTTCATTAATTGCTCCTGTTATATCCTTTATCAGTAACCTGCTTATATATGCTTATCTGAGGTTTTGTAGTTTTGGCAAGGAGTTATGCCTCCCGCTGGGACAATGTTCAATTGTCTCACTTCACTGGTTTGCACCCTTTTTAGGTGGTCGAGCTTGTTGTGGAGGTGGTCACGGAGTTGCGGCTGAGCAACAAGAAGATCAGTAGAAGGCAAGCTTTGGAGAGGCTGCTGTTTTGGATGTTTCGTAGTAGAGTCTAGAGTCATCCCTATACTCTCAGGTCCTTGGAGGTGTTTTGATGTTGTTTTACGATGTACGACCGATGTTGTTTGTATATCCTACTGCTAGCCGGATGTGGGCCTTTATACGTATGAACAGGCGGTGAACTCATGGTTATGCCAGGACAGCTGTTACTCTAAGCTGTAGACATGTATTTAGGCTTGTGTGGATATGTATATAACATGTTTTCTTGCAGGATATGGACTGGAATATAAAATGTTTCTCAGTTTATCAGTTTTCCGCAATCAGTTTAAATTAACCCATATTTTTGATAAGCTGTGGTTATGGTGATTTCTGCACGTTTTTTCATAACACCTCGTTATCTGTGTGATAATGGGATGTGTTGCCACAAGTTTGGTATCATAGCTTTAGGTTCACTGAGTCTACAGGGATCTAGGACTAGGTTGTGTTTGTTCTTATGTGTTTTCCAGATTTTCTCATAGTAATCTTCTTCCCTCAGCAGAAGAAAAGACAAGATGTCTGGAAACCATGAAGAACTCGTTGCTGAACACAGCGATGTTGCATCTGTTGCTGGAGCAGTAGGTCAGGCACATGAAGATCGGGTGCCTGAGGTCCCCCAACCTGACCCAGCCATTCTTGAACACCCTGCCTACCAACAGCTTATGGGGGAGATGATGGCTACGATGAATCTCATGGTTGAGCGATTACCAGTGCCTCCTCCGCGAGCACAGGTTCCCCATGGAGAAGCATCGGGTATTGAGAAGACCTTCGAGTGGCTTCGCCGAGTCGGAGCTTCGGAGTAGGCTGGAAAGGCTGATCCAGCTGATGCAGATCTGTGGCTGACAAGTCTTGAGAAGGCTTTCTGGATCCTCGACATCCCCGAAGCAGACAAAGTAAAGCAAGTTGTCTACCTTCTGAAAGGTAGTGTTGGTCACTGGTGGACCATCGAGGAAGAGAAGCGGCCTGGTGAGGCGATCTGTTGGGAAGTGTTTCGACGCGAGTTCGTCACCAGATACTTTCCCAAGACGTATCTGGATGAGAAGATCCGTCAACTCGAGAGTTTGCGATAATGAACGATGAACATCACCGAGTATGAAGCCAAGTTTATGGATCTGTTGAGGTTTTGTCCTCACATGGCGAGGATAGACGAGGAACAGATCAGACGTTTCAAGAAAGGTCTGAGTGCTGAGCTAACGACACCGGTTTCTACGTTGGAGAACCGAGAACAGTTTGCTATGTTTGTGGAATCTGTTCGGAGGATTGAACGTTAAGTAAGGGAGAAGAGAGAGTCCATGGTTAAGAAAAGACCTGCTCAGTTCCAGAGTCAGAGGTTTGTGGCTTCAACAAGCCCATGTTTTTGGCACCGGCATCTATGAGAGGTTCTGGTAGGCCATCTCAGTGGTCTATGAGTAGAGGAAGAGGCTATGTTTCTTCACCATCTAAGGCTCAAAGTTCAGCTTCTGTGGCGGTGACAGGGCCATCCAGGCCTCGAGATGATGTTAGGACATGCTATGCCTGTGGTCAGACAGGGCATATCAGGTCAAGTTGTCCCTATAGAGATGATGAAGTGACGCAGCAGCCGAGACAGAACCTTCAGGGGTCTGAGAGACCACAGCCCAGTGGTAGCAGAGGACGAGGACGCGGTCAAGCATCTTAGGCTGGATCGTCTTCTCAGGGAAGTAGAGGTCGTGGATAGCAAGCAACGTCTCGATTCTATGCTATGAATCAGCCGGAGGCGGTAGTCAACCCGCGAGTGGTGACAGGTCAGATGGAGTTATTTCATTCTGATATGTCTTCTTCTTGCTTTATATCTGTTCTGGTTGACCCGGGTGGTATGCACTCTTTTATCGCCTATAGTATGCTTGAGAACTGTCGCTTACCTGTTAGCTGTAAGAAGGATAGTTTGTTGTTAGAAACCCCTCTTGATGGCCTCTTTGCGTCTAGAAGAGTGTCCATCTTGTGTCTTGTCTTTCTCGGGACATCGCATTCAAGTGAACCTCATACCACTTGATATGCATGGTTTCGATGTCATCCTTGGGATGGATACCTTAGAGAGGTTTAAGGTTGTCTTGGACTGTGGTTCCAAGCAGGCAGTGTTTGATGATGCTGGAGAGAAGTGGATCTTCCAGGGAGATAGGAAGATTCTCCCGACGTGTTTGGTATCAGCTATGGTGGCAGATAAGTTGTTACGACAAGGATGTGAGGCGTTCTTAGCTCACGTGGTAGATATCGTAGTGGATGCCAAGGTGAAAGGTCTTAGCCTTAACGAGGTGTCAGTTGTTCGTGAGTTTGCCGATGTGTTTCCTGAGGATTTTTCTGGTGTTCCCCCACCCCGAGAGATTGATTTCGAGATCAATCTGGTTCCAGGAACACAGCCAGTTGCACAGTCACCGTACATAATGGCTCCAGCAGAGATGGCATAGTTGAAGAAACAGTTACAAGAGTTGCTGGATAAAGGTTTTATCCGGCCGAGTACGTCGCCTTGGGGTGCTCCTGTGTTGTTTGTCAAGAAGAAGGATGGTTTGATGCGGTTGTGTATAGACTACCGATAGTTGAACAAGGTCACGATCAAGAATAAGTACCCGTTGCCGAGGATAGATGATTTGTTCGATCAGTTGCGTGGTGCTACAGTGTTCTCGAAGATCGATCTACGTTCTGGATATCATCAGTTGAGGATTAAGGCGAATGACATACCAAAGTCAGCTTTCAGGACGAGGTATGGTCATTATGAGTTTGTGGTTATTCCGTTTGGGTTAACCAATGCACCTGCAGCTTTCATGGACCTGATGAATAGAGTGTTCCATCCGTTCTTAGATCAGTTTTTTGTAGTCTTTATAGATGACATCTTGATCTATAGTCGGGACAGGCTAGAGCATGAGCAACATCTCCGTCGAGCATTGACTCTTCTTCGCCAACATCACTTGTATGCCAAGTTTAGTAAGTGTGAGTTCTGGCTGGATGAAGTGACTTTCTTGGGTCACGTGATATCTGCAGAAGGAGTCAAAGTAGATCCGAAGAAGGTGGAATCTATTGCAGGTTGGGAACAACCGAAGACGCCGACAGAAGTTCGTAGTTTCCTTGGTTTAGCAGGATACTACCGGAGATTTATCAAGGACTTCAGTGTGATCGCGTTACCAATGACGAAGTTGACCAGAAAGGATGTGCCTTTTGTTTGGGATGATCGATGTCAGCAAGCTTTCCAGAGTTTAAAGGAGAAGCTTACCAGTGCTCCAATGTTGATCCTGCCAGAGCCTGGGAAAGGCTATGTTGTTTTCTGTGATGCTTCCAAGAAAGGTTTAGGTTGCGTGTTGATACAGGAAGATCATGTGGTTTCTTTTGCCTCGTGACAACTCAAGAAGCATGAGGAGAACTATCCAACTCATGATTTGGAGCTGGCAGCAGTGGTTCATGCGTTAAAGATTTGGAGAAACTATCTGTATGGGGAAGTGTGTCAGATCTTTATGGATCATAAGAACCTGAAGTATATCTTTACGCAGCACGAGTTGAACATGCGACAGCGATGATGGATGGAGTTGATCAACGACTACGACTGCACTATCGAGTATCATCCTAGTAAGGCGAATGTGGTAGCAGATGCACTTAGTCGAAAGTCTTCTTTTTGTTCAAAGAAGGCACAGATGAGTTCCCTGGTTTGCCATAGGCGAGATATGTTTGTCTCTCTGCGACAGATGAATGTGCAGATGGAAGTATCCTCGTTAGCTGGACTCTTAGCACAGATGCAAGTGAGGCCTACGTTGAGACAGCAGATCAAGGATGCACAGCAGACAGACGAGGCGGTACAGTTAATCAGATCAGAGTTCGGCAGCGACAAGCGTGATGGGTTTCATGAGTCTGAGGATGGACTAGTTTGCTATCGTGATAGTATGGTGGCTCCAAATGTTGATGATCTGAGGAAGTTGGTGCTGGAGGAAGCACATACGTCGATGTATGTGATTCATCCATGTGTCACCAAGATGTATCACAGTCTGAAGGACTTGTATTGGTGGCCCGGCTTGAAGAGAGATGTAGCCGAGTTCGTGGCAAGATGTGCGGTATGTCAGCAAGTGAAGGCTGAGCATCAGAAGCTGGCAGGTACGTTGCAACCTTTGCCAATACCGCAGTGGAAATGGGATCATATAACCATGGATTTCGTAGTTGGTCTACCCAAGACAACTAGGAATCATGATTCCATTTGGGTGATAGTGGACCGATTGACGAAGTCTGCCCATTTCCTGCCTGTGAAGACGACGTATACAGCGGAGAAGCTCGCTAGAGTGTATGTGGATGAGATAGTTCGTTTGCATGGTGTGCCAGCAACGATAGTTTCTGACCGAGGTCCTCAGTTCACGAGTCATTTTTGGGAATAGTTGCACAAAGCGTTGGGAACGCAGTTGAGGTTCAGTATAGCCTTTCACCCGCAGACAGATGGACAATCTGAAAGGACTATTCAGATTCTGGAGGATCTCCTTTGAGCTTGTGTTTTGCAGTTCCTAGGCAACTAGGATGTGCATCTGAGTTTGATAGAGTTTGATTATAACAACAGTTATCAACGAAGCATCGACCTGGCTCCTTATGAGGCTTTGTATGGAAGGAAGTGCAGATCTCCTTTGTGTTGGTATGAGTCTGGTGAGTATCATCTTTTGGGTCCTGAGCTAGTTCAGCAAACGACAGATAAGATCAAGGTGATTCAGCAACAGTTGAAAGTGGCACAGGACAGGCAGAAGTCTTATGCAGACAATCGCTGACGACCGTTGGAGTTTCAGGTAGGAGACAAAGTATATCTTAAGGTCTCGCCTTGGAAGGGTGTGTTGAGGTTTGAACGGAAGGGTAAGTTGGCACCCAGGTATATGGGGCCTTATCCAGTTTTAGCACGTGTTGGTAAGGTAGCTTACGAGATTGAGTTGCCTCCTGAGTTGCATAGGTTACATCCAGTGTTCCATGTCAGTATGCTAAAGAAAAGTCATCCGGATTTAGGAATAGTGATACAGCCAGTTGAGTTTGAGCTCGATGCAGACGTGACCTACAAGGAAGGTCATGTGGCGATTCTTGACAGAAGGATCAAGAAGCTGAAGAGGAAGGACCTGGTTCTTGTGAAAGTTCTTTGGCAGCATCGTGGCGTCGAGGAAGCCACGTGGGAGCTTGATGAAGAGATGAGGAGGAAGTATCCCTCACTTTTCTCTTCGGATTTCGGGGACGAAATCCCTTAAGGGGGGTTAGATTGTAAGGATCCTGACCTGCATTTAAGGCTTACCCTGTTTGCTTTTCTTAACCTTGGTGGTTTGATGCTTGCTAATCACCTTTGAGTGGTGATTAGGGTTTTTGTTGTGCCTTGTTGAGAGTTCAAGGGGCTACTTGCAAATAAACCAAGTTTAGGGTTTTGTGTGCAAGTTTGCCATCTTGTAAGATGTTTTCCCCTCTTTGCTTCCTCTAGGGTTGAGAGGAAGGCTTGGGCTTGTTGTTTGAGTTTCTTGGGCCTTGCTTGAGCTTGTTTAGGCCTTGAAGTGCTTTGGTTGGGCTTGCTTGAGCCTTGTGTCGGCCAAGACCAGCTTGTGTCGGCCAAGGAAGTATGTGTGTCGACCTAGAGGTGGTGTGTCGACCTGGAGTAGTGTGTGTCGCCCAGCAGAGTTGTGCTTGTGTCGCCCATGGTGCTTGGTCCAACCTTGACCTTGTTTGGTGGACACTTGGTATGCATCTTTGACAAGTGTCTTTTGGTGTGCTAGTGTGTTGGCTTGAACCCTAGGACAAGTGTCCCTTGGGTGGACGACACATAGTAGGGTTTTACCTTGTTTTCTCCTCCCTTCCCTTCTATATATGTAGCTCTTTCCCTTACCTTAGTCTGCTTTGATCTTTTGGTCTCTCCTCCACCTTGAGTGCACGACACCCCTCTCTTTCTTTTCTTGTGTTGGCCGATACACTCTCTTGGAGTTGAAGTGGTGGCCGACACACCCCCTTGGAGAAGCTTTGGTGGACGATACCCTTGGAGATTGAAGTGCATCTTCTTCCTTGGAGCTTGAATCTTAAGGCGGGTTGCATGACTCTAACCCTAACTACTCTACTCTCATTTCATATATGTTGCTTTAATCTTGCCTATGCACGTTAGTAGTTGGTCTTTAGTTATCTTGCATGTTGGCCGATCCTTGTGATCTAGGGTTTAGGAGAGCAACACTCCTTTCTCCCCTTAGTCTAGATGAGTGAGCTTGGGTCCTAGTGTCATGAGCAACACCCCTCCTTCCTAATCGATTGAGGTGAGCTTGTGACCAAGTGGCTCGAGCAATACCCTCTTCTCACCTTGGGAAAGATGGTGAGCTCGTTTAGATGGTCTTGATAAGATGTACCTTGGTCGAGATATGCTTGGGGAGGTGCTGCCCGACAGCCCTTGCCCTAGTTTTCCCCTGCACGGCTTGAAGTGAGCTACGCTCTCCCTTTTGTTCCTTGGGCGGGTGAGCATTCTGACTCTGCTAGCCCGGTGGGCTGCTCACCCAATAGCTCAGTGCTCTGCTCAGCCAGTACCCTTGGCTCGCCTGACATCAGTTGTGTCGCCCGACACCATGTTGCTCACCCGGTTTCCCCCCTAACGCACCCTGCTCGCTCAATGTCTTGGCTCGCCCTGTATCTGTTTCGTTCATCTTTCTCCTGCTCGCCCGGAACTAGCCGTGTCGCCCGACACCTGCACGCCTGAGTTGCTCGCCCCACACCTGCATGCCTGAGTGGCTCGCCCGGTAGGCCTTGCACGCTCAGCAGTGAGCTGCACGCCTGACTTGGTTGCACGCCCTGGTTTGGGTGAGGGTGAACTCTAACCGAGTAGGTTCTTTTTGTGAGGGTTTTTGTATCTTTTGTGAGGGACCTTGGTGTCATGGAAGTGGCTTGTCTAGCAATTTCCCCTGATATCATTAGTAACTCCTTGCTCACTTAATGATAACGATAATGACTATGATAATGCTTGTGTTATATGTCTCTTTTTAACATGATGTCATAGCATGGTAAGGAACATGAATAGTTGCATAATAGTATGTCTTGAGCACACGATCACCAGGTGATGTATAGTGACATTGAATGATATCTCATTATGTTAGGCAGAGTCCTTATATCAATAATAGGCTTAACCCTAATTGATCTTTGGTGACAAACCCTAGATGTATTCTTGTGAATGGTAAGTCCCTTGGTTATTCTCATTGATTATTGAATGATGC
Organism: Alisma plantago-aquatica; assembly: GCA_963693085.1. Taxonomy (NCBI): domain Eukaryota; kingdom Viridiplantae; phylum Streptophyta; class Magnoliopsida; order Alismatales; family Alismataceae; genus Alisma; species Alisma plantago-aquatica. The sequence goes on along the minus strand of OY856410.1, from coordinate 925,315,501 downwards.
TAACCATGCAGGTAATGCATAGCCAGCTGAAAGACTATGAGAAATGGGTAATGTGAATATTGTAATGATAGGTGTATTATGAATGATGTTCCATAATGATGTTGAAAGCCTTGAGAGGCTATGGCACTGTGTGATGAGGGATTGCGATCCCATGAGATGTGATGATCCTTGAGATGGATCTAGATGGTTGGCAAGAGGCCAAGTGATAACATGTGATGTGAGATCCTTGTGATGGATCAGTGTGATGTAAATTGTAGAAAATGCATAATGTTGATTTTATGATGTTTACTTTCTGTTATATCTTGCATGTTATACAACTTGGTTGAATCTTGCAATCCATCTAAAAGATACTAATTAATCACAGTGGAATCTATCATGTAGTTTGCCCTGGCCATAGATTCATCACCAGTCATGATAGGGTGATGATGAAACGGGTTCTCCTGCGAGTCAACCCGGAGCGCATTTTTTTGAATATGCGAGGTTTCTCCTAGCCTAAAATAGAGAGGTGAAATGAGTGCAGCTGCGGTTGCAGACTCGGATGTGTGATGAGCATGATGAACATGGCCCATGGCTCCAGATATGTGATATGTTGAGCATGAATCCGTTCATGGCTCAGAGCACAGTGTTTAGACACGTGGCTCAGTTTTACTAGCGTCGTGACCTGTACCGAGGCGGGCTAGGCAGAGGGTAGCCTATGGAGCTGACCCTGTGGCTTTAGACCACTTGAGCATGAGACTGCGGTCCTGCTTTGTGTTCTCGTGTACTGACCACGAGGGGTGAGGTCTTGGATTCCGGCTCTTCCATTGACCTTGTATGGCACCGACTATGGGCTTCGCAGCCGAAGGTTGGATTTGAACGGTACGGTTCATTTCCTCAGGGCATAATAAAACGTAATCCAGTCGTTTATTATATATACTGCTTAAGACAAACACGAAACATTGGTTGAGGCCTTGTTTGTGTAGTTAACTTTAATTATCTTACACTTTCTTGTGCATTACTCATTTGTAGTAATTTTCACATACTTTATCTTGTCAATCATGTGCCATTGGGAGGTATATTGGTTATATGCCTTTTTGGTACAGCTGGTAAATTGAATGGTGTAGATGGCTTTGCTTTTCATTAATTGCTCTTGTTATATCCTTTATCAGTAACCTGCTTATATATGCTTATCTGAGGTTTTGTAGTTTTGGCGAGGAGTTATGCCTCCCGCTGGGACAATGTTCAATTGTCTCACTTCACTGGTTTGCACCCTTTTTAGGTGGTCGAGCTTGTCGTGGTGGTGGTCGCGGAGTTGCGGCTCAGCAGCAAGAAGATCAGTAGAAGGCAAGCTTTGGAGATGTTGTTGTTTTGGATGTTTCGTAGTAGAGTCTAGAGTCATCCCTGTACTCTCAGGTCCTTGGCGGTGTTTTGACGTTGTTTTACGATGTACGACCGATGCTGTTTGTATATCCTGCTGCTAGCCGGATGTGGGCCTTTATACGTATGAACAGGTGGTGAACTCATGGTTATGACAGGACAACTGTTTCTCTAAGCTGTGGACATGTATCTAGGCTTGTGTGGATATGTATATAACATGTTTTCTTGCATGATATGGACTGGAATGTAAAATGTTTCTCAGTTTATCAGTTTTCCACAATCGGTTTAAATTAACCCGTATTTTTGATAAATTGTGGTTATGGTGATTTCCGCACGTTTTTGCGTAACACCTCGTTATCTGTGTGATAATGGGATGTGTTGCCACACTCATAATCTCTGCGATCATTGAATTCTTAAGTCGGTTACCATAGCCTATAAATAGGCCCATGATTCGTCTAACGATGGAGGGGATAACATTCTGAAGAAGAAGAAGTGTTGTTGCATTCTAGAGCCATCTGTCGTTAATCCCATTGGTCTTGAATCTACAAAGATGAGAGATAGAGGAGAGAGAAGATCTACACTACCACCATCATCTTCAACATATCCTTCTAAAGAAGGATTCACCACTCGTCATAGTTCATCCTGAATCTAGATATGATGAAGAAGTGCTCCAGTCATGATCGTTGAGATTATAGTTGGTGTATCCTCCTTCTTCCCTTCTAGATCTGTTCGACTACCTACATCTACTTTGTTGTTGTCTTTTATGCCCTGCCACATTTGTAAATTTGTAATACTACTGTTAATATGTGTGGCTAAACATATTGCTTGGGCTGGGAGTAGCCACAAAGGCTCTTTCTGAATATATATGTACTTACATCCATTTGAAATATATATGCTCCTAGTAATGGTTATATCCATACACTTGTTCTTATTTGTTCACTTGTATGCTTTTGATGTTTGATCGTTAGTGCCTCAAAAGAGTAGCACTAATCATATCTAGGTGTTATGAAGTTGCATGAATGTATGAGAATGTTGGAATGCTTAAGCTAACGATCATATGTTTATTTCGTAATTGTTTGTTTGCCATCTTGAGAAAGAGACAACCTTATAATCTAGATCTATCCTAAGCTCGAGAGAGGAGGAAATAGACATCTGCAATGATTTCTTATAACCTTACTAAGGGTATGCTATGAGTGTGAGTAATGCATGTTGGTGAGAGACCTTAGTTGATGAAGCCAGATCCAAGTTCCCTTTCATATTTGTTACAACATGCTTTCTTTCTTTTGTTCTTTTGTTTTGCTTTATTAACATTCTTTTACTTGTTTTACTTGGTTGAAGTATTATTATTTTGTAATCTACTTTGTTGATTGGTGTAACTGAGATAATGATCTACGTTCCTAGCACTCACCACCCTTGTCCCTATGAATCGACCCCGACTACTACATCATACCCCTTATAATAGTTGTGTGGGGGGTGAATTTGGTTATAAATTTAATAATTTGACTATGCTAGATCTACTCCTTTTAAGATGTGTGATTTAGACTGGTCACACTGTGATCTGGTATCTCCTCAATAATACGCACAAACATAATGTGGATGGTTGAGTTAAGTGCTTTTTATAGGTCCTGAGATTGACTTGCCAATATGGGTGTCCATTATGTTGTCTATATCCGTACTTAGTTTTTTTGTCAACATCCGTACTTATCTTTTGTTGTTGTAGTTTACATATATCCCAATGAATTTAATATCATTTCTGATCCTTCCATCCTTTAACTAGCTGTCTGATCTTTTTCTATCATTCCAAAATAAAAAGTAGGTTAAAATTCATATTAATACACGATGTTTCCCCACGTTTGCAAATTTTCACTAGTATATCATTATGCTTACAAACACAACAAAGTTATACATGATTTACAAATTCTATAAACAACATATGAAGAAAGCATGTTCTTTCAACCAACTATTGTTTTGCATAGATTTATTAGTCTTTTGATGGTGAATTGACATAATACGAAAAAATATTTTAAATATACATGATGTATAAAATTTTACATTTTTGAACTAAATTTTGTCAACTATCCATTCATATTTTTTTTCCACTTATAGAATTAGTATAGGAGAAAAAGTTATTGAAATGCCCACAATGTATATTGTGTGATGAATATGTAGCTTTAGTTGATGAACAATGTACATTTCATTTTGTTTAGAAATGATGATATATTTGTCAATATAAAGAAACATCTTGTAGGTATATGAAATTACAAAAAAGAAATATAGAATATTATTTTCCAGTAATCTCTAACTCTATCAATTCTATTTCTTTCTCTTCCATTACTTCAATTGGGTTTATATTGTATGCAAAATAAATAACAACTCACTTTTTTGAAAACAACAACTCACTTTTCTACGTATACGTCTGTATTCTTCCCTCTCTCTTTCAGTCTCTCTCTGTCCCTAATTACTATATAATCTGTGTGCCAATTTAATAAAAACGAGAAAAAAATTCTGCCAATCGAGCTGACGTAACAATGTTTATCTCTCTCTCAATTTACTTCACTTTCTCTGTCCCACTATCTATCTGCAGTTGCTTCACTTTCTTATTACCAACAACTTTAATAAAATTCTATAATTACCATAAGTGAACCCCAACTCCTCTCAAATCTCTCTGTACTACAGATTTTTGGTGCCAACTAATGGTAATAATATAAAAGTATTACATACGACTAAAAAGCTAAGTCCGCCAATGACGCCAAAGTAGAAAACATGGTGTTTTGATGTGCCTCACCATTTCAAGCCTAAATCGAAACTTATTACATTACCGGTCTCCCTTTTTTTTTCTCTCTATGTCTATTCAATTGTCTTTCTTTCCAATTTACAATTGAACACAATCGCAAATAGTAGGATGATTACACGAATATCATTGACTCTGAACTCTCTCTCTCTCTCTCTCTCTCTCTCTCTCTCTCTCTCTCTCTCTCTCTCTCTCTCTCTCTCTCTCTCTCTCTCTCTCTCTCTCTCTCTCTCTCTCTCTCTCGGTAAAGGAATGTTGTGAGAATTACATTGGTAAATAAGATAGACACCAGATCAGCGTCCGTCACCGCCTTAAAAATTCATATTTACGAGGTTTGGCGGTATCTGCACACGATTGTTGCCATCATATATATATTAGGAGAGCGTGAACAAGAGTCGAACATTGATCTATAAGAAGTTTAGTTTATTTGTGAAGAACTCATGGAATTAAACCAGAAAGCACCATGGGACAATACCACGGAGTCCATCGATCACATAAGCTCCGTCGACGATGAGATCATCCTGTCAATTTTGTCTCTACTACCCTTCAAAGAAGCTGCAATGACAACCGTACTTTCAAAGCGGTGGAGGCCTCTCTTTCGGTCTGTTCCAAACCTAAATATGCACTTTTATTTCAGTAAAGATTTCGTTGTGCCAAAACAGATAATCCGACACATCCTTTCCTCTCGCGACCCGAGCACCTAAATAACAACTCACTTTAACAACTCACTCTCTTTCGGTCTGTTCCAAACCTAAATAACAACTCACTTTTTTAAAACAACAACTCACTTTTCTACCTATATGTCCATATTCTTCCCTCTCTCTTGCAGTCTCTCTCTCTCCCTAATACTATATAATCCGTGTGCCAATTTAATAAAAATAAGAAAAAAAATTCTGCCAATGGAACTGACGTAACAATGTTTATCTCTCTCTCAATTTAATTCACTTACTCTGTCCCACTATCCATCTGCATTTACTTCACTTTCCTATTATCAACAACATTAATAAAATTCTATAATTACCATAAGTGAACCCCAACTCCTCTCAAATCTCTCTCTACTACAGATTTTTGGTGCCCACTAATGGTAATAATATAAAAGTATTATATACCACTAAAAAAGTAAGTACGCCAATGACGCCAAAGTAGAAAACATGGTGTTTTGATGTGCGTCACCATTTCAAGCCTAAATTGAAACTTATTACATTACTGGTCCCCCTTTTTTTCTCTCTCTGTGTCTATTCAATTGTCTTTCTTTCCAATTTACAATTCAACACAATAGCAAATAGTAGAATGATTACACGAATATCATTGACTCTAAATTCTCTCTTTCTCGGTAAAGGGATGTTGTGATAATTACATTGGTAAATAAGATAGACACCAGATCAGCGTCCGTCACCGCCTTAAAAATTCTTATTTACGAGGTTTGGCGGTATCTGCACACGATTGTTGCCATCACATATTAGGAGAGCGTGAACAACAGTCGAACATTGATCTATAAGAAGTTTAGTTTATTTGTGAAGAACTCATGGAATTAAACCAGAAAGCACCAAGGGACAATACCACGGAATCCATCGATCACATAAGTTCCGTCGACGATGAGATCATCAAGTCAATTTTGTCTCTACTCCCCTTCAAAGAAGCTGCTATGACAACCATACTTTCAAAGCGGTGGAGGCCTCTCTTTCGGTCTGTCCCATGTCTAGATATGCACTTTTATTTCAGTGAAGATTTCGTTGTGCCAAAACATATAATCCGACACATCCTTTCCTCTCGCGACCCGAGCACGCACCTACGATACATACGCCTGATGGTATCGCTGCCTACCCAACAGAGAGATGACGCCAAGGCCAAAGTTACCACAGACTTCTTGGAGGAGATAATGTTGTCCCACATCCTTCCTGCTGCAACTTGTCGTGTATCTGGGAGACCTATGTCCATCAACGGTTTCTATCTATGCCTTGACATGTTCTTAAAAGAGAAGTGCTTCTCCGACTCCAATCCGCTACGTCTTCTCTACAGCTGCTGCAATGGAAGGTCCGTAAGGCACTTGGGGATCTACTTTGCTGACTTGTGCCGGAGTGGCATACCGTTGTTTCAATTGGCACAAGATCAGCTCAGATGTTTGAGATTCCTCTTTTTGAAACGTTGCACCGTCACCGACGATCAAATAGCGTTGATAACAGCTACCCGCACTTGTCCATTGCTCGAGACGTTCTGCTTGAAATGGTGCTATGGGCCACAACATGTCGTTACAGAAGCCTCTAATTTGAGGTTCCTGGATCTGATTAACGTTCCCAGTTTTCGTACGTTCACGTCACGCAGTGCTCATCGTTTGCAACGAGTCAAACTTGATTTCCGCAACGTTACCGAGGGTCAGCTGTTCAACATTGAGAACGTACTTCAGGAAATGCGCACCATCAGATGTTTATCGGTCAGCTACGGCCCAGTAAGTCTTCATATATCACTTCTACACATAGATATACATGATAAGATTTTTCTTCTTACTAGCGTTTTGAGTGGTTTCCAAAGTTCATGGTTTAATATCTCCTGAAATACATATACCTAGTAACTAAAACAAAAGGGCCTACTAGGTATAGAGTGTGTATAACATATTAAAAACAAGCACTTTACTTTATTTGTTGGTTGTTTCGTTCCACAGTTGATGTCTGAACGTGTTGGTTCTACTGTCTAGAGTATATAAAAAGAAGCAACTATACTTTTCTATTGGTTGTTTTGCTTCACTGTTCATGCCTGAACCGTGTTGGTGTACCACGTTAATACTATCTGGTGAAAAATGTTTTATTGAATTATAAGCTTGAATTGCCAATGGGTGGACCTAAAATATGAAATTCCAGTAACTGCTGGATAAATTTTGCATTCGGTCATTTGTAAAAACAAATTGAAATCTTACTCTACGGATCATTATGGGAACCATAGCCGCGCACCAATGACAACCTACGGGCTGCTACTAACTTCGCATGTTAAATTGGTAACATTTGATCTTAATTGTTAAAGATAGTATTCATATCTCGAGAAGTTAGATGAAAACTTTTGGGAATAAAAAAAGCGAATCCCATCAGCATTGGTATACTTTTAATATTTATCTTTTATTAAGTCATTCTTTAGAAGAAGTGAAGTGTGTGATGTCTGCACATGTAAGTTGTTTCAACTAGTAGTCCTGTTGGTTCCACTGGATAACCTAGAACGGGTTAAATGTTGGTGCCGCTGGATCACCTCGGAAGGGTTCAAAAGCAAAGGTTTAAGAGCAACCACTGCGACAAATCGCAGAAGCGTTGGTTAAAATACGTGACTCCCTCCTAACAACAAAATATAAAAGAGAAAACCATGTGATCTTTAAAGCCTTCACTAAATATTTAATCTTGCATTCTCACCTCTCTCTTTACTTTGCAAAATTTTATATTCCTTTATGCTTCGTTTTGGTTTTCTGACTCCTAACACTACCCGTTAATCCACCCCTCCTTCCGTACTCAAGTGCACCCCTATTCAATAATCTTGCCTCACACACAATATTGACAACGCTACCACAACAAATTACTATCCTGATAACCGGACCCAGTGGCGGATCCGAAAATATGATGTACGGGGGATGAATTAGTACAAAAATTGAAAAGTTTGAGCTGTATATAGAGAACAAAATAACACTTAGTTTGGTTGAACTAAAAGAATAGACTCAATATAATTTCTCATTTCCTCCCACATATAGAGATAAACGATTTAAAATATATAAAAGTTGAAAGTCAATGACATGATATATTTCACTATATGAAAGTAATGTATTTGTGTAAATACTTAAAGTCATAAATAATATATTATTTGACCTTACAAATTGAATAATTTGAGATTGAGAACATAGTCATTTATCATCATCACTACACATGTATAATATTGCTAATATTATAAATAAACTAACTATATGAAAAATAAGAACAAACTCAACTTATTAATGAAGTGAAAATGCCCAAACACAATATGACCTCGTTTAGGGATAGTGTCACAACAAAAGATCCATTTAATTTTTTATATCAGTCAAATGTTCTATTGTAGAGGATACAAATATTATGTATTAGGAAATGACAATTTACTGCTGACACTATGTTTGGTATGTAGAAAACATCAAGAGGAAAGTTAGAATGAAAAATATTAATTCAATTGGTATTGTTAAGTTATTGAACGAGAGAATACGACGAGTTCGGCAGAAGAACAAGACGAGAATAGAAGAACGGTCATGCAAACAACATACATGATTTACATAGTTCGGTCAGATGACCTACTCTACGGGAGGAGAGAGAATTTCACTATTTCAAGAAGATTACAAAGGAGAGATACTCTAAAAAAAAAGAACCTGAAAAGGTTACACCCAAAGAAGAGAGAGAACTCTCTTCAGTACAACACTGTACGTTGACACTTCTCAGTACAAGAAAATCTCATGCCCCGAAGGTCCTATTTATAGGCTCCATGCCATAAGGCTTCAACTAGGAATAAACAATCCTAATAGGAGTGTAATACACAATAGGAGTCCAAGTTGCATCAAGATAGAGCCACCTACAACTCCAAATAGGAGTACTAATCTAAATCCAAGTAGGAACATGGGTTGGACTCAAACCAAGGCAAGGCCCAAAATAGGACTGCCCCACCATGTAGGATTAGGATTAGGACTAGGAGTCTTCGAGGCATAACAGGTATAAACAAAAAGTGATAGAAGCAAGAAGGATGAATGGAAAGTGAAGAGGATGAAGAAAACATACCTTTTTTTTATATTTTAAGGTTGGAGAAGAGAGGAGAGGAAATAAAAAATGTTATGTTGCTTTTTTGTTACATTTCTTTCACATTTCATCATTATTTTTGTTTTTCCTTTTGATTAAAATTGTATCTATGAAAATGTTTCTTCTTCCTTTTCTTTTCCATCTTGCGTCACAAATCACTTGTCTTTATCTCCTCTTTTTTGTCTTTTGCCAACCATAAACATTTTTGATACAATTTCCTATTTCTTATATAGACATCAAGACTGTCATTGTCTTCAATAGGTTAAATAAATTTGGAACTATTATTATTTGACTGAATTTTAGAATATTTGTTACTATGTAATTAAAGATGTGTGGAATCCCATGTAGAAAAGAATATTGGTTGGATTTGTTTTTGTTTAGATGCTTAGATCTTTTCTTTTTCATAGAATGAATAGAAATGGAAATTGAAAGAGAATAGTTTACATATGAGTCGATTATTTGTACATGTGTGGTCATCATGTTTTAAATTGATATGTAATTATAATTGAGTGCAATGTCTCAATTGTGTCCTTTGTATTGTACCATTAAAGGGTCAATAATAATGCATTATGTTCCAATTAATACGTCAAAATGGTGTCCATGTTATGAGATTCTTAATATGTCATGTTTTCCAAATTAGGATATACATCCCCTAGTAGCTAAAGAACTCTAATTATGAGTATGGGGAATGAGTTTTATAAGCATGTCACAAATTGATTTGAAATTTGTTAAGCTAAATATGAAAAGAGAGGGATTAAAGATTTAATGTCTTAAACTCATTGCACAAGATTGTAATTGATGGTATCCATATCCATACTATAAATTTTATGATTTATAACAAAGTAAGAGAAATTATCATAAAATATGTTAATAAGCCTCTATGATGTATGTACAAAGAAAGGTAATAATTTTTTTTAAATTAATAACGTAAAATTCAATCTTTATGGTTAAATAACACAGTTTAAAAGATATTAAATTATAAAAGACATCATAATAATGCTATAATAATTTTTATTTTTTATTTTTTTGAGGGGGGCTTCAACTTGGGCAGTACCCCTTTGTCTCTGCCCCTGACTAGACCAACTAAGTTTTATGTTTCTCCATTTACAACACCTGGCTTAAAAGTGGAACAATAACTATGGTTAATGGTGGTTGGACCATGCTACCATCCACTATATATATCAAGTACAATTCCTACCAAGATTTAATTGTTAGTGTTATACTTGGAGAATATTATGTCTTACACCACCACTTCTACAAAGATATACAACTTTCTTGGTAAGTATTTCCAAATGAATGGGCTTTGGGTACCATTCCATGTTTATGGATCAGTCATGGCCCATTATTTTTTTATCTATCATCTCTATAATGGAACATCTCTCTCTCTTACACGCATGTGCATACATGACAAGAATTTAACTTTTTTATGGGTATTCAAAATTAGGTGGTTTTATATCCCGTTATGAAAAGCAACATGTATGTGTGTGTGTCTATTTACAACAACATAATGACATTCTATATAGAAAGGAAAATTGGTACTATGTTTTTAGATAGTTTCATTTAGTTGTGGATGCATCAGACTTAGCAGTACACCGTGTTGATTCATCTAGTGAAACAAATATATTGTTAATTTTATTAGATACAATTACAAAGTTGGTTAACTTCTTCTTTTCATGATAGTACTATATGTCTATTAATTACTCACCTATAATCATCCACACTCAAATTTAGCTTATAGTGGAAGGCCTTCTAGGAAATATATCAAAACATCATCACTTACCATTAATGATAGATGTCGGATTTTGTATAATACTAGTAAACATACACGTGCCACACATATAAAAATAAAGATGATGTGTCTTTTTACTATATTGTGCTATTGATTATGTTGTATCTTTATTTAGAATTTATGGCTACATTTTCTAGTGTGTTTAGTGAAAAGTATGTTGTAAATATATCCACTACATTTGTGTAAAATATAAGAAGAATAGAACAAAGTAATGTTTTATAAGATGAATTTATAATTGCATTAAAGAACGATCAATTAAATTCATTTGATGAGAACATGTAGGATTCCTATCATACTATCATTTATGTGAGTGATACACGACTTATGTTGTGAGAAGAATATATATATATATATATATATATATATATATATATATATAGAGAGAGAGAGAGAGAGTCAGGCTAGAATACACTCGAGTGTACGGATCGCATGAATACACTCAAGTGTGTTTGTATATCAAGACTATTTTTTGTAAAATGTAAACAGTTGATCTTCACTGTCATACTATAACTAGGCTACATATAAATTTTGAGCCCATTTGGATGAGTGTAAGTCACTCATCCAAGGGCAACAAAATCGACGCGCGAAACTAATTTGAAATGCATAATTTTTGCGGTCTTCATAACATGAGCTATACATATCCAAATGTGCTCAAATTTTGCGTAAGAGTTGTTCACGAGATGTTTAAGAAGATCAATGGATTATATTTTTAGAAAAAATATTGCATCATGAAAAAATACTTGAGTGTATTCCTCTCCGGATACACTCGATTGTATTCTAGCCTGACTATATATATATATATATATATATATATATATATATATATATATATATATATATATATATATATATATATATATATATATATATACAGAGAGAGAGAGAGAGAGAGAGAGTCAGGCTAGTATACACTCGAGTGTACCGGAGGCACCGTACACCTCAGTCATTTTTAAAAATATAGTAACTTTTTGAAAATTTTAAACCATTGATCTTCTTTAATATCTTAAGAACAAATTATATAATAAATTTTAGCTCATTTGGATAATTATAGGTCGTGCATCTAAAGGAGGAAAGAATCATGCATTTCAAATTAGTTTTGTGCGTCGATTTTGTTGTCCTTGGTTGAGTGACTTATACATATCCAAATGAGCTCATATTATATATGTGGCCTATTATTATTGTAACCATGAAGATTAATGGGTTGGACTTTAGAAAGACAAGGTCTATATAGGCAAATGCCATTGAGGTGTACGGTGTAATCTGTACACTCGAGTGTATTCTAGCCTGACTCTCTCTCTCACTCTCTCTCTCTCTCTACATATATATATATATAGTCATGCTAGAATACACTCGAGTGTACGGATTGCGCGAATACACTTAAGTGTGTTTGCATATCAAGACTATTTTTTGCAAAATGTAAACTGTTGATCTTCACCATCATACTATAACTAGGCTACATACAAATTTTGAGCCCATTTGGATGAGTGTAAGTCACTCATCCAAGGGCAACAAAATCGACGCCCGAAACTAATTTGAAATGCATAATTTTTGCGGTCTTCATAACATGAGCTATACATATCCAAATGTGCTCAAATTTTGCGTATAAGTTGTTCACGAGATGTTTAATAAGGTCAATGGGTTAGATTTTTAAAAAAAGTATTGCATCATGAAAAACTACTTGAATGTATTCTGCTCCGGATACACTCGAGTGTATTCTAGCTTGACTCTCTCTCTCTCTCTCTCTCTCTATATATATATATATATATATATATATATATATATATATATGAAAAAAAGAGAGAGTGAGATGAAGAGACAACTTTTTGGATGACAATTTATAGGTGTGACTTCAAAGGAGTAGCCAATGAAATCATGTTACCAATGGGATGATCATTATCAAAAGGAGGTCCAATAATAATTTTATCAAATGTCAATGTTTGGAGAGAGAGAGAGAAGAGTAGTTTAGGCTACTAAAAAGGGACATATGAGAGGTTAATAACCTATGATAAATAAGGTAAAATGTTAAAATATTTGGTTAAAAAATTGGTCAACAGGATATGATATATCATGAAAAAGTAGTATTGAAGGGGAGGTTATGAGCAATATCAAATTTTAGTTGGCTGGAGAAAGAGAGATACATAGACATATTGTGATTGCTATTTGAGAAGGAGAGGTGATACATTCCAATTAATGGATAAATAGTGGGTTCTCTTTGACTTCTTTTTCCAAACAAAATAAAATGGTGAGAACATGTGATAAGATGTAGGAGTAAGGAAATTACAACATTTGATAAATTCTTTATTTAAGAAAAGAAAGAGATAAGCAATGTAATGCTAGTGAATGAACATGGTAGAAAGGCTAGGGTTTCAATGAGAAAATCAGTAAGGGTAGTGCAATTTGATATCTTTTAGGATTTGTAACTAGATTTCCATGAGACAAAATGCACTAAAAATTGGTATTTAATTTGCAAAAAGTAAATGTATTGAAAACTAGTCTTTTGTACCCAATATAATTTAGCTACTATATCCATACATAGATTATATTTAGTGTACACTCATGTGGACAGCTAATTTGGCTAATTTTATTATATGTGTTTCAAAATAATCAATTACTATATATATATTGTATGTCAAGAATAATTGTAGATAAAGCTATTACTAAAGTTTATGTGCAGTAAACTTAGGGGAAAATGACATTTACAAAAATCATACATGCCAAATTTTTATAAATTAAGTAACTCGCAAATAAACTTTTTTTTAATTTAAGATCAATTCTGATTTAGAACTTTTAGTGCTTATCATGTAAACATTTGCAGTTGCACTTGTAAGGGAACAATTTACACATGGACAATATTATACCTTTCACCTATTACATAGTCATAGAAAAAACTATATAAAAGTGCAATTTGATAACAAATGTAGATACTTATCAAAGTTAGGTTTTCCTTTAAAAATTCATAAACATAAATAAATTTTACTTTAGATTTATTAAGAACTCTGACTTAGAAATGAACTTGTTATATGCCATTCATGGATATCACTGTCTGTGATGCTTTTTTATGTTCTTATTCTTAGGGTTACCATCATCATGAGAGGCTCAAGATGTATTATGATTTTGACCTTGATGCATTGAAGTCCTACTTGATATCAATGTTTGACATTATGGCTCCATCAACCACATCATGTGTGCTACTAGAATTGGTAGATAGATAGATAGGGAAAAGATCTTTATTGAGATGATGTCAAGTTTTTTACATTTTTCATCTTATTGGCTACATAAAAAATTTCATTAAAATGTGTACATACACCAAGACAAAGCATGTGAGGAAGTATAACACATACATCAAACCAATTATGCAAATATGATTAATAAAAAATCCTTCAAATTATACAACAAATTGATGATAAATTGGTGCAAGTTTTAGTAATACTTGGAATAAGGATATTCAACTAGGGCTGTAAATGGTGCGGGTACGGTGCGAGTCTGACCATATCTATACCCATACCCATCTAATTTAGTAGGTCCGGTTCCAGTTCTAGACCCGCATAATACAAAACCTGGACCCGCACCATACCCGTACCTGCAATAATAGTGGGTATGCAGGTAAGTGGTTCTATAAAAATAGTATTCTTTATGTAAGAGAAATGACTATGTTCTATTTATTTTAATACAACAATATATTGTTATTATATAGTAGATTAATATGCAATACTTATATTAGATAATGCAATGTTTTATACATTAACATTAATTGAGTTAATTGTTTATATATTTGTAGTCATCATCATAACATTTAACCTATGTAGAGAGTAATGTAATTAATAGACGTTTTAATTTTAATTTTACATATGATGTTCATTATTGTAACTAGAATAGTTAATTAATAATTATACGACTAGTCTCAACCTTATTGTGGTTAGAGTAGGATATAATATCAATAATTATATTAGTTAGATTACTAAAGTATGATATATATAACATATTATTTAAGTAGTTACTTATGTATAGAGGGTACACGGGTCTAGCGAGTCTGGGTCCAAGCATACCCACTATTGGACCTGCTTATATGGGGGTCCAAGGGTATAAGGGTCCAAGGGTATGCGAGTATAAAAAATTAGACCCATGACATGTTTTTTAAGGGTCCAGATTTGTGGTTCTGCGGATCTACCCGTACCCATTTAGAACCCTATATTCAACCCTTCCTAAGAAAACTAGATGCTAAGGAAACAAAACATTGACACCCAGTGAGGAAACTGACCTACATAATTATCCATGTTAATCACAATGACATAAGACTTGAAAAATAGCTTGTATAACACAAACAATCATACTTGACACCCTAATAGGAAAAGCTCAATGGTATATTCAACAATGTCACTTCTTGAAGAATATGAAAATGAAATAAAAAAAAACAATTTAAAGATAACTAAGTCCAAATTTAAATTTTGAGGACAACTCCCAAAAAGGCCCTTTTTCTAGTATGAAGTAATATTTATCATGCTCTTCAGTCTCCTAAGTAGGAGAGATGTGCCCCCTCATATTTGGTTCCAATTGGATTGGTATGGATGAAAGTTGAACCATTGATGCAAACCAAGATGCATATTTTGCAATGTGGTTCTCTAACATCTTTGAATTATTACATATCTAGTCCACTTTGTTGGAAAGTTGTTGTAGCATGTCTTTTATTTCTTTTTCCTTGCAAATGGTATTCTTCATTTAGCTTCATTTGGGTCAAGAATAAGGTTCCAAAAATGATCCAAAATCATACTTCTTCTATGAATTTTTCTACGGTGGGGCTATTGAATCCCGAAGGTCCCCTGTTTCCTTGTTAGTTGTTATATCGTTGTCTTCCAGGCTGTTCTTATGGTCTCTTAAAATTTTTATTATATTAGTAGTAGAAGTTCTAACGATCTTTCCATCTTAGACTACAAATATATAGATCATAAGGTTTCTTATTTCTATAATTTGAAGCATAGTTACATTGTTCCAAAGATACATCTTAAGATGAGTACCAAGAATAATAACATTTGTCTCCTCTACATGACTAGTAAACAATTGCAACATCATTTACTTTTTGTTGAAAAACTATCCACCTTCAGAGTAATTTCATCTAACTTAGATGTTAGGATGTCCATACTATGTTTTTTCCTATTCTTATAGTAGTTGTCAAAGGAAATGGATGGTCATTATAAATCCAATGACAATGACTCAGGTCCTTGCTTTCAATAATTTCATAGGCATTCTTTTGAATCTTATTCATCAAGGAGCCATTGGCGGCTGAGTTCACTATTTAGTTTTTACTAGATTAAAAGCCATTGTAGATAGTTTTCTCTAGCCAATAATGCGGTAATGAGAAGTGGAGATCCTTAAAGCTCTCCCAAGCAACATAGGAAGTTTACCTATCCTTTTGGATGAAGTTAGCCAACTTATTTCTCAAGTAAGAGGTCTTCATTAGTTGGTATTACTTTCAAAGAAATGTTTTTAATAGATCTTTTAAAGTATTGATCAAATTCACGAGTATTGATAATAGACATGCCTTGCTTAGTCCCACAAAGTGAATGGAAAAAGAAAAAGGAAAAGGGCTTCATTAGCGACATCATTAATATATACGTTGTTAAGATACTCAACCAGTATCAACATTTCATCTTCTTGATTGATGTTTGGTGGTTGGATGGGTGAAGCAGTCCTCTATACATTATAGAGATATCTCAAGGTGTTATTGATGGTCCAGATCAAAGCAAAGAGGAATTATGGGACTACTACTCATTGTTTGTGTCATACACAAGAGAATACTTCACCACAATATTATAATGACATGAAGATTAGGATCTACTAGATTGGATCATCCATATTGGTTTTGTTGTGATATCTACATGATTTGAGGACTGATGGAAAAAAAATTCATCTCAATTTCCAGTAAATTAATTGCCCATTTAAGTTTATGGCCACCAGTGCAACAAAGTCCTTCAACAATTGATTCTCAACCAATTTGAATAGTTCATCTTATTGATTGATGTTTGGTGGTGGGATGGGTGAAGCAGTCCTCCATACATTATAGAGATATTTCATGGTGTGATTGATGGTCCAGATCAAAGCAAAGTGGGATTCCAGGACTACTACTCCTTGTTTGCGTCATACACAAGAGAATAATTCACCACAAGAGTTCAACGAGATGGAGGTTAGGATCTACTAGATTTGATTATCCATATTGTTTTTATTGTGATATATACATGATTTGAGGACTGATGGAAAAAATGTTCACCTCAACTGCCAATAAATTAATTGTCCCATTTAAGTTTATGGCCACTGGTATTAAAAATTCCTTCAATAATTGATTCTCAACCGGTATCAACATGTCATCTTCTTGATTGATGTTTGGTGGTGGGATGGGTGAAGCAGTCCTCTATACATTATAGAGATATCTCAAAGTGTGATTGATGGTTCAAATCAAAGTGAAGTGGGATTCTGGTACTGCTACTCCTGTTTGTGTCATACACAAGAGAATACTTCACTAGAGAAAGAAACAAAGACTATGATTAATGGTGGATTATGGAACAAAATATCGGAAACAAATTAATGCAAAATGGTATGTATGAATGGAATGAAATTTAATAAAAAAATATCACATGGATGTATGGATATAAAGTTGTGAATTAACCTAGTCTCACTCACGACCTATAAGTCCTACTTTAGCAAACCTATCTTGTCCCTAAATGGATCTACAAATATGTTGCTATGATTTTCTATGAGTCTTAATTCTCATAAATACTCGACTTGCTCGCCATACAACTATACATATTAAAGTAGTAGAGATTGTTATGAAAGAACCTAGTGTTTCTAGGCACACAATTTATATGATTTCTTTTTCTATGGACAAAATCAGCCATTACATATGCTCCCTTGCTTGTTCAATGTTTTTAGCAATCGTCTCACTTATGAAATCGGGCATTCTTCAAGGAAAATTTGAGCTCCTAGTTTCTCCAAAAACCATTTGGCAAGCATATATGATAAGATTTTCATTCTTAATGGAATTTTATATGGTTCTCAAAATTAGATGGTTGAATCTCTCTTTCTAAAATACATATAGCAAGTAACAAAAACAAAAGGGCCTGCTAGGTATAGCGAATACTGTCTATAGTATATTAAAAGAAGTAATTGTACTTTTTTATTGGTTGTTTCACTTTAGTGTTCATGCTCGAACCATGTTGGTACAATATTAATTCATACAGCAAAAAATATTTCATTGAATTAAAACTTAATTTCCAATTGGTGGACCAAAAATAGGAAATTCAAGTAATGAAGTGATAGGTGTTGTGTTTGGCCATTCATAAAAATAAATTGAATGTCCTTTGACAAATCATGTTGCGAACCTATAGTCGCACACCAATGACACCCAATGGGCTGCCACTGATTGGGCATGTAAAATTTGTAGAATTTGATTGTAGTTGTGAAAGGTAGTCATACATCAGAAAGATAGATGAATACTTTTGGGAGAGATATAGAAAAAATAATTTGTATTTTAATACTTTTAAATACTTATCCTCTATTAGGTAAGCTAGAGAAGAAAATGTCAAGAATATCTATGATCTTTGCACTTTTATATTTCTTCAACTAGTAGTCTTGTTCCACTATATTACCTAGCAAGGGGTTAAATATTGATGCCTTTGGATGACGTTACAATGGGTTAAAATCAAGGAGTTAAGAGCAACCACTATGCCACAATGTGGAAGCAGTGGTTAAAAGATGTGACTCCCACCTAACAATGAGATAACGGAAAAGAAAAACATATGTGATATTTAATGCCTTCTCCATATCTCTAGTCTTGGATTGTCACCTCTTTCTTTACCTTAAAAAAATTATATATTCCTTGGTGAATGAAAATGATTCCCTCACACACGCTACTCGCTATGTGCGGCTTAAGCACATGGGTGTAGTGGTATTGGGAGTTTTGGTGGAAAATGTAGTTTGGAGGGCCATGTCACAATAGGGTGATTTTGGAATGGTAGAGGGCGTGAAGTTAGTGGTGGTAGAAGTGGGTAAATTGAGTGATTGTTGGAGAGAGAATGAGTAAGAGGGAGAAAAAGAGGGGGAGCGAGTGAGCGGGACCCTCATTCTTCATGAGATAAAAAAATAAAATAGGAAGGAAGTAAGGAGAAAAGATGAGGAAAGTGATAAATTTTGTGATGAGGGATGTAGTGGGAGTTGAGGAAGGAAATGATAGGATAAGAGGAAGGAAGTGATTAAAAAAATCATATTAGCTTAGGAGGGAATTAATGGAGAATGGAGGGAAAGGAAGTAAGTAATAGGAAAATAAGTGAGGAGGAATGTAACAGGAAAACAGGAGAGATATATGGAGAGAAGTGATAGAAAAAGATGAGGGAAGTAATTAGGAAAATTTATAGTAGGTGAGGACGGAAGTAATGGGGAAAGATGATGGAATGGATGGAAGTAATACAGAGAGAGAAGTTAAGTGGAAAGAGGACAAAAGTAATGGAGAAAAATGAGAAAATGGGGAGGGAAGTACTCTAGAAGGAGGGTAGAGAGAGAAAGAAATGAATAGACTAGGGGAGTAATGAAGTAATAGGAGAAAAATGAGGAAGAAAGTAACATGGAAAGAAGACGGAAGTAATGGAGGGAGATGAGAAGAATGATGAGGGAAGTAATGATGATTTTTATGAGGAAAGTAATAAAATGAGATAATTGATGAGGGAAGTAATGGAGGGAAGTGATTGATGAGGACACATATTGACATGTTTCAACTCATATTCCACATTAGTGGACGTCACACATTTGGGTGTATAAACATTCATTAATGGGCACATATCAATATGTTTTTGCAGTTTTTCACATTATGGGTGCATATCAATATTCATTTGGGCTCTGATCACTCTATTTTGTACATCAATGGATACTAGTATGCATGTATGAATAATGTTTGGATGTGTATACCACATTATTGATCTTGTATCAGCATGTTTGTGTGTCAATACACTATTAATGTATGTATGTATCATTTTTTATGAGCACGTATAACCCATTTTATGGACGAGTATCATCCTATTTGGGCGCTTATACCCATTTCAGGGCGTGTACCCTCATATAGATGACCACATTATCCTTATTAGTGGGCATTAATTACTAATACTTAGGAACATATCCATATATATAGGAACATATCAACATTTATGGGTGCATATCAATATTCACACAAGTGGGCCTACATTAATGGACTCATGTCTAAAAATTAGCAAGTGGAAAAGTAGCTTAAAATTTAGTAATTATAAAAACATATACATTTTTCATGTTTCTGTTTCAAATTTTGTCCTGCAACCTTTGAATTCAAACTAATAGACATAGTAACTATTTTTTGGGCGCATATAACCCACTTGTTGCTCAAGGTGCATATGTCCAATTTGGGCATGTATGATAAGTGTGTCTCACAATTCAACAATGAAACATACAAACAATTTTTTGGGCACATATAAACCATTTTTGGGAACATATAATCCATTTTTGGGCGTATATAACCTATTTTTGGGCGTGAATATCCTATTTTAGGTGTGTATGACCCATTTTTTGCATGTATAACAAGTGCATACTTTAAGTGCATGTTAATCATTTTTGGGCTCGTATAACCCATTATTGGATGTGTTTTTCTCATATATGGGTGCATGTTCCTTATTTTTGGGTGCATGTATGACATAATAGGTACACAATATTAATTAAGAATTGTTACATATTTCACATGTTTGACCCCTTATTCTACCTGTTTTGGCACTTCTTCCACATTTTTTAGGTACGTATAACTCATTTATTGGTGGCCTATAAGCTAGTTTTGGGTTTGTGTTCCTGGATTGTGGGCTTGTGTTGGCTATTTATGGAGCATCTATGACATAATAGGATCACAATATTGATTAAGAGTGGGCACACATTCATATGTTTCTGTGTGTATGATTCACTTGGGGGTACATATTCGACATATTTGGGGATGTATTCCCGATTTGTGGGCATGATATTTGATGTTTGATATATAATTATGTGCGTACATCATTTTTTAGGCATCTTTGTTTCTTAAAAGGTGTGATTTCCTTTAATTATATGAGAAAAGATAATCTATAAAATTAATATTTTTTTATGAATAGATGTCCAAACATGTAAAATATACGCCTACAAATTGACAATGCATGCCCAAACATCTAGAACATGCATCCAAAAATGAGGAGCACCATTAATATTTTTTCATTCATTCAAGATTAATAGTTGTAAGATATTAAATAGAAGAAACCTTTGGCATCATTTACCATTAGTTTTAGGAGAAAAAATAAATTGGAAGGGGGGTTAAAACAAGAGTGACCATTAGTGAGAAGTCATAATGGTGGGCTCGAACTTGATGAGGTCAACGACGGAGTTGGGCACCAGAGAAGAGGAATCGGGCACCATAGAAGAGTGTTGGGCATGATTGTTGTTGGTTGTAGGGATTGCAAGAGTCGAGAATGGTCTATGGAGAAAGGTAAGAAAGAGGGTATTTTGGGAGTTAATTTTGGAAATTTTCGTCACATGACCGCATCCCTCTCTCATTTTTCTTAGCATAGTGTCTACACTAGCGGTGGACACATGTCCTTCGCTAAATAGGGAAGATGCCCACTAGTAGAGAATGGAGGACATCAAGATAAGTGGTGGGGGATAGATAGCATGTAGTTTTGGGGCAGTGTGAGAGGTGGTTTCACGTGGTAGCGCTTGAGCGTGGTAAAAATTTACCCATTTCTTTATGATTCCTTTAGGTTTTATCACTTCAACACCACCCGTCAGTCCTCCTCTCCTATATCCTAGTGAACCCCTACTTCATTCCTCACACACATTTCTGACAACCACACCGTAATGAATCAATGGCTTGATAATTAGACCAACTAAATTCTATTTTTCTCTGATTGGAAACACCTAGCTTAAAAGTGGAACATGAACTACGTCCAATGATGGTTGGGACATTCTACAATGTATTTCTCAATTTAAATTAATCAAAGATTCAATATGAATGTTATACGTGGATAATATTATGTCTTGCATCACCACTTCTATAAAAGCTATATTACTTTGTTTCTAAGAGTTTCACAATAAATGGCTTTGGGAACCATTCGATTGTATCATCAATAATGGCCAATTTAGTCTTCATATATCATCTCTAGAATAGAGAATATCTCCCTACACAAATTTACATATGAGACAGTAATTATCTATTTTTACTTTCATTTTATCAATTTTCAAAATTAGATGATTTCTTATCCCCTCCCTAAAAGCACACACATGTATATGAGTCTGTGTAAATTGACAACAACATAACGACACTCTCTATATATAATGGAACACTTGTACTATGTTTTTAGATATTTTTGATAATTGATAATGCATCAAAGCTAGTCGTACTCTGTTAATTCCCTTTAGTGAAATCAATGTCTTGTTAATTCCATTATGTAAAAATTCAAAATTTGTTAACTTTTCTTTTCTATGGAAGTACTATGTGTCTATTAATTAATCACTTGTAATCGTCTGAACTATAATTTAAATTACATTGAAAGGCCTTCTAGGAGATAAATGACAACATCATCACTCGTCATTAGTGATAGAGGTTTGATTTTGTATTATAGTTGTCAGTATACACATGCCACACACATAAAAAAAGTAGAGGTGTTTTTTTTTATTTTGATTTATTGATTATGTTATTTGTTTATGTAAAATTTAATGGCTAATTTTACTAGTGGGCTTTAGTGAAAAGTGTTTTATATGAATTTCCATGAGATTTATATAAAATATAATAAAAATAATGATAATATTGTCAAGATAAAATTATGATTTCATTAAAGAAAGGCTAATTAACGTGGTTGGAGGAGAACATTTTGGACTCCTATTATATTGTCATATGTGTGAGTGACTCATGATTTGGTTTTGAGAGAGAGTGTGAGAGGGAGAGAGAACTTTTTTTGCATTGTAATTAATGGTTGTGACTTCAAAGGGGTAGCCAATTGAAGTTATATTTCCAATGGGATGATTAATATTGGAAAGGCATCCAACCATAATTTTATTAAATGTCAATTGTTTGGAGAAAGAGAGAGAATACTAGTTTAGGATATTATGAAGAGACATATGAGAGGTAAATAAGATGTGGTAAATATGTCAAAATTTGAAAATTATTTGGTTTAATAACGGGTCAATGTGATATAATATATAGTGAAATAAAAGTATTGAAAGGGAGGCCAACAACAATATAAAAATTCAAATAGTTGGAGAAAGAGATAGATACGTAGACATAATGCGATCTAATAACGGATCCAGAAAATCACATTAAAGAGGGACTGAGTTTATAAAGTCATTATCAAAACTTGAATTTAGTGGACAAGTTATTTTTGCCAGCTAATGTTATTAAGTAAATAGAAACATTCATGTTAAGATGGTTGTGTGAAACTATAAAGAATATCTACAACTCACTTTATAGTTTCATACAATATCGAATTTAATATTTTAACACAACAATTATAATCACGACCATGACATGTAAAATATTCTGAATCACGTCTAAAAGAAAATGAATCAGTTACTTGATACGGAAATTGGTAACATACACTTCAGTTCTGTTAATTTTCTCAGAATTTGACTTTTAGCAAGGAGCACTGATGGAATAAAAGACTATTTGGAGATGGGAAATGCGTCCACTTAGGGGACGTTTGTTTTGTCGTGTTTGGCTGTAAAGGGTTGTATTTATTAATTCGGTAACTAAAAGATTAGGTTTGTTTCTCTGTAATGGAGAAAATTGACATAATCCTGCATTTGTTGTTATAACAGAAATGCAGTACGGCAGCTTCCGATACAATAAAACCACTGGACGCGGTGATCCGCCTTTCTCGCGGCGCAAGTCCTGCCCGCTTGCACTGTCCGAAACCAACAGCCCCTCATTTATGTCCGTCTGTACCAAACATAAACTGACATTTTACAAAACTTTTCAGTTACATCATTTTCCATTTACATGGATTATCTTAATGCAGGAGTTGCATATATTCAGCTTATTCCTGCAATCCAAACGTGCCCTTATTTGTGTACA
This sequence comes from Alisma plantago-aquatica, assembly GCA_963693085.1. Taxonomy (NCBI): domain Eukaryota; kingdom Viridiplantae; phylum Streptophyta; class Magnoliopsida; order Alismatales; family Alismataceae; genus Alisma; species Alisma plantago-aquatica. Next base: position 925,291,691 of record OY856410.1, on the reverse strand, counting down.
GATTAAGAAGTTGTAACATTTAAGTGATCTGGCAACATAGGTAATCAATAATAATCGTTGATAATAAGTGTTAGACAGAGCATAAGAAACAATCTATTATATTAAAAATCAAACCTTAATTGTAAATAATCGGTACAAAATTTGCTCCTATTGTTTTAAGATAAGAATCCCATACGGATGAACAACATTAAACTAGATTGCTACTCGTACACGGTTCAGCAAAGCTAATGACTTTCACACTCTCGAATGTACCAAAACGTTGACAATTGGGTGACTTCAACTAATGTTGAACGCTCAGTTAGCACTACAGGCGACATGTGTAGAGATACGAGTCTTACTGCTATTAGAGACTACATCACTTGGCGCTGTTTATTCTTTACTGAGAAATCTATCGGACGTTGTTTGATGTTGTGTAAAGTGAAGCGGAAGTATGCCTTGAGTAATAGATTTTGACTTATACAATATGTGTGAGAAGAATCATGGTAGTTGCCACTTCCGTCGCATACAAAATCTCCATTTGAGTAAAACGTTGGGAAATCACTTGTAGCAGTAGCAATATCACGGGCAGTGTAAAGTCATGCGACAGAAACACTGGTAGACAGGAGTATCTCCACGTATCAGCGGGATTTTCTCATTGTATCAAATCTTTGTACATAGTCTCTGCTGAATAGTTGATGTTCTTTCTACCACTATTCCTGAACAACACAAAAAATTAAGAGACATAAATTTTGTGTATTATTAGGCTGGGAGACACGGTGCTTTATTTAGCGCCACATTTGTTTATGTTCCACGGTGTTTAACTTCTCCGTAAGTTGCACTCAAACAACGGTGATCATAACTTATTTTATCGTCTACATTTAAGAGTGACCAATTGAATTTATGGCTTGCTTTTATGAATAAGAGGAGGGGGGGTGACCGTTACTTTCTCTTCTCATATACTTCTTATGGTGGTCAATTAACATCATCTTCTCTAATACGATTGGGGTGGGGGCTCGAGCCCCAACAGCCCCACCATTAAATCCGGCCCTATTGTGATTGCTATTCCAGATTTAGAGGTGACATGTGCAGTTAATTAATAGATAGAGGTTCTATTTCACGTTTTTTGCCAAAAAGAATAAAATGATTGGAAATATGTGAGATGATTAGGGCTGTCAAATTTTATCTCAACCCTTGAACCATGTCTTGTCCAATCTAGAAAAAGTTGGATTTGGATTCAGATTTTATCAATTCGGGTTGGTTCTAGGTTTGGATATTGTTGTCCAGATTGAAATCGGGATCGGTTATGAGTGGTGATTTATTCAACCCAGATTGAATCTGGGTTGATGAATCTGAAAAATATAAGGTCTAACTATGTACAAGTTACTATCTTTCATCTCTAATTAAAAAAATTATATGAACCATGTTTGACTTTGGGTTACAAATTATAAAATCAAGCCCTGTTCCGGACATGTCACTTTGTAAAAAAAATTATTTTGAGTCGGTTCCTGGTTGATTTAATTTTTATCAACTTTGTTTTTGTCCTAACTAGAACCGACCCAAAATTGGTTTTTTGACACCCCTTGAGACGATGGACGAGAAAGGAAATGACAAAATTTGATAAAGTCTTTATTTAATTGAAGAAGGAGATAAAAATCAATGTGAATGGAACATGGTACAAAGAAGATGGTTACAATGAGAAAATCCATAAGGAAATTATAATTTTAGGAATTTTAGCTATATTTCCACACAATAAAATATGTTGAAAATCAATCTTTCATCTACAACAAGTAGATTTATTGAAAACCAAACTTTTCGTAGACAAATGTTTTGGCTACTATATCTATAATACATAGTGTATAGCTATGTAGACAACTATTTTGGCTAATGTATTTACATATGTAGCTAAATAATCTTTTTTTTTTCTCTCTCTTTATATATATATATAGTTCTATAGAAGATCAATTCCAAATTTGAACTTTTAAACCTCATAATGTAAACATTTGCACTTCCACTTCTAAAGGAATAGTGTACACGGGGTTGACATTGTATCTTGCCCGTATTACATAATGTACATAGAGTAAACTATTAACAATTGTACATTGACCCTATTACATAATGTACATGAAATAAACTATTCACAAATGCCCCAATTAGAATTTTTATACAACCCAGACACATACATGAACTGTCTATATGATGGATAGAAATAGGTACACCTATGTCTGTGATGTTTTTTCATTTTCTTATGCTCGGGGTTACCAACATCTTAAGAGGCTTTAGAAGTGTCATGATTTGACCTTGACACGTCAAAGTCTTACGCGATATAATTACTTGACATTATGGATCCATCAACCACGTCAAGGATGCTACTAGAATTCGTTTATAGATGGATTGAAAACTCTTTATTGAGATGAAGTCATGTTTCCTATGTATTTCATCTTATTAGCTACATTATCAAACATGTGAAGAACCACCAAAATAATGCATATGAGAAAGTAAAGTACATACATAAAACCTACTAAGCACATGATTAATAAAAAATCCTTCAAATTATATACCAACCTAATGATAAATTGATACAAGTTTTAGTAGAACCTGCAAAAGGAGCTTCAACCTTCTTAATAAAACTAGATGTTATGGAATCTAGAAAATCCAAACCCAATGATGTAACAGATCCAAATATTTGTTTGAGTTATTCAAAATTATTATGTTGGTAATTCAAAATTAAGGAGATACATAAGATCTGGAAAACAACTTTTAGAATACAAAGAACCATACTTGCCACCCTTAAAGAAAAGATCAATAGTATATTCCAACAATATCTCCTTACATTCTTTATATGTCCACAATAGGTGATGAACCATTTGGACTATGTATAGAGATAAAATGAATCAAATCACACGTTCTCCATAAATGAATACATAATAGTAAATACATCATCACAAAACTACTCAAACTTATTCATTCTTTAGCTAACACTTGTGAGTAGATACTTATGGCATCTAGTACACATCTTGTATGTACTATGTTTGACTCAGATAGTATATGTATATTCAAAAATCTTAGTTACATGATTTTTGTTTGCTACCAACTAGATAATAGATGGAAATATGTCACAAAATAAAAATTACATGCACTTATATTGAATAAAAATAGATGGTGCAAGTAAATAATTATCATCAAGTAGTGGTGAACTAAAACACCCATTTATTTTACATCATCTGGATGGAAACATCCCATCACTTTGACATAGATCCAACCAAAAACTATACTTATTTTGGTCTTGTAAATGAATGCTCATTTCTTAAGGTCACTATCTTGCAAATTCTAAGCTACAAGAAACCACGAAATTAGGTGGATCATCTGCCCAATGTATATTGAATATTTGCAAAAAAAGTAGAAAAAAGGTGGGATACATGCACTTGTAAATTGAGATTCCCATTGAAGTACCTAAAAGAAAATTAATAGTCTATCCATTACAAGATTACATTGAGATTGGTTATATGTAGGGTTAAATCCATGTACAACTAAAATATAGTAAAACATGACTCGATTTAACTTCTAAAAACAAGATAAAGTAATTCCATAACTTGTCTAATGTTCAGATATTTTAGACTAATCAATAATATTCCATTGTGTTACTTATGAGCAAAAACATTCCTGATTCAACATCACATAGTCTTGACACACACATCCCAACCTATAGTCTATAAATATAACATTAAAGTTACTTTAGAATATAGAGCTAGAGTAAATTGAGAAGAAATTAGGTCATTTAGAAATGTTTACACTGTTAACAACGGTAACATTTGGAATAAAGGAAGATTTAGGTGAACAATTAGATCATTGAATGTTCATTTAAACTATGGACTTTATAAATTAAACTTGTTGCTTCTCCATTTCTCCCTTGAGCTACAACTCCTAGACACTAGGAACAGGAAAGAAGATGAAAAGAATTCACTAGTCATTTAAAAGACATACATGGTAATATATCAAAGATGGAATAAATTACTTCATCCCCTGATTAAATTGCGATGGCTTTAGAATAAAATATTGGTTTTTATAGAGTAATTGGAATCCATAAAACATATTATACTAGAGAGCTAAAAGCATGTAGAATTGCAATACTACCTAAAAATCTAAAAATAGAATAACAGATACCCTACTAATAAATTTTAACATTTATAAGTTAAATATGTAACCAAAAGGATTTAACAACGGTAAGAGCCACAAGAATTGGATAACCACTTTAATCACACATATGAGTCTTTTGTGAGGATAAACCCCTTTTTTTGGAATGTTTCTACAACTTGATCAAAAATCTCACTAAGGGTGGAGCATCAAGAAACATAACATAGAAGTGATTAAAATAAATGGAAGAAATGATCATTGCCGCATAAGTTACAATCTCCAACTACACTTTGAGATAGACTACTATATAATAAAAAAAGTAACATGGCTTCTACAATAAGTTTAAGTTGTTTTTGAAATCAAATAAAAACTTGACCAAACCTTGAAAGAAACACAATACTCAATCTCATATTTTAGTACCACCTTTTCCTAAATGCAAAATTAGTTGGTCTGACCTCATAGGCACATTATAAAAATATTTAAAATAGGTCTTCCGGAAAACCTAATTACTCAAGAATCACAAAACAAATAGTATAAAAAAGTTACAAAAGTATACTAGTATGTTATATTCCACATATATGTTATATCCCTAGTCCGGATCCCACGACCTTGGTAGGCAATGTCAAAGGCATTAGAGCATCCATCTACGAGCATCACATGCAAGCATTCAACAAAATTTCACTTCTATTTAATGAGCCATCTAATGTTTTACATGTAGGCCCCAAGACAACGTGGGAAAAATATTTTAGGAAAGAGAAAATATCTATATGTAGGCTATATTTCATTTATAACGAAGGTTCCTCATTGTGTTTTGGTTGGTGTAGCATTTCTCTAATCAACGAAGATGGTAAATATATTTAAAGATGTGAATATAGAGATCTCTTCAATGCCCTCCATTACTTAAATCTTAAAAATCAAGATTCCCATAATGCTATTGAAGTTGTATGCTTTAAAAATGAACAAATATTTATAATTCAAAATATTGACCATAGCAGAGTTGATAAGGGATAGAATCAACAAGAAATTTAATAACATTGTTTGTATGACAAGACATGTGTTTTATTTTGAATTTTCATTCTACTCCATACGGGAAGTAGACTACTCAACCTCACACAACACTAGATGAGAGGGTAGAGTCTACTAGATGCCACTTGACCCAAATGGGAAATCCACCATTCATATATACCACTTGACCTAACATCCAAGGATAAAGGGGAATGCCTCTATATATGAAATGCCACTAATTTGGAAACATACATAAAATTAAATGGAAAATTGGAAATAGAGTGGAGATATTTAAGTATAAAGTTAGGCGATATGTTGACATTCCCACATTCCTATATAGTTTTAGTGGACCCATCTTTTAGAGTAATTGATGAAATAGAAATATAGGACTAAAATGAGGAGAGAATATATCTCATGCCCATAATATACTGGTTGGCCCCAAATTGACTAGAGAGAACTGGATGCTATCATGAAGGCCCCGATATTACCTTAGTTGGAGACCATATGCATTGTAGATGTTGTAGGTGGTTTCATGGCCAGGGCATACCCATACCCTCTGGGTTGTTGTGGAACATTTTCTGATGCTTGTTGAAGGTGCTCATATTTGGCTAATGAGATATTGCACTACCATGGCTACACCTATAGGGATGGCCAACATTTTGGTAGCACTTCTCCTTAAGGTGACCCGACATATTGAAGAAAGTGCATTCAGACCTTAAAGGATGTCCATGGCCACGTCCACAATCAAGTGATACAATTTCTAGTTGTGAATCTAGTGGAGTGGAATCCATGAGGTGGACGACGGATTTCTAAAGATGAGAGAAGACATATTCTAGTGTAGGGAAGTTGTCGCCTTCCATGATGATGTTAAGGAATGGAGAATAGGTCGGATAGAGGTCGTTGAGAAATTTACAATGGATGAGAATAGAAAGTTCTTTGTTTTGACCATCTGAAATGAGTAAATAAGTTGTTGGGACATGTTGAAAATAGAATCAAAATACTTGACAAGGGTGTTGTCTGCCTAGTTATCACCAGAAAGTTTATTCCAAATGGTATAAAGCTCTACTCCATTCTTTTACTATGCGTATTTATAATGAGCTACATCAAAAAATTCTTTCAAAGTTTTGTAGAATGTATATTTTAAGGCAATAGATGGTAATATACTATTCCAAGGCCAACTTTTTTGACTTGGCTATTTTCCCATTTTTATTTAGGGTATCCTCAGTAGGCTTCTCTATGAACTTCACCTTGTCTCTAGAATCAAGAAATGTTTTAATAGAATTCATCTGGAGCAGGTAGTCCTCTCCAATTTATTTGATGATATAGGAGTACTGTCATTATAAATAATGGATGAGGTGAATCTCTGCCCACAATCATGTTTTGAGACATGATAAATAATTAGTCACACCGACAAAAAATGCAAATATAGATGATGATGATGAATCAATTACTCTGATAGAACAAAAGGTAGATATAAACAATCACTGATAAGATTCATAGTGAGAAGATAAAGACAAATAGAAATAAGAACATTTGAAGCACTATTGCAGGAAGAAGGCACTATGATAGGAAAAGTATAAACAATCTCAAACCATTAATAACACTCACTCATATACGTTGGAATAATACATTGGGAAGAAAAGAAAAAGAAAGGGGTCTGAATGTTGTTACAAACTTCTTAGAAAACTATCTCTACTAACTACACTCAGTGATCCACCGTCAGATCCGATGGATGAAGGAAAAGGAGAGAGTACCATTCTATGGAGGTTGTTGTGTTAGAAAGCACCCTGTGCAGAGGAAATGGATGCAACTTATAAGGATATGGTGACCTATGACTCCCCTTCTGAATAGACCAAATGGGATGGAGTAAAGAAACGCTAGAGAGAGAGAAAGAGCACTAGTGGAGGAAAACATGGCAAGTCGATTCTTAGCCAGAGCCAAGGCCTCGAATACTTGTCCTGGCACCTGACCAGTGGTCGACGACACACCACCATATTGCTACCAATCACATGGTGCACCAGCGGTGGTGGGTGGGCGAGAGAATGATAGATGGAGATGGGGGGCATTGCAAGGGTGGGGAGAGAGAAGAATAAGAAAAATAAGAATAAGAAGTAATACGAGACATGGTCTTGCAACACATACGCGAGAGAGAGGGATGGAGGTTGTTTCTCTTCTTGAAACCCTGAGGGTTATATAATTACTCTTGTTACGATATGAAGACAAAAATCTTATTATGAGTTGAGAAATGACTGAAAGTCACATATATAGACTTGTCTTAAGGTAGGGTGTGCCTTTCATACAAAATAACATAAATTAAATAAATGTTAATGGGTTAGGTAGAGTTAACCAATTTAGCTATCATAGACATAATAAATGATATCAAATACCACCAAGAATAATAATAACTAACTTAGCATTTATAACAAGATGATATACTTGATCACCATTATATTATTAAATAATTTACAATCTCTAATAGAAAACATATATAAATTTATTTGTGGGAAAAAACTTACATATGGTGAAGGTTGAACATGTAAGTGTCAAGGCACCATAAAGTGATACAAGCTTCTATCGATGGTCTAATCCAATCCATTGTACATCCTAATGAGACTGTATATAATATTAGGAGACACCACAAAGAGGCGGTTGGGTGACACTTCAATTGATTTGAATGAGCCTTACCATCATTGAGCTTGTCTTGAGGAAGAGTTCCAGAGAACATATAGAACATATTTTTGGTATGCAACTCAAATAAAAAGGATGATAATTTTTTGTATTTTATACATGACCAAGATAACAATATTGGTCGTCTTGTCTTAGAAAAAATCCTATCAATGCAATCATGTCCTTGGACAACTATGAGTCTACAAAATGCAATGCCCATATCTAGCTACTGGGATGGCCTAAGTTCTAAATAATGCTACAAAATAATAGCAAAAACATAATCAAATAACATAATTAGTAATATATCATACCCAAGTTCAAATAAGTTTATAATTTTATAAAAATAAAGCATTCTAATGTTACAATAAAAAACAAATTTGTTACATTTAAAATTATCTAAAAAAACTTTGCAAATTAGTTTCTAGAAGTCATCTAATTGTCTTATTCACTGATTCCCTTTAATGGATCATAATGCTATAATTATATTGTCATTTAGATTTGATAATATTTTATGCTCCACAGGTCTTAACTACTTCAAATTAGTAACATGATGGTTTATCAACAAATCTTATTTCTACATGTTTTTTATATTTTGTTTAAATATATAACGTATCTACATTCAAATATATGTTTCTGGTATTTTTTCATATAATATGCACATTTATTTTCTTTCAGAATGATTGAGTAAGATTGGCTTAACTTTCCAATTTTCAAGGATTCTACATTATTTGTATCATCATAATCAACATATAATGTAATTGTCCATAAATTACACAATTTCATCTATTCCTGATGGATGCTAGTTTATATATATTCTAAATAAACATGTTTTATATGTTAAAGGCAACATATCAATGGAAAAAAGGAATTGCCTTGACCCATGAAATTCCATACAAGTTGTTCTACCATTGATAGAACATTTTAACCCATGAAACTATAATAAGATAGAAATAATATTAGCAAAATTAGAGCAAATAAGTTTTAATTATTTTATGATGTACCATAAAAAATCTTTAATTCATTGTTACTTATTTAATCTTGATAAGGTACATCATTATATTTCTTTGTAAATCATATGATATATGGTGATTAGTCTTGAATGGATATATGTTGAATTTCTTTATTGATAAAAATACATATTTATAATATGTATAAGAATGTTTTCACTTTTAGAAGAAAAGTTTGTGCATTAATATTTGACCTGCTACTACTAAATGTTAATAAATTGGCATGTCACTTGATCATAAGATAGTTACTACAACAATGAAATATAAAAGAAGATATGTCATTAGATTTGTTAAATATCAAACCACATGTGTATATATATAGAGTTAGGTATGTAAACATTTATGTTACATGGATTATGCTTATTTGGTCATCTATATTAAACATGATTTAAGGAAAGGTGTCATATTTTGGGATACACAAACTATTTTGAAATATAAATTGTATACTCTAGTAAGTAGGTATTTTAAACTCTTCAAGTGTGATTTTGAAAACCATTCAAAACTACATAATCATTAAAATATATGTTGAAGGTCCACAATGTGCAACAATCTATAGAAATAGTAGTGATGGAAGCAAAATTCGCTATGTAACTTCTAGTTTGATGAAATTTTTATGAAACATCATTTCACAATTAACCATGCTTTGCAACAAAGGATCACATTTTATGCATATTTTTTCAATAAACTAATTTTTAATTTAATGATACATTACTCGTAGATTTTTCATACTGGATACATATTCATGTTCTTTTAGTACGAGTTGTATTAAGGTCATTTTCCACCTCTTAAAATATTTGTGTCATTTTTATCATCTTACTAAACAAATAATCTAATCTCCTATGAAGTGCACAATTCCTTCTATTCCTAAGATAGATAATAGTATATGATTTATCTAAATCATACATGCTTTAAAGTCAAACTATAAGTAATATTTGAAAGTAGAAAATGAATTACATAGGCCCATGAAACTATGTACTAGTAATAGTGTGAAAATAAGCTAAAACTTTAGACAACGAATATTTCTCAATAATAATTTTTTATTAGTATCTAATTTATTTTTTCATTTGCAATCAAGTGCACACTGCTTCCGGAAATTAAATTGCATGATTCTCACCTATTACCAAGGTTGAGAACTTTAGATATTATTATATCTATTGAGTGCCCAAATGAATCTCTCTTCTTGGAGTGGTTGCTAAAGTGTTCCCCTTCTTTAGAAAATCTTCGAGTTGAGGTATGTATCACATAACTAAGTTGTATATATCTGTTTTCTTTCACATTTTTGTTATTAGTATTGTGATTCTTTGCTTTAATATTTATATATTTGATTTTTTTTATAATAGCTTCTCGGTTCTATATTCGTAATCGCTATTCATATTTTGTGCCACATAAAATATATGATATTACCCTTTCTAATCTTAAAGAAGACTCCTGTCAAATTTACACTTTAAGGTAGTGATAGAGCTATATAAAGGCAAAGGTGGGCACATGCCCTACCAACATTCTAAGTTTACATATAAATATCTATTGATTTGTGTAATGTTTAATGTTTCATGATATATCTCCAACAGTGCTCCCTCTTTGTTAACTATAGATCTATTTCACTGTGTGCAAAACCAAGACAAGTTTATTTTCTCTGCCTCGTCTTTGAGGTAGAATGAAAACTATTTTGTAACCACATCATATCCTCTTTCAATATGACCCTTGATTGTTGTCAATATAAAGTCACCATATCGAAAAATAAAATATGATCAACATCTTGATAATGTGGGCCATACCACTATATAATTATTTATGTTTATACAATAAGGGATCTGTCTACCCACTAAGAGTTGTGTTTTTTTATATACTTCTATTTGTAATCCAATTATGTACCTACAAATTATATTAATTTAAACATCATAACTAGAAATACATCTAGCATGGATTAAAAATATATTTAGTATTTGAATAATGTTAAGTTTCAAATGATGTAGACACTCTTTAATAGTTTTATGTGTTTTTTATAAATATATTGATTTTTATACAGTATATATATTATATATTTCCTATTAGTCACTCGCTGCACACAAAAACACACACACGTATACATATGTACGTATGTGTGTGTATGCGTACATATATATGGCAGATAGTTATGTGAGAAACAACCTCCAATGAGAGCATGAGATACATTTGAATATGTACATAGTTCTATCTCATTCCATAAATCTGATCACATATATGGAAAAAATATTAATTGATCTACCTTCACCAAACAAAATACAATCATTGGATACTTTTTTTCCGATCTTTCTATAAAACATCTACTTTTTTAATCCAAACATTAACTTAAAACTTAATACATTGTATTCTTAAATATTCCATTATTGTACATGATATACAAGTCTACTTGACAATAAGATCGTGTAGGTAGTTAAATAAAATTTGTACTAACATGTATAAAATAGGATTTCGAATAAAATAGTCAACTAATATCTCATGCTCCCACCAAGACCTATCTCTCTCTCTCTCTCTCTCTCTCTATATATATATATATATATATAATACATATGTATATGTATATGTATATGTATATATATGTAAATGTAAACACTGACATCCATATATATATATATATATATATATACACACACCCATATATATGTATATATACATACACATACATACATACATACATACATACATACATACATACATACATACATACATAAAAGTGCTGACAAGGAAGCAACCGTTGAGGAAGTAGCGACGTCCACTGCTGAGACATCTGCTACCAAAGAGCCAAGCACCACTGAGACGCCTGCAATCAACAAGGAGGCTGCTAATGATGTATCTAATCAAAAGAATCCTGATGTGATCCCTACTGTCAGCTCTGAAGAAGCTACCTCTTCAGATAGTCACACGAAGGAGAAGGAGTCTGGGAACAAACCAAGCAACTAGACGAAGGAAAAGGAGGCTGGAAAAGGAGATTCTAGTGCGAAAGGGCCGCGCAAGACCCGATCGTCTGGAAGATCCAATAAATGACTGTCTACATGGCCAATGTCCGTGCTTCAGGGAAACCACAGAAGAAGAAGGAGGTTAGAGAAGCTATAAGAAACATTAAAGCCTCCATAGCAATTCTAGTAGAAACTAAGATCAAGACTTGTAGTAAGGAAACCATTAAGAAACTCTTTCCTAAAGGTTGGTCTCACATATCTAATCATCTATCCGATGATAACGGAAGAATCTGCATAGGTTGGGATCCTCGTTCTTGGGATCTAACTGCCATTAATTCTGACGACCAACAGATCACTATGTGTGCTATGAATAAAGGAGGTCTTCGACTCATGATTACAAGCGTCTATGCCAGGAACCTCATGTGTCAAAGAACTGATTTATGGAATAAACTGGTCACTCTCTCATCCACTATCCAAGATCCTTGGCTCGTGGTTGGTGACTTCAACAATATTCGCAAACGAGAAGAAAAAGTTGGAGGGCGTGATGTTCTTAACCAAGTCCTCAGCTCCTTTAATTCGGCCATAGACAATGCTGGTTTAGTTGAACTTCCAACAGTTGGAGGCGAAACATTTACTTGGAGCAATAGACTTGCTAAGTCTAAATGCATTGCCTGCAAGCTTGATCGTGCCCTTGTAAATGATGACTGGTTAACAAAATTTCCAGGTACGAAATCCAAACTTCTTACCTCTAATTTTTCTGACCACTCGGCCATCAATGTTAATCTCAGAGAAGTCCAACGCAAAGCCAGACCCTTCCGTTTCTTGAACTACTGGCAAGAATGGCCTGGTTTCAAGGAACTCATCCAAGAAGCTTGGAATGAAGAAGTCGAAGGCAATCCACTTTTTAGGTTTATCCAAAAACTTAAAACAGTGAAGAGGAAGCTCAATAAATGGTCTAAAGCTCAAGTCAATCTAAAGAACTTATTGCAGCAAGAACATATAGAGATGGATGATATATCGAAAGCTCTGCGCAAGAACCCTCTCGATGAACAACTCATTCAAGCCGAGAAAGTCACGCTTGACAGGAATTAAGCTGCTTGATAAAGCCGAGGAAATTTACTATTGGCAACGCAGCCGTATGGATTGGGTTGCTAATGGTGACAGAAACACCCAGCTTTACCAATCTTCTGTTAAAAGGAGGGATGCCCTCAATACCATTACTGAAATATACGACGATGATGGTAATTTCATTCAAGATGAAGAAGCTATTGCGAAGGAGACAATCTCATTCTTTGAACATCTCTACAATCAAAATATTGTAGCTGCTGCTCCTATCGACACCAGTTGGTCACAACTCATCACTGAGGAGGATAATGACATACTATGTCGTATTCCAGAGCTTGATGAAATAAAGAAAGCTATCTGGTCCATTGGTCCTTCTAAGAGTCCAGGCCCTGATGGCTTTAATGGATTCTTCTATCGTGAGAACTGGGATTTATTGAAAGCAGACCTTCTTGAGGCAATCCAGTGGTTCTTCAAAGGCGGCCACATGGTCAGACAATTGAATCATGTCTTTCTTGCTCTCATCCCGAAGAAGGATATCATTTCGTCTCCAGCAGACTTCAGGCCCATTGCATGCTGCTCCGTGCTCTACAAGATTATCACAAAGATAATCACTATCCGTCTTGCTGTTCTCATGCCCAAGATCATTTCTCCCAATTAGGGAGCATTTATCAAAGGCAGGAACATACAACACTGCTCTTTATTAGCTGCTGAGTTCACATTAAATTACAACCTAGCAAGAAGCTCTCCTTCAGCCTGTGTTAAATTGCACATAACCAAAGCTTTCGACTCAATCAATTGGTCGTACCTCTGGAATTGTCTAAAATCACTAGGCTTTAGAGATGATTGGATAAACATTGTTAAGCAATGCGTATCCACGCCTTCCTTTTCGATTCTCCTTAACAGTGCATCTGAAGGGTTCTTCACGAGCTCTAATGGACTTCGACAGGGCGATCCTCTAACGCCTTTACTCTTCACAATCGTCATGGAAGGTCTTAGCAAGAAGCTTGAACATGCAGTCTCAGTTAAGAAGATTCTGACTTACACCATCAGGAATACTCCTGTCATGTCGCATCTGCTGTTTGCAGACGACGTTTTAATCTTTTGTGAAGCGCGCACCAGGAGCCTCACTAATCTAAAGCTTCTTCTGCATGATTTTGGGTCTGAGTCTGGCATGAAGATGAATGCTTTGAAATCTTGCATTTACTTCTCAAAATCGGTTCCTGAATAGCAAGAGAAAGCGGACCTGCTCGGGATTCAACTGGGCAACCTACCCACTACCTACTTAGGCTTTCCTCTAGCTGGAGGTAACCTACGTAGAGTGGACTTCAACCACTACCTTGACAAGCTCAAGGACATGTTAACCAAATGGCCTGGAAACAAAATATCCTTCTCTGGCAGATTGGTCTTAATCAAAGCTAATGCCCTTGGCATCATACAATACTGGCTGGGATAGGGTGAACTTACCAAGTCCACTCTCCGCAGAATGGAAATCCTTCTTGGTGACTTTCTATGGGGTTCGTCTATACATCCTGCTAGTTGGCAACGTATTGCTTACCCCTATGAAGAAGGAGGACTCAACTTAAAGAATCTTGAGGAGCTAGCCGACTTCCACACCATGAAGCGTCTCAAATGCTTACTCAGTGGTGATTCTATCTGGGCTAACTGGATGTCTCGGCGTTATGACATTAACAACTTTCAGAAACCAGCACATCGTTGGGGTTTCTCCACTTGCTGGCGTAGATTCACCGATGTGTGGGATAATTTTCAGAATCAAGAAGATGACCTGCTTTGGGAGATCTGCAGATCTCGACAGGATGTCAATGTTGCTGCCAAGAACCTTTGGCATCCTCTACATAATCCAAGATGGAGCTTCACTTCTTATAGAGCTCTTAAAAATCTTCTTCCCACTTTGGATAAGATTCAGAAATGGAACCCTAACATCACCAACATCTGCGGACTCTGTCACGCAGCTGAAGAGGACGCCACTCATCTTTCCTCCACCTGCAAATGGTGGACATACATTTGGGGGCGAGCTGCACTGAAGCTGGGCCTGGACACTTCTTCCTCTTTGGAAAAGTGCCTAACAGATATCGAGACAAGAAGTAAAGATGACCGTACCTTCATATTGTGGGCAGTCACTATCTGCATTCACTACATCTGGTCTGCAAGGAATTCAAGAAGACATGGAGGCAAGAAGGAGGATGAGCTTCTCATCTTTAAAAAGATTGAGCACGAGCTAAAGCTACATTACAAAACTCATCATCATAAATTGACCCAATTATCTCACATCATTGTTAGGAATTGGGATTTAAATCTGTTTTAAGCAGTCATTATGTGACTATCTTTTTGCTTTGATCTCTATGTAATGCTTTGTAGCTGCACGTATGGTGTAGCTTGTAACTTTGTCCTCTTTTGAGGTCGGAATATAATTACCAAAACTTCCGATACATACATAAAAAAATAAAAAAAAAAGTTAAAATGTTTATATGGTCCCCGATGAAGGGACTTGGGTTCTTCAAACCATATAGATAAGAATCCTTTTATTTATCATCCTCTCGGGTGTCAAGCCTCCGTTACAGTTGTGGGAGTTGTGGGAGAGGGTAGGTTGAAATCATTCTCGCTTAATCCATCCATATATACATATATATAAGAGTATACATATATGTATTTATATATATACATATATATGTACACTTATATATATTGATATATATATATATATATATATATATATATATATAGAGAGAGAGAGAGAGAGAGAGTCAAGCAAGAATATACACTCGAGTGTATTCGGAGAAGAATACACTCAAGTAGTTGTTCATGATTTAATATTTGTTTTGAAAAATCTAATCTATTGATTTTCTTAAAAACTTTGTGAATAGCTCATATGTAAAATTTGAGCACATTTGGACATTTATAGGTTATGTTATAAAGACCGCAAAAATTATGCATTTCAAATTAATTTCACGCATCGATTTTGTTTCCCTTGGATGAGTGACTTACACTCATCCAAATAGGCTCAAAATTTGTATGTATCATAGTTATAGTATGGCGGTGAAGATCAGAGGTTTATCTTTTGCAAAAATAGTCTTGATATACAAACACACTTGAGTGTATCTGTACGATGGGTACACTCGAGTGTATTCTAGCCTGACACACACCTTCTCTCTCTATCTCTCTCTCTCTCTCTCTCTCTATATATATATATATACATACATATATATACATGTCTCTGTGTGTGTGTCTGTGTGTATACATATATAAGTGTATATATACTTATATTTATACACACACACATATATATATATGTGTGCGTGTGTCTATATATATATATATATATATATATATATATATATATATATATATGTATGTATATATATATGTGTGTGTGTGTGTATGTGTGAGTACAAATATAGATGTATATATACATATATATACACACATATATATAAATAAATATGTATATGTACATTTATATATATGTATGTATTTAAATATATGTATGTATATGTATATTTATATATATCCGTAAATGTATATATATATCTATGTATATATATTTATATATATATACACATATATATGTATATATGTATACATATGTATATGTATATATGTATATATATATATGTGTGTCTATACATATATATGTATATATTGATCATGTGGTGGATCTATATAGAAAATAGAACTAGAAATTAAATATGTTTTGACTGAATGGTAGGTTTTGAATAGTCAGACAGACCGTGCTATTCAAAGTACGTTGATAGTTAAATGTGAATTATATAATTTACTTTTCTATTATCGTGTTTTATAAAGAAAGTAATATCCCCAAGTCGTCAAATACATTGAAAATACACAACTGTCCTCTCTCCCTTCAACCAGTGTTTTGGCCACCCTCCCTACCTCTCTCTCTCTCTTTCCTCTCTCACGCTTCTCTTTCTCGATTATTTCTTATATGTTCTCCATCATCTGTATCTACCATTTCACCCACCCTTCTATACTCTCCCACCATCCTTTCTTTCTAAGTAATTAAGTAGAGCGGGAGGAGGAATTATACAATAAACTATTAATTAAGAAACAACAAATCATAGTTATGTTCAGAATATTAACTATGAAATAATAAAATACAAGGGCCATAGAAAAATTATACGTAGTACTAGGTGTAAATTGGGTGAGGCCTCGTACGTCTGCTTCCTCTGAACTAGCAGGCACGCTGGGGAGCAGGGTGAGGCTGCCGCATGTGGCCCTAATGTGCATCCGTCAATGTATATATGTACATACATATATATAGATATATATGATATATATTAATATATGTATATATATAAAGACACACATATATGTATATGTATATATATGTATGTATGGGATTAAGAGGTCCTCACTCCCATCTCTCTCTCTCTCTCTCTCTCTCTCTCTCTATATATATATATATATATATATATATATATATATATATATATATATATCGGAAGTTCTATCTCTCTCTATATATATAAATGTATGTATGTACGTATATATATATATATATATATATATATATATATATATATATATATATATA